>JAWDGP010003248.1:570000-630000 GCA_033675545.1 Elysia crispata | reverse complement strand
GAGAGAAGAGAAACAGGCACAGTTCAGGATGAAACGCAGCGCTAGGGACAGTCCAATACGGCCGCTGAGAAAGTTGACGGTGACAGACCAAGATCTCTCTGACCTCCAGCCCGGAGAGTTAAAAGAAATAATCAAGTTGGGGGGACAGCCGTGACAAACCTCATTCCGCCTCATTTCTTTATGTGAATGCAGACATAGCATTGGACAGGGCAACCGACGAGAAAGGCTACTTGGCCTGTTCTTAGAGGGACAAAAAGGCGCTATAGGTGCAAAGTAAGGCAGATGGGAAAGTTAAAGGGTGGCCGAAAGAGGCGTTATGCCAGAGGTCATTCGGTGTCGACAGGAGACACGCGGAGAGAGAGAGAGAGAGAGAGAGAGAGAGAGAGAGAGAGAGAGAGAGAGAGAGAGAGAGAGAGAGAGAGAGAGAGAGAGAGAGAGAGAGAGAGAGAAGGGGAAATGTTGAAGGGAGAGGAGTGTAAGAGGGACAGAAAGAGAACAAGACATATGAAACTGAAACAGTAGGGTTGGAGCTGAAGTAATTGATTGAATTAACGTTCACAACAAGATCAGGTCTTTCGTATTTTAGTGGCTGAACATGCGACACTTTGGCCCAAGCAAAGTCACCGTTGAAACCCATGTCCACGCGTACACGCAGATTTCAAGGCAAATTCGAAGCCGCCAGATCAAAGACGCTCCCGAGTAAAGCGAGAAAATGTGGTTTTAAATCATCTTAAAACAATAAAAGACCAAATTGTTCATATTTATTTTTGCAGTAAATGTTTCATCAACGGTGAGTTTTATTCGCAGGACAAAACGCCGAATACTTCTTCTTCTTCTTCTTCTTCTCCTTCTTCTCATTATTATTATTATTATTATTATTATTATTATTATTATTATTATTATTATTATTATTATTGTTATTATTATTATTGTTATTATTATTATTATTGTTATTATTAATATTGGTACACTCTTCCTATAGAGAGAAGATAAACTATACGTTGTTTAGAGCCAGTGACTAAACGCACTCAAGCTAACGGGAAAGCGACACCTTTACCACTTCACATTTTGAGAGTTAGTTATCAAAAGAGAGAAAGACAGGGAGGAGGAAGAGGCGATAAAGACGTGCGCCACAAAGGATTTTTAACTGGACACACACACACAAAAGGATCAAAATAGGCTTTGTTTCAGACACAACACAATGGCCTTAAACAAAGGGAGAAAAAAAAAGGACCTGGAAAAGATGGAAACACACAAGGGACCAAGCAGGCCGTCAAAATGCATTTCAGTTTATCCATTTGGTTAGCGGCTCTTTTTTATTTTATTTTTTTAACAAAGCTGTCCGAAATTATAGCCAGAACATGAAATTTCAAAGAAAGGGAAAAAGATATTCTGTATGTCTGAATTTCATTTCAGAAAGGGGCAAGAAACGATAAGCTCAAAGAAATGGTCATAGAAAACGTTGAAAATAGTAAAGGGGAAAGGGGGGGGGGAGAGAGAGAGAGAGAGAGAGAGAGAGAGAGAGAGAGAGAGAGAGAGAGAGAGAGAGAGAGAGAGAGAGAGAGAGAGAGAGAGAGAGAGAGAGAGAGAGAGAGAGAGAGAGAGAGAGAGAGAGAGAGAGAGAGAGAGAGAGAGAGAGAGAGAGAGAGAGAATCACAGGGAACATAAAGAGACAAAATTAGAGGCAAACAGAAACATAGCTATAAACAAAGATAGAAACAGGCAGGCTGACAAGGAGCCAGCGATGGGGAAAAAAGTACAACAAAGTTGAACAAACCAGACACCACAAATTACAAAGACTGACAGAAAGAGTGAAGCGGGGAAAAGCGGGGCTTTACAGGTTGATGTATTCGTTTTGTCTGTTTTGTCTGTTGATTGTTTATGCTTCGGCCATTCATATTTTCGGCCTCATAGGTATGTAACCTTCACCGAACCAGCGAGAGTACGAGCTAGCGTTGAGTCGTCTATACAAGCCATGTAGATATAAGAATGAATAGATCTCCGACATGAGAAACACAAAACGAGAGCAGGTGGATTATTGACTCTCTTATACGATACTATGACTATCTAGCTCGGACCCCTTTTAAAAGTGTTTTAAGAACAGAAAAAGGCATCTGGATGTTCGTCCAAAAATAATAAATTATAGCTACAGAACAAAGGTTCAGGGGACGCAATGAAAACATTTTTTTTTTTAATGTAGTGAGTCTTTTAACCAGAGAGAGAGAGAGAGAGAGAGAGAGAGAGAGAGAGAGAGAGAGAGAGAGAGAGAGAGAGAGAGAGAGAGAGAGAGAGAGAGAGAGGGGGGGGAGGAGAGAAAGGAGAGAGGAATGAGATAGACAGCTAGGACAAAAAATGAAGACAGTTTAATGAGATAGACAAAAATTTGTTTGCAATTTTTATCTGAGATTTACGAGTCTAAAGCTATTTCTGATATTAAAAAAGGTAATAGTTTTATCGCAAAACACAAAATTTCTCTTTCTAAAAATGAATGTACACCTTTTTAATTTACGTGCCATTCATAGGCTCAGTTTGGGTAAAATGCAGCATTTTTTTTACATTTTCATACAGACGAAAATGAAATTGAGCTTTTCTTTGCTATAATGATTATGAGCTGTTGTTAACCTCTTGTTAAAGATATGCTCGATTACTCAATAAAAAAAATTTTTTTTTTAAAATAAGAACTTTCATTTACATATGCTTTTATCTTTATCAAGAGTGAATTGAGAGAATTGTAGGGTGGAAGAGGGACGTTGTTTAAGATGTTTAAGATGGTAGTGAAGAGAAGCCATAATAATCTGGAACTGGTTTAACAAAATACATGCGAAAGAAAATATGAGGATGACGGCTTGCTTGCAACAAATAATTAATCCATGCAATACCTTAAACAGAATGATGATCTATTAATTATGACCACATATAGCACCTCTCGTATGCCACTGTTTATATTTTGTTATGATTAAAAGTTTTTTGTTTTTTATTAGTTGGTTTTTTTTTTTTGCCTAATGCAGTGCATGCACAAAAGGGGGGAAAAGTATGGCATCACTGATGGTTTTAAACGATCTGAGAACAGTGGGGTCCAGGCTTATATTACCTCTGATCATGACTATTATTTTCTCCCTATATCATGCTGCAATCTTAATATTTTCACTGGCAAACCCATATACTGGGCAAGATATTTTATCAATACATTTACAACCTTCAGTCCTTTACTCTCAAGGATCTATTTTACATAATGAAAGTTTGAAGTTCACAAGGTTTGGTATTTCAAAAGCTATAGGCAAGCCATCACATGCTTACAAGTAAATTTGTTTGCCAACAAGTATTTAAATGTTGAACAGAAGCTATATGACCAAGGCTTACCAGTGATAATCACTATGGTAAGTTTAAATTCCAATCTGTTAGAAATGATTTTGATACACTTTATGTTCCAATACTTGTAGATCTACACTGACAATACCCATTTGATAGTTTGGCTGAAAGATTTTCAACAAAGTTATTAAAACTTAACAAAATTAAAATGCGAAGACAAGCAAAAAAATAAAACAAAGCAAAGGAATTGGACAACTGTACTCACAGTATTTGATATATCCTTGCGACAGGAGAATTTGGATCCTACAAAAGTTCTCTGTTTTGAGTCTTCTTCACTGTCAAGCTTTTTGACACCAGCTTGACCATGCTGCTCTTTAAGCAAGCATGACACTCCCTTAGTCAAAGTTTCTTCTCTGTCCATAACTACCATGAGAACATTTTGAGACATCCCAGACCATAACCCTAGCTGCTGAGGTAGAAGATTTTGGGGTTTCACGGGTTGAGGATACAGGCCTTCAGGCTGTGGCTGGGGTTGCATATGTTGACCCATTGCCTCCAGCATCATCACCATCCTGATAGAAGCAGATATACATTTTTGAGTATCTTTTTTTTCTCTTTCATTGATTGTGCTTGCTCAAAATGGTCGGATCTTTATTTGGTTTACGTTAGACTCAAGCTATCATTTCTAAATTTCTTCTTAAAAATATTTTTCTTTAAAATGAAGAAAGAGCTCTATAAATTTAACACCCATCATCTGCATATATATATATATATATATCAAGAGATTTACACACAAAAAAAAAAAAAAAAAAAACTTAAATTGAATAAAAGCATTCAGCTGCCTGTGCAAAATTTATATCAGGAAAAAAAACCCATCTTGCTCATGGCTAACAATGAACTGATATTATCCTGATACAGACTAATCCTATGGAGATATACATCTCTAAATCTCACCTTGCAGGCGATTTAGTTTCAACCTGTGCAGAGCTGAGGACTGCAGGGGACAAAGAGCTTACATTGCTCACCATGTTGACCAATAAAGTTGCAACCTTCAAAAAAAAAAAATATTATCTCTTAGCCATAGTTAAAAACAAAAAACAAAACATAGTTGAACAAAAAGGTTACAAAGCACAGCGGCAAGACTATTTTAGGCACTGCAAGGCTTTTACTCATCATATAAAATAATGGGCTATGATATAATAAGGGGCGCAACTTTCAGCAGATTTTGGAAACCATGAAATCAAGGAGTATTGGGGAAATTCAAAAGAATTTCTTCCCAATTTTCTGGATAGCCTTTGACCCGCGCTTTCATGCAATTGTTTTTGTCCCCTAAGTTTTTCAGTGAACCTTGAACGAAAAAAAGTAAGTGTCCTATGTAATGATTTGCATGTACCAAGTTTCCTGAATAATCTTAATGAATAGATAATAATTGCCAGGCACTTGTTAAGTGTGGCTCATATTAAGGAGAAATTTATGTAACAATGATATCACATAAAAAGTTCATAGAAGCAAAAGGATTTAGTACTTTGCTGATATTTTTTCTTAGTAGTTAATTTCATGGGTGTAAAAAATTATAATTATCAGCATCCTTAAACATAATTATACGCAACCTATTAAACAGACAGTTCAACTGGCACTGCATCTGCTGAACCCCTCCCATTGCACAAAGCATAACTTCTTTAATTAAGTATTATTAATTGGACAAGGAGATTTAATATGATGAATGGAATAAGCTAATTCTTGCTGAACAATATGTAAACCCCAGATGATCATTGATTTTACAGTGTCAATTGAGGTCTCTGAATGCCGTGTACTGGAACTAGACAAGAGTAAGCTGTACAGCTACAAATTTATGGAGCGGAATGTTTTTTTGCAGGCAGAAATAGCCATTCTTTAAAAAACATAACAATTTAAATTGGTCTTTGTTTATAAAAATTTTACTTTTGCAGTGAATAAGTTCCCTCACCTTCCCACTTTTTTTGTCTAACAAGTCTTATGCTATACTTGAAACTGATGTCTAAATAATTAAATTTTAAACTCAAGCTATGTTGATGATTGAATACGATCCATTTCCTTATTCCTTGAAAAAAGAAATAAAAACACACCAACATCTTTTAGGAGAAATAAACCAAAAAAAAGACCTACCACAATTTTTTTAACCACAGTTTTGCATTACAAAGTAATTGTTCCCTTCTTCTTTGTCAATACTAACCTCAGCATTATCATCAGAAAAAGGCAATAGGGTTGCCATGATTTTGGTGACATAAAAGACGTCAAAAGAGTCCATGACTTCTCTCTTTTGAGCTGCTGTTACCAATGCTTTTCTCACCCCATAGGTCATCGTAGGTACATCCACAGTTTCTATGTCAGCCTGCAAGATGAAATGAATTCTACAGGTCATTTTCTCAATTGAGGTCTTCCATTAAGGTGCAAAATAAACTATCCGCATCATTTATATATTGCAATATGCTATTATTTTTCTCTTCCATGCTTACACTTTTACTAACTGTTTACTTGAAAACACATCAATCCAATATCTTCAATTTTTAAAACTGTCCCAAATCTTACACTACCTTCCTAACATGTATAAAATGGTCAAACAATTTTGTTAGGGTTTGAAAACATTCTTGATTGAAATTTCACATTAATTACATGAAATAATGTAACACACAATTTTAGGGGATAACTCTTACACAAAGTAATGTGAGATGTGTGAGGTTATGACTAAAAACTAAAACAAAAACAAAAAAATAAGTTACACAAGCACAAACATGTTTAATGTTCAATCTTAACCTATATCACAATGTTTAAAATCTATTTCTCTCTAAGGCCTTTAGCTAAAATGCCTCTTTCGTCATGCAACCAAGCAAACCAATGTTGAAACGTTGTCTTGACCATTCTAGTGATGATGATAATGATACCAATGTTGAATCCATCGATTTTACACTGAACATACGAGGGCAGGCTGATAATTAAGTTCCGTTTAATCATAACTTTTTAATTTTTCACAGCATATACATAAAGAATACGTCAAACGAAAGCTTAATATCTCAGCTACATACTTAGCACTCTATTTTTCGATGTAGTCACCGTCGCGATCAACACACCGCCTCCAACGTTTCACTAGTTGGCTCACGCCGTCAGCGAAGAATTCAGACGGCTGTCCACGGCACTATCTGCGAACATCTGCGATAACTTCCTCATCATTGTCATAGTGATGGCCCTTCAGGTACTTCTTGAGTTGGGGAAACAAATAATAGTCAGAGGGGGCAAGATCGGGGCTGTATGCAGGGTGAGGTAGGGTCGTAAGTTGCAGCTGCCTTAAGGCGTCCTGAGTTTGGCGACTGGTGTGCGGGCGCGCATTGTCGTGTTGCAGGATGAGTCCTTATCACGCCGAATACGTCTGAGTCGGAGTTTGAGAGCTCGGAGTGTTAAAATATATCGCTCAGAGTTCACAGTTTGCCCTTGCTCCAGAAATTCCATGTGGACCACTCCCTCCATGTCCCAGAAAACGGTGAACAAGACCTTTCTTGCAGAGGCAACAACCTTGAACTTCCTTGGACTTGGAGAAGTTTTGTGCCTATACTCCATCGATTGGGCTTTACATTCTGGATCGTAGTGGTGGACCCAGGATTCGTCTCCAGTCACAATGCGTTGCAGAAATGCTTCTCCTTCTGCATTGTAACGCTCTAAGAGTTGAGTACACATGTCCTTTCTCTGCGCTTTCATCTCTACAGTGAGCTGTCTTGGGACCCAACGGGCAGAGACTTTTCGGTAACCCAGTACAGTTGTGGCGATATGGTGCACTCGTTCTTTCGAAATGCCTACTTCATCTGCAATTTCCTTTTGTTTGACCCTTCGATTAGCTCTAATCATGCAGTCAACTTTCTCTCGATGAGCCGTGTCCGATGCGGAAAGGGGCCTACCCGAACGCTTTCGATCACGCAGAATTGTCTCTCTGGGGTCTTCCCCTTTAAAAATTCTCACCCATTTGCGAACTGCACAGTCTGAAATGCACATTTCACCATAAACTGTCTTCATTCTTGCATGAATGTTTGCAGCAGAACATCCCTCAGCTGCCAAAAACTCGATAACAGAGCGCTGTTTGATGAGAAGGTCATTGGAAGTCGCCATTGTCTCATAAACATTGCTACCACATCATGTGTTGCGCGTCACTGCATTATGAGCACGAATGACGTCACACAAATTTGTTGTTATAGTTAAGTCTAGAAAAATGGTTCGGGAGTATATGTATGAAATTTTAGGTCGATGTGACGAAAATTGACCTAGTTATTAGCAAACGGAACTTAATTATCAGCCTGCCCTCGTACTAATGATCCAGTTAAGCAGACATTTTAAATTGATGGGGTAAAGTGTGATTGATAGGCAAATTCTCACAGTGCAAGCTCATGATCAGAATTTCTTATTGCTGATAATGGAAAAGGAAGACTGAAACCTCAAACTTTTCTTTTGGGTAAAGTCAATACAGGCAATTTCAAATACTAAAGGTTCAGATATAAACATAACCTCTGTAAAGTGGAGTGATATGATCGCCAGCAACATAATAATAATAATAATAATAATAATAATAATAATAATAATAATAATAATGATAATAATAATAATAATGATAATGATACTTATAATAATAACAATAACAATAATCAAGATCATAATTTTAAAATATTTAAATGTATGTTGTTAGTGGGACAAAGAAAAAAAAAATATTTCCAAGTATTGTTTAAAAGCTTTGGGGATATTACCTTAGAAAATCGAGACAACTTGCGTGTGATGTCTTTTGTAAAATCACACGCTGAGATATTTAGGGCAGTCCAGTATCCATCCCGTCCGCAGGTGTGAGTGGCCAGGGCTCCTGGCTGGCTTGAGCTGAGACATGGTTGAGTGGCAACCAATCCAGACACCGACTGTTCCCAACGATACACCCCTTTAGCTGTTCTGTTCTGAACAGCAGGGCATTCAAGAACCACATCTGGGACTCGGACATCCACAGTTACCTACAGATTAAGGGAGAAATATTGCTATTATTAATCTAATAAAATGCACAATTATTCTTAAAATTCACTTTTTTAAAGATTGTGTTAGCATAATTTAGACAAACACCAAAAAAGCTTAAATTCATCCTCAACAGAAACATCAAATTCTGATGCCTAACAGAAAACAATTGAGAATTAAAAGCACTAGGAAACCATTAAAATTATTAGTAATTAAGAAGTTGAAACAAAATAAGTTGATAAACTTTGTGAGAAATTTTTTATTAACGTAGTGACATATAATATTGGATTTTTGATTAATGTTTCTGTCTAAGCCAAATTTGCATTGAGGTTTAGATAGGACTGTGTTTACAATAAATAAAAGCATAAACCAAGGATCACTAATAAAATTTGAGGGCAAAAGTGCTTGCTGGAAAACCTTTATCCTCTTGATGGTATTAAGAAGACCTTTCTTTTCAAAATGACTAAAGCTTACCGTCCTGGTATGGTTGCCTGATGAAGTGGTCACCACACAACTCCATTCTCCCGCGTGAGAAGAGTCCAGCTTCTCCACAACAAGTTTGTGGTTGACAATAGTCTGGTCAGAGTTGCGTGATGTGTATACACTGACACCAAGGCTTGAATTGGTTGTCACCATGTGACCGCTGCGAAACCAAGCAATTTTCATCCTACCAGGTGCTCTTGAGGCATAGCAATCGAAGGGCAATTTGTCCCCTTGGAAAACCAACTGACTCTCAGAGGGTCGAATGTCAAACACCTTGAGCTGAAAATCTCGATCTGTGGAGTAATTCGTCCGTCTTAAATAAATAACTTTTTTTTTTAAAAAGTCCTTTTCCTTTTTAAATTCTTCTTTTCCATTCCTTGTGAAATTTTATTCAAAAGAAATGCCCAATATCAACAAACAAAAATTGAAACGTATAATTCTAGTTTTACTTAAATAATGTTTGATGAAAAATGTCAAATATAAAAACTGTCCATCACAAACTTTGGAGAGGATTTCTAGCTCGAAAAGTAATTGGTTAAGCCCCTGTTTAATGCACCTTGTGAGGCAGAAAAATGAAGCGGTTTTACGCAAAGCTGTCAGGGTCATCAAAGTAAAATCATGAATAAAAAATAAGTATGAAATTTCTTCATTGTCATTCCACTCTTTATTAATGTGCCTCATACCAGTTTTCTTATTTGATGCATTCTTACAGGCACTAAAGCTTAAGCTAATGCAGAAGATGAAGAGCAAGTTGGTGGTAATGATAACTTTGACGATAATTGTGAGGGATTATTGAATTAAAATGGATATAGAGGAGTAATTTAGATTTTACTGCTTTCATGGTAAAGTACCACTGACGATAACACACATAAAAACGGAAAGTGAAGTTAATCTTCTGAAGAAAAAAACCCCTGGAAAATTAAGAGTTTCTTAATTAAATTGACTCACTGCAAACTAATTCCCTGCGTCTGAGATCTCCTACTGATCTGCCTTTCAATTTATTAGGCAAAGCGCACTCTGTGTCAACAATTCTAATATCCCTCACTTGTGACCACCTCAAAACCTTTTTCAAATAACAATCGCATTGCAACACAGGAGAGTTGAATGATCTGTGAAAGGAATCAAGAAAAAGAAAGACATGCATGAGAAATGAAGAGATTTAAATCTTTATCATTTGTTTTCATTCAAAATCTTTTTCAAATTTTTTTTTCAGTGAATTTTTGTTTAATTTACAAAAAAAAAAAAAAACCCAACAAAAAGCCAAATAAAATTTTAATCAGTTACAGTAACTATAAAACAGTGCTATCTCGTCCCTTGAGTAGCATTTTGTATTGATTCTTTGGAAGGAATATCTATAAACTTTATTAATTCTATAAATGTAATACTGATCAAATTAAAAAAATTTTCCTGTAGCAGAATTAAGGTACCAAAAATATCAAACAATCAGCCTACTTTCTTTATCTTGTATTACAAGTACTCACAATATGACAAGTATATTTGGAACTAAGTTATATAAATGGTATTTCTTTTAGAACAAGTAGCTATGCCTCAGCTTGCTTTTCAAAACAGATACAGAGATGCATTGTAACATTTAACTGTAGAAGACCTTCAAATGAAGAACATTGCTAGTTACAAGATTTACACCATTCTATACTTGCAAAGTGGGAATGAAATTCTCATTCTCTTTCAAAATATCTAGTATATTAGATTTTCTCTGAAGTAGAAAGCAATTTACTTCATAACAAAAAAGAACAAAAGAATCTTACATCTTTTTCAGTGATCGAAGATCATTAAAGGTGCCATCTGGAATCGTTGAAATTAAGTTTCCTGAGAGATATCTGGTGATAAAAAAATACAGTTTTGAACTCAATCTCATTATAAATTTCATATTGTGAAATGCTAACGAAAAATTGCTGTAATAACAAAATTATGATTAGCATTCAAATTATGACCACTGGAAAATTACCACAAAAATTTTTTTATTGCTTGTAACAAACATGCACTACAAAAACTAAAGTCCCTAAATCTTTTGAAAAAACATTGCACCTTCTCATTACACTTATCATCACTATTGACTACCTTATTAAAAAAAATCTAGATTCAAATTTTTCTCTCATTCTATCTGACGGCAATAAATTTCATTATGTGACACAAATTTTGGTAATATAGCTTTTCAATAACAAAGTGATCTCAGGCCTTGATCACAAAACTAGTTGTCATCAGGTTGGATGGAATAGAACAAATATTGATGGTGTGTTTCAAACTTATGAAGAATAGTCTCTGAAATTCTCCAACAAACAGAAATTCTACCAAATAGCCATCAGTGTACCTTTATTTTTTATGTAATGTAAAGCGCAATCTTATGTACAGAGCTTCATGTGGTAACATGAATTTTTTATAATGTTTTCATGCGTGAAAAGTTGATATCATGTGGTTATACAAGTATACATATAATGTAACCTTATGTGAGTAAAAACAATGAAGTTCAGTTAAAGTGCTTCATTTGGTTAATTTTTTTCTTCAATTTCTGTTGTAAAAGCTCAAAGTCAACTTACAGCTTTACCAAATTCGGCAGACCAGAGAACATGTTACTGTTGACAGCACCAATCTTGTTGTTGGACAGATCCCTACAAGCAAAAGAGAAAGGTTTTTCTTTTTTAATTGAACTCATTTTCTCCAACAATTCTAATTTATGAAAAAAATCATACGAACGTATGCATTATTGATAACTTCAAAACATAAGTTTAGGAATGTATTTGTAAATGATTGTCAATATGAAACATCAAGGAGAAAAAAACATTGAAGAAAAAATAATTTTTTGGGGCGAGGGGGGTTCTGGATAGATCCTGATCTTAGCATCAAAATTTCTTTAAAATGATCTTTCTATGCAGTTTTGGCAAGTCTCATTAAAACAGCTTCTTTGTGAAGGTTAAAAAAACCAATAGTTCTATCTAATTCTTTTCATATTTTTTCCTATTTAATCTAAGAATTGAAGATAATTATATTTTTATCAGTTTCTTTTTCCCGCACATGCATGTCTTATAGGCAGATACTTACAGCCGCTTAAGATTCTGCAATCCTTCAAAAGTGCCTGCCTCAATTAATGAAATCCGGTTGTTATCCAGTCCCCTAAAACAAAAAATAAAATATATTTTCAAAAAGTTTGAACTTTTGCCATAACAATTAATGCTAAGTACTTACTAGTTGCACACTCTATTTCGGCTTTGTGATGAGCTTCCGTAAACTTGAGGCCTGCCCATTCTGTTTTGTTATCCTCCATCTCTTTTTTTACTTGTTCCGTCCGTACCCTACTTATTTCGTGCCGTGTATGATCATCTTTGCAAGTTCTCTTGATCTTGTTATGCACATTAATGTCTAAGGTATAAAACTATAACTAAAAGAAACAGTGAGAAAGAAAACAAAGAAAAGAACAGTGGCTAATAAAAAATATATCTTTGAACTGTCTAACAAAGCACATGGTAATGTGAGAAGATACTTGCAAAGACAACATTCCACATAACAAAATCAATACTAAAGCTAAGTGCCCCAGCACAAGAAATGCAGTAAAACCTCCTGCTTGTTGCATACGAAGGATGTGCTTTAGTTTATTTCTTGGTTTTCTACGTAAGTGGTTAAAAGGGCATTTCAATCCAATGGGTTCAGTTCCATAAGTTGCATTCAAAATCAGTGAGGTTATTAGCATTTTGTACCCTCCGCTGAAGTGTTTTAGCAGAATTCCCAAAAGAGGACATAAAAGCAACCGTTCATTGGTTGCTGTTGGATTTTTTTTTTTTAAAGCTTTATCTTGAACTCAAAAACAGACTTACTGGTGGAAAAGTACCAGTGTCATTCTTTTTTTTTTTTTTTTTTTTTACCTTTCTTCTAATATGACCATTTGTACATTTTAAATGTCTGATAAGATGCCATTTTGTTTGAAAGGAAAAGAGGATGATATGAAATGAGGATGTAAAAAGGGGAAGAGAGGCCATGATTAAAGAACAAAAGAGGAAAGGCGGAGGAGGAGGAGGAGAAGAAGAAGAAGAAGAAGCAGGAGGACGACCAGTACAGGAGGAGGAAGAGGAGAAGAAGAAAGAAGGGGCAGAGGAGCAGAAAAAGCCAAAAGGAACCAGAACAAGAAAAGGAGTGAGTGGGTGAGAGAGAGAGAGAAAAGAGAGAGAGAGAGAGAGAGAGAGAGAGAGAGAGAGAGAGAGAGAGAGAGAGAGAGAGAGAGAGAGAGAGAGAGAGAGAGGTGGGGGGAAGGGGGGGTGAGAGTTGCAGGTGTCGGTGAATTCTTGTTCTTCAAAGGCCTTAGTAATGAACAGGTGCGCGCTATCCTGTCTGCTTTAGTATAGTGAGATATCAAAATCGGTCATGTGTCTCGGAAACCTCCTGAACTTTAAGTAAAGTATGGGTTGGAAGGGAATTTTGATCCATTTCAAAAGGTGTAAGTTCCAATGAAAATAAAACGAGTGATTAAGAAAGAAATATTCGTATCTCATTTCAACTCAGAGAGAAAAGAAAAAAGAGCATCAAAATTCGAAGAGAAAAAAAGATGAAAAAGGGTATAAATAAAACAATTTTACGGAAAGATAACAAAGTGCAAACTTACACAAAAAAGTAATTCCAGCCGGCCTTGAAAGTCGTTAACCAGCGTGTGGCATGCAGAGACTTTAAGGCGGAAAATGGACATTTTAACGTCGCCAGATCAGAGAGTATCATACCTTGAAGAAAGGCATGAACCAGTCAGAAAATAGGACCCCACACACCTGATGATAGATTCTGCATTTATCCTACCTCCTACTCCACCCCCACCCCCCTCCACACCCTCTCCTCAAAAACTCAAAGAGAAATCGTCTTCAAAACACACCCTCTCTCCACACACGAACATGCAAACATTAGTTTACTCTTTTCACTGCATGGCATTTGTATAATTATCATAATCATATGCTAAAAAAAAATATCACCTACACCGACATAAGTATGTGAACATAGAGTCCATAAAAGGAAACAAAATACAACGCTTTACTCCATCCGTATATCTTGATTTCTAAACAAGCGCTACTATCAGTAAGAAACTCTTCAACGTATCAACGGTACTACCAGTTCAAAACCAGAAACACTGTTTGCAGTAATGCCAATATCAAGTCCGCCGCGGTTATTGAACGGCGGAACAAATCCAAGACTAGCATGATTGACGCGGCTATCTTATTTCAATGACGGCTGCCGCTAGTCCTAATTCTTTGACGATTTTTCTGTACCGTCACTTTCTCCATCGAATTCACCAACTTCTTGAACGAGGTGACATTACTTTTTTTTTTTGTATGATTCGATTTTCAAGACCAACTACTATGGAATAGGTAAAAGAATTTCGATTCTTGTTGAATCCTTAAGACTTTTTTTTTACACACAACGTGGAACTTGTCCTCAAATTAAAAAAAAAAAAAAAAAGAAAAAGGTAAAGATCTGAAAACTTTATGATATAATAATACATGGATTTTAGACTCGAACACTGCTGAGTTTCTTGGATCTATTTAAAGAAAGAGAGCAAAAAACAATTTTCTTCTTTTGAAAACCATTGCCTTATTCTTACTGATAGATTCAAAAAGAATTTTATAAACTGTACCATTAATATTACATAAAACCAAATAGTCTCACCTTTCTTGTCAAAAAATGTTTTCTGGAAAAAGTGATTGTTTTCTCAGATTAAAAAAAAATCCAACTAGAACCAAAGTAACATATATACATATATATATATACGTATATATATATATATATATATATATATATATATATATATATATATATATATATATACGAGTATATATATATCTTTAAAATCTCTCTTTCTCTCTCTTTCTCCAGGAGGTGCAGTGGACGGAGAGATACAGAGTGTAATGTTATTGAAAGTGATGAAAATAAATCTACGATGATTCGGGCCATTCGTTTTTTTTTCTCCCTCTATTAGCACCGACGTCAGTTTGCTTAGTATCATCGAACCATTATTCTACATCCATTTAGTAACGGGAAAAGGCGAAGAGCCTCTCTTTGACCCGCGTTCAACCAATGCACCAGGTACTCATAGCAAATGAATATAAAAAAAATTAATAAAACTCAAAAGAATCCTTTTTAAGGATTTATTCCGTGCTTCATACGTAATGCTTGAATGTGAAACTGTATAAACGACTAGAGCAATCAGCTGCTGTTGCAGGGCCTAGAAAATTTTTACAGCGATCAGATATACAATAGGGTGATATTTGGCATTACAAACCCGTCAGTAAAATTCATACGAATACCTAAATGTCTTTGCTCAGAGCCTCAATCTATTTCTAAATCAAAGAGGTTTATGCTGCTCGTTGAAGGTCTTATCTCTGAATGCAATCACAAATAGATCAGTAAGCCTGTAAGTACATTTAAATAAAGTTTAAGGCTTATTTTTTCCCCTTTTCAGTGTCGATTTCGGTCTGTTTATTTATTAGCAAGGCAAAAAATTTCCAAGATTTTTCAGAGTTTGTACGAAAAAAGAAAACAGTTATATTGCTCTGAATTTTATCTCGCACGCCATCAGGGCTTCCAGATCAGACAAGTACCCCGCGTTTCGCACCACTTTAAATAATCCAGATAACAAGGCGTCCGTACTACTATTTTTATTCAGTTGATATAAAAGCTAATAAAAGCTACCTTTTTACAACTCCATCAAACTTAAACTCGTTTTAATGTTTGTTTACATTGGAACATAAAAGCAACACTATCTTCTTTTACTAGTAAACCTCAGTCCCCGCGTTTGTTAGCCTCAAAGCGCCACTGACTGGAGGAGAGGGTTGTTTAAATAATCAAAAACAAAAAAAAAAGTTTAAAAATGGAATTGCAAAAAGTGAGGTTCAAAGCAAAATCCGAACGCAAGCAGAGATAAAGCCTACGGCAGATGTTAACACGCAAGAAATCAATTAGGGAAAGAAGGAATACGGAAAGAGAAGAAAAAGACATAGGCATATAAGAAAATGGCCAGAGAGAGAAAAACGCAAAAAGCTTGAAAAATGAAAAAAAAAAAAAAAAAGGGGTGGGGGGAGGGGAGGAGGAGAAGAAGAAGAAGAACAAAAGGAGGAGGAAGAAGGAGGAGGAGAAGGAGAAGAAGGAGGAGGGGGAGGAAGAGAAGAAGAAGAAGATCGAGGTGGAGGAGGAGGAGCAGGAGGAGGAGAAGAAGAAGTAGAAGAAGAAGCAGAAGAAGAAGAAGAAGAAGAAGAAGAAGAAGAAGAAGAAGAAGAAGAAGAAGAAGAAGAAGAAGAAGAAGAAGAAGAAGAAGAAGAAGAAAGAATAAGACAGGGAAGAAGAAAGAGGAGGAGGAGGAGAAAATAATGTAGTCTGAGAGAGAACGGAGAGAAAGACAGAAGAAGAAGAGGACAGAAAGAGAGAGAGAGAGAGAGAGAGAGAGAGAGAGAGAGAGAGAGAGAGAGAGAGAGAGAGAGAGAGAGAGAGAGAGAGAGAGAGAGAGAGAGAGAGAAAGAGAGAAAACAAGTATAAAAACAAAGGCCGAGAAAATAGGTAAATTCCAATTCATATCAGTATCAGTTCTTTAAGCGCAGCCCATCCTTTGCGCCCCTCTCCCTATACCTCCTCCCTTCCCACCCCCCATTCCCCTGTAGATGCGAAATCAACTCAGGTGTGCTAACTTCCGACCATCCTAAGACTGGAAGATGGGTGTATGTAAAATCTAGATCCCTGGTCTATTTGAGCACTTGTGCTAGAAAAGTGCGCCAGCCAAGGCCCCGCGCAGGTGATGTGAGAGCAAAGGAGTAAACGTCAACAACTCGCCGAGACAAGAAAAAAAAAAAAAATCGAAACTAAGAAGATGATTTTAATTGTCAAGAGGCGTTACATACATTATTTAAGTACACAAGGGAACAGTAACGGCTTTTGTGCACTCAGCAGCCTTAATGCGCAGACTAAGAAAAGCATATACCAACTTCACTGACAGACTGAGGGCCTTGGGGGGGCGTATTCAGTAAACTTAAGCGACAGATTTTTTAAATCAATCGGCACTTGTGCTTGATAACAATGCCTCCTCCTACACCGCTATAGTGGAACTGATACCGTCTGCTCCGACACGGAAACGAAGCTATCTTGAGCACCTGAAGACTATTTATCCGTCCTCCGGGGAAAAGAGTCATATGAACATCGACATAATATTTATGGAGCTAAAATATAAACGACGAAGTACGTTGTATAAATTAGTTTAAGAAGTTGGTATACACTCACGAAACATGGCACGAGCACAGAATAACACTCGTCTATCGAAGGGGGAAAACTTCCAGGATTTTTTTTTAAATAGTGACAGCAAAGGCTTAGCAAAATATTAATAGCACCAAACCTCTAGTTATGCTATTATATTATCATGTATTTCAGAGAATATCCTAAAGAGTTTTCATCTCAAGTACAGTCAAAGTTAACCACACAAGTGATGCAATGAGATGTAAATCCTATATCTTTCCATAATTATCAACCTGGTGGTGTTACAGGAATGCGGTCATAACATGCTTTTATTTTTAATTATAAAAAAAAGCAACAAAATTCTGTGGTCAGCTAAAATGAAAAAAAAAAAGGGAGGGGGTCGGCGGAGAGAGAGAAGAGCAATATATATATATATATATATATATATATATATATATATAGAGAGAGAGAGAGAGAGAGAGAGAGAGAGAGAGAGAGAGAGAGAGAGAGAGAGAGATAGATAGATAGAGAGAGAGAGAGAGAGAGAGAGAGAGAGAGAGAGAGAGAGAGAGAGAGAGAGAGAGAGAGAGAGAGAGAGAAAGAACGTTTTACTGAAGGTGAATGAAATTCTGTCATTTAATTTAAAAAAAAAAAAAAAAAAAGCCAAATTAAATCGAAACTTAACGATAATAAAATAAATGCCTCTAGTCATTTGTCAAGAACACATAAACACAAAAATTCTCAGATACTTCAAAAACACACCCGTCGCAATTTTATATTAATTTGATGAGTTTTAGAGCGTAAAGTTTACCTTCTCATCTAGGTTTCAATGGGTACCAGCTTTGCTACTCAGTACATCTTGCTCTAAACCAGCGCCTGGTCCGCCCTACGCATGCCTGGGTGTCAAGTCTCCATTTATTTAGTCTATTTTAAATAAGAAACGTCGACCTGCCAGCCACTTCTGCGGAGAGAATTGTGCTTCGAGGACGAGAGTTCAATTCGCTAGATAGAGCAATGGAATTTTTCTCTCGATAATAAAGTCCCGCTCCACGCGCAATAAATTCGCAAACAGACACGAATCTACGCAAAAAAAAAAAAAAAAAAAAAAATGAAGCAGAAAAGCCTCATAATAGACAATAGTTTCACGGAGAACCTGAGAGAATTCTTAGTATGCGATTGAGCATTTTCGTGACAGTAAATACAGCTGTATTCATTATTATCATAATTATTCTTACTGCCGTGTGCTTAATAGATATACAGTGTATGCAGGTTTTCTTAGCTTCATGGGAGATTTAATGCCCACATAAACAAGGGATAAATATAATGCGTACAAGAAGGGTGTAATGGATGGCATTGGCAGAGACAGAAATGAAGGATGGGGTGGGCCGCAAGATGATGTTTATGACGTAAACTTAGATGAAGATTGTGCAGCGAAAGCACTGAAACCTGAGTGGAAAAATGGTGGTACAACTAACATATATATATATATATATATATATATATATATATATATATATATATAATATATATATATATAAACATATATATACACACATATAAAAACGAATAAATAAGGATATTACAAAAGCTGAATAATTTAAAAAGACCTCAGTGATGAAAAATCACTATTTATGGAGCAAAAGAAAAAAAAAAAAACAAGAAAAATGAGCAAAGCATCGTATTACAGTGCGTTAATTTTAAAATAACATGATAGAAATAAATAATGAAATCACTTATTTTTTCTCCAGTAGTGTAATAAAATCCTTCAAGAGTCATTTATCGATGGTTTATTAAACCGACATAATTGCCGAAGGGAACCGTTTGTATAATTACACACAAAAAAAAGTGTAAGCAACTTGATTGGACCGATAGAATGGTCTATGGAAAAAGTTTAAAGCATCGAAGAACAACTATATAGCAATTTCACTGCTCCTAGTCTTTCTTAAATACCTAACAGAAGTAATCTTTCTCTCCCTCTCCCTCTTTCAGACATAGCTGTGTTTATTTGGTTCCACCATTGTTATCCACACGTGTCAAACAGCTGCTGATCTGAACTATAGACCTGGATTTTTCTCTTTGTGAAACGGATTTGGATTTTTTTTTTTTTTTTTTTTAAATAAGCTAGCCTATTTCTATAAGATGAACAGTGTACGCAGCTATGATTGTATTTGAAGACTGGGTATGAAGTCCTGCTGTCGCATAATCCGCACGCCGGTAAAGGAATATGAATATCAGTCTCTCACACAAACCGAAAAATTCTCAGCTGTTTTTTTTTTCGATGCTCTTTTATCTCCTTCTGATCTGCAGAAATCAAAGAGAACCTGTGGGATCAAAGCCGTGTGGACTTCAGTTTCAACCTTGCCAATTCAAGTCTATATTATACACCCAAAAAAGATAATTTCGACAGTCGCGACGATTTATAATATGGCTGTTTTATTGCACTAAGACTATTTTTTTTATTACAACGAATTTTGAACACTGGAATGCAGCTTATATTCTGTACTTGCCCAATTAATTTAAACATCCTTTTAAAACGCTCTTGATAGGGTTACAAATTCCTGATGAGTGCCAAAGGTCCTTACTTGCAGGAGTTCATGTTATGTATACTAACGTAACAATGAATAAAAGAATACATTGAAAGTTTATGATTGGCCAACTATTCTTATCACACGATTTCCATTTTGAAATTGAGATCGGCAATTATTAAATTTTAACACATTAATTTGTGAAACTTCAAAGACTATTTCGCCTATCCCCCACCCTCCTCGACTACTTTTTTTTGTCCTAAAATAATTAAGAGAAAAAAAACAACTAGTTTTCAAATGAACTAGTTTAACTTTACTTTAGATTGAAACAGCTCTGTTTTAGTATATAAAATGAAATACGCAGGTGTGGGTTCTTTCTTTCTTTCTTTTTTTTTTAGGAAAGGGTGACTGCATTTCACGTAAAACAAAAGGCTTTCACTTAATCAGTGATTATGAAAATAATTTTCATTAGCCCATCTTGTTTAATCATTTTTTTTCAAAACAGATCCTTCAACGCAGGGTCGTCATACCTGGCTTTTGTTTGGCGCCAATTCCACCACATTGTGGAATTTAAATGCATGATTAATCCTGAAATATGGGCACGAATGTAAACTATGGAAAGACTAAATAGTTTTTTCAGGCCACAGCCCTGAGAATTACTGCTATCTGCGCTCATCGAAATAATAGCCTGCGCAATTCATTTGATGGGTGGAAGCGAAAAGCAATCACATCCAAAAGAAGAGGCGGAGGAAATGAATCTGGAAAGAAACAATTGACTTTTAACAGTAATGGATAATCAATCACTTTTGGCACACCGAACTTGAAAGGTAGAAATACAGACTGAGATATGGGGTTTAAAAAAATAAAAAGGGGGAGAATGGAGATGGGGTGGGAAAGCGGGTTTTAGCACAAGAAAAAGGAGAAGGCCAGTCATTTGAAACACTTAATAATCTACTTATATTGAAAATGTTGAATATGCGATATACGATACACATATAAAAGTATTAAAAAAAGTTAAAGTACGGGGTGATCTAGCAGCTTCCTAGAAAATAATAGCATTACAAAGTTTACACAGAAGCGAAACAATCCATTTTGCAGCATTAAATACAAAATAAATAATTGGGGGATATGAGATCTTTGACCAAGAGGGGATCGGCTGCAGCTGTCTACGGCTTCACTATGACGTACAAACAAACGCATCATATCTAAAAATTCAGAAATAGGTAGAGTGAAAATGATCTCTGGAGAACTAGCACGAATCCCAATTTTGTTGTTGTTTTTTTTAAAATTTTCTTTATTCTCCTAGCAGCTCCGAACTGCATAATATTACACCAACAATGTCTTTAAATTAGGTTTCCTAGCGGTAAGGAGAAAAACGAAAATCCATGCGTTCACAGGGACGTTGGATATGGCTTCTGAACCCTCCCTCTTTTTCTTCTTCGCCTCCTTTACTTATCATTCTTTTTTCCTAACTTTTCGCTATATTTTATCATTTCCCTTAACTCAGCAACTGGCTAATAAACAAGGCTTTGGGATAATGGAGCCTGTCAGGGGCTAAAAGCTCGAGGAAAAAAAAAGGGAGGAAACAAATCGAACAAAGAAGCTGAAACATGAAGGAAAGGGAGAAAGAGAGAGTCAGAAAGACACAAGACAGGCACCGGGAGACAGGGACAGAAATGATGAAAGGAGAGAAAGCCATACATCGATAAAAGCCCTTGAAGAAGTTCGAGAGTTCTTTCATAATGCTGAAACGAGAATTTCTGGTTCGAGAGTCTTCAAGCAACCTTAATACTTGAGAATATCTCTTTCTCAGCACCCTCGGGGCCCGGAGGGCGATAACAAGATGGGTAGATCATACAGAGAAAATAAATGAAAGAGAGAGAGAGAGAGAGAGAGAGAGAGAGAGAGAGAGAGAGAGAGAGAGAGAGAGAGAGAGAGAGAGACACACAGAGAGGGAGAGGGAGAGAAAGAAAGAAGGAGTTTGGGGAGGAGGGGGGGGGGGGGGAACAAGGATGGAAGCAGATAATCATACAGAGATCGAATAATAAAGATAAGTTGAACTGAAAAGTATGTGGATCCGGATAAGCCAAAATATAAAATAATAAAAAAAAACAAAACCAGAATGTCAGACACAAACACAATAAGTCTTGTCTTCATGAAAATATCTGGGAAACAGATGTATACTGTATGAAAGCTGGTTACGTTGGTTAGTAGAGATCTACTTTTTTTTTTTGCAGGTATCCATCTTATTGTGCCTTTAAGAACGGTACGGAGTTGGGTAAGTAGATCACAGAAGCTCTGCATCAGTGTGAGCTACCCTACCTTATAATGCAATGATCCAAACCGAAGATAGACAGAGAGAAGTTGAAAACTTTGATAACTGTTTTTTTTTTCCCGTAAAAAGTATTTACTGTTTACATAACATTGTACTTAATAAACTTTATATAGACAAATTAATGGACCTGAAAAAAAATGACAGTATTAGCGAAGGCAAGTGTAATATTGATCTACTTTATTTAACTCTGAAGTAGACTGAATACTGAATAACATCTTCGTCGGTGACGTCGGCGTTATCAACGTGTTAGTAGGTTGCTCAAACTCGGTTCCAGTGTTAAACAAAATAATAAAACTAACTTTTTTAATCTTCAAGTGAAATAACGATGGTTTTGAACATGACAATTTTACGTTGGCGTAGTCCTTCTGTTTCAACAATGAGATTGACCCTATTAAGAGGGGGGTGTACAGACATTAAGACGTTTCAAGGAACAAGGTACTGGAGGAACTGGTAACCGGTAAACGGGTTTCTAAAATTAAAAAAAAAATATTGAAGGTTCGTTCGATTAGAACTACACGAACTTGTGGCAATGTAAAATTGGAAGGTATTTATAAATAAAATCTACACGCCACTGCTAATCTATTGCTGGAATTTAAAATGCACCAGGATGTTGCGCTGCACTGGCGCCTGTTTCGGATACCGTGATAAAATTCAGCAGACAAAAGGCGCGCTCTTATCTAATCGAATTTTTATCGGTCATGATGGTGAATATAGAGAAAGAGGGGATAGACAGAAAGGGAGAGAGAGAGTGCGAGAGAGAAGAGCGAGGGAGAGAGTGAGAGAGATAAGAGAGGGAGAGAGAGAGAAAGAGAGTGAGAGAAAAAGAGAGAGAGAGAGAGAGAGAGAGAGAGAGAGAGAGAGAGAGAGAGAGAGAGAGAGAGAGAGAGAGAGAGAGAGAGAGAGAGAGAGAGAGAGAGAGAGAGAGAGAGAGAGAGAGAGAGAGAGAGAGAGAGAGAGAGAGAGAGACTTCATGTATCAAACTAAGAGAAATGGAATGAAACCGCTGATCTATTTGCGTTGCACTGACCCGACCTTTACAAAGTAAGTGAACTTTCATTGAGAATATCGCCTTTGGAAATCCCCAGTCTGGAGGTGGATTTCAGGGGGGGAAAATGATTCAAGAAAATGAAAGTGTAATTCAGCAAAAAGCAGTGTACCTTGTAGGCGTACTTTCACAGATGATGATTTTTCTAGTAATCAGCTAAATAGATTCTGAAAGGCAAGAAAGCAGGAAAAATGTCGATTCCACACAGAGAGAGAGAGAGAGAGAGAGAGAGAGAGAGAGAGAGAGAGAGGGAGGGAGGGAGGGGGAGAGAGAGAGAGAGAGAGAGAGAGAGAGAGAGAGAGAGAGAGAGAGAGAGATTTGTGAAGAAATGAAAGTTTGAATCGAACCATCTTCACCAAGAGTACCACGTCTCGGAGTTGTAATAAAAGCGCCTTTGTGAAGAGACAGAGGAGTAGAAGTTTCGAGGTAACCAATGTAAACATGTGACCTCTTTTTAGTCCCAATCAAGACAAGGTTTGATCAATGCATTGCTTCCATCAGTGTTTCTATTTGAACAACAAACTACACAAACCATAGATAAAGAACACAGAACTTAACTCCACAATCTATCAATTAGATTAATTTATCTGGCGCGGCAGCTCCCGATCGTTCAAGAAATTCCAGCAGGATACATTCCCACCCGGTCGTAGCGTAGGCTTTCTGGTTGCGGGGCAATCATAGGGGGCCACAAACTTTAAACAAATAACCCATACGTCATGTCTTGACATTTTCAAAATTGAATCACTTTTTTTTTCTGTTTGCATTGGGATCAGTGTCCGTTTCGGGCTTTCCTTAAGGTAAAATAAACTTTTCCCCTCTTCAAATTCGGTTACTGGGATAAATTATGAAATATGTGTGAATACTGTTATTATTTTACCCCCCCCCCCCCAATCCCACCTCCTATCTTCTTACCTCTTTAATATAATGACACCACCACCCCACACACACACTTCTCTAAATCTAAACTTAAAGATGTGAAGATATTTAGTTGGTATTCTCTTGATACAAAGTATTACCGTGTTTATCTTGAAACTATCGAGCTGACCTATAAAAAAAAGTGTCAAACCTATTTCCAACTCAAGAAGGTGACAGAAAACAGAAGTCCCCTGGGACGGCATATACAGGCCTGGAAAACGTGGCGCCTGGTACGATAGTACGAACAAAGAAGAGACATGTTTGGCGGAGAAGTAGAACAGCATTGATTAGCCGTGTTCTGCATAGTTTAAAAGGTGTACGAAAATAGTTTCATGGAATGGACTGCACAACAAAACATAGATGCAAACGCAAATCGAAAAGATCAGCTCCTGGATACAGATGCTTTTAAAAACTAAGATTAAAAAAAAAGGCAAGAGCCTTAAAAGCAATGTAGACTAGATTAACGGGAAAAAGAGTGAATATATAATTATTCTGCCATTTCTAAAAATTTGACGAGCAGAGGTTGTGGTTACCGCTGTAGTTTCTGGTGTTACGGGTAAGATGCCATAACGACATCATCCTTATCACGTGAAGACATTTTAACGAACCCGCTGGTTGATAAAACCGAAGCAATGGGAGATAAAACTAGAACTGCGGTAATTCGTGATGGATAATTATTCCGTGGACAACGAGTTTAAGCTACCAAGAAAGAAGGAAAAATGATAACAGCAAAGGATTCCGCCTGACGTTGCTACGAAATGTGTGTGTGTGTGTGTGGGGGGGAAATCCAAGCATAAAAAAAAGTCAAGAGACTCTTTAAACGTAGACCGAAAATAAGTCATGCCAGAGATCAACAGAAAGCAGAGGAGAAAATAAATCTCACCCCGACAGCTGTTTTTGCTGTCAGAGAGCAACAGGTTAAACTCAAGAATGAGATAATAGCGCTCCCCCTTTTCTGAACCACTTGGGCTGGATGAATGAGTTAAGTAAGCCTAGAGGTTTCACTTGATATTCTACAAGCCGGTTTTATTATCAGCTTTCCGCTCTTTAATTACCGCTACCTTGAGACCTTCCGGCCGTAGTCCTTTGTCTACTGATCTACGTGAGGCGCCTGTAAGGCCCTTTTATTCTTTGGCTCCAAATGTAACCGGGGCATGGCAGAAATTTAATTCGCAGACTTCAGTGTCAGCTTACGAAACCTTGAGTCCTGAACGGGAAAATATTAGGAAAAGCCTTAAACGGAAAAATATTAGGAAATCCAAGAAGATCAGAACTTTATGAGACTCGTTCATTGAAAGTGGTCATGCATGTAACTTCGGCAAGGTTTTGGTAGTTTGACTTATTGGTTGATATAGCCCATCCACAAGAAAATTACATTAGACATGGTAAACCACTGAAACAATGATTGTACCCAGAGAGAGAGAGAGAGAGCGAGAGAGAGAGAGAGAGAGAGGGAGGGAGAGAGAGAGAGAGAGAGAGAGAGAGAGAGAGAGAGAGAGAGAGAGACAGGGGGGGGGGGGGTATACATGTAGATATTTCTTCAGGAGCGCGGGGCTGAAAAGATGACCCAACTTTCTCAAACCCGTGACAGAAATAGGCTCTGCGGTAATATCGATTTACCCAACGAGCTAAAATACGATCTGACAGAAGTTAATCTGGAACTGGTTCATTCGCACAGACATTCCAAAATACAATGAAATTCTTGACCCTTTCAGATCAGGCCGCTTTGAACGAAAAAAAAAAAAAGGATTAGTGAAAAAAAAAAAGCTAAAGAAAATTGGAAAAGAAAAAGAGTCACGTATTTATATTATCGAATATATATATATAAAAAAAAGCCCCAGCAGAGAGGTACTTTTGTCCAACAACTGAGAGCGAGACTATAAAGTAGTTTGATGTGGCTTAAAATGAGATCCACTCCGTAACTGCTCTTGAGCTTTGCCAAGATGGTAGAAGGGGTCACAGGGCAGGAGGGAAAAAAGTTTGGTGAAGGGAGGGAACCAGAGGGAGTCTCAGGAGTGGAAGAGATTCACCCTCTAATATTACACCTGTCCGCTCGAGACCCTTCGCTCTTGACCCTGCATAATTACTGCAGTTCTTATCTTCTCAAAGTCTCGGGGCTGTGTCATGATTTATGCTACCTGGGCACAGCTTTCATGGTGCGAAAAATCGATCATGTTTATTTTCAAGTAATATTAAACTTTCTATTGCTACCTGGCCCTTCCCCAATCAATTTTCCGCCTGCATGTGATTAAATTTACAAAGTAAAATAAATAAATAAATAAACAAACAAATAAATAAATTCGGCAGCATTATACTACCAGAGTTGAATTAAATATTAATATTGAATTTCAAATTTAAAAGTAACTTTTCATCACTGCCTGGCTTTACACAATGTGCTGGCTCTGTTTTATTCACAACATTCAAAATTAAAGAAATGATAAAGATGCCCTCAATTATGAATTTTCCTTCATTTTCAATCCACAAAAGCATTTCTATTCCTTTGATTTCCAGATAGGCTTTGCCTTGCAGTAGTACAAGCACGTGCATCATTGCCCAAATAGTGTTTTCCTTAGCTCTCAGACGATGATCATAAAAGAAAAAAATCTCCTGCATCCATCATTCAACCTCCCATCCTCCCTGTCTACCTTTCCGGCGTCAACATTGTGCGTATAAACATGATTTCTCCCTTGCGATAAGATAGAGAAGCGTTGCTCGTAGTTGTACTAACAGTCTGTTTGGCCACACAGAGGAAACGGTAGGGTTGGGCCAGCGCGAAAAACAAAGGTGAGCACAACGTTAGCGATCAGAAACGCAGGCCTGCCTACACACCCATTCCGTGGGTGAGTTTGAGTTCAGATCGCGAGGTAACGTTATGAAGCGTGCAGCCTGATGAAATCAGTTCACTGTTCGGTATAAGGTACCCTGCAGGTACTACAATCTTGAGAGCTCGAAAACCTGAGGCTTCACGCCGTGCTATGCTAGAGATCTTTCGACGAGAACTCGCTCCAAAGAATGGCTGGCTCAGAAAGACAGGTTTGAGCCCTCCTGGTAACAGTACTACACTACCATGAGATGAAGAGACTTGGAGGAAGCAGACAGGTGGATGTAGAGACTGCTCAGCTCTGCCACGCGTGTGGACTGAGAGATTTTATCTCCTATTTCCGCATGGTTTGTTGCGGTCTCTGTTTTCCTCATGGTTGGCTTTCGTGAACAGGATACGAAATAAGGAATAAAATGCGATTATATGAAGTCTGTCTGTCTGTCTCTCTCTCTCTCTCTCTCTCTCTCTCTCTCTCTCTCTCTCTCTCTCTCTCTCTCTCTCTCATTCACTCTCTCCATATTACCCTCTCTTCCTTCTCTTAAAGCCGCTTAGATTATCCTTTCATTTCTCTCAATAACTCCCTTCCTCCTACTCCGTCTGGTATCTAGTAATTACTAAAAGTTTCCAATATTCATAACTGTAGGGAACCGTATACGTTTTGTAATAATAATCTCTAATAATTAAAACTTCTTAATAAATTTTGTCAGATTTTTCATCGATCAAAAGTGCTAATATCGACGGCATCTCTTCATTCGTTCAAATATCAGTTTATAAACTTATCATAGACACATCGACTACATATTTTTGTACTGAACTGATTATTATGAATAACAGAATATTATAAACTTTTAGAAATTGTATTTCATGGCGGGAGCTTCAATAATTTCAAACCCACTTTGAAACACTACGCGCGCCTTTGGTTCTCTAGTTAAAATTCAAATATTTTTATCGATAACATTTACCTAGGATTGCGTAATAATATTACATTATGAACCTTTGGAAAAAAAAAAAAAGGGGGGGGGGGGGTTAGGAGATCGCTTAGCACGTCCGACATTAGAAAAGTGAAGCTCAACTATTATCTTCTATAATCATTCAATAACATTACTTTGATCTCATGTTGAAGTCTGACAATCCAGAAAAAAAAAAAAAAAAAAGAAATCAAGATAAATAGACAGTTCTGGCTGTCAGGTCAAATAAGCAACATTATCGATCACATTTTGTCTAAATTAAGACCTGGACGGACAACTCCCGAGGGAAACGACAAAAGTCGAAATTTTAACTTGTTTGAAAGAAACAAGGTTGCACAAACAAGCTTAAAGAGCCAGTGAAGACGGTCTTGATTAGAGAAGTAACTAAATTTCTTTGAAATCTTTGAAAACCGACTTTTCAAAGGTCTATAGCAAAATTCAATACGCAGAACCGTTTAAATTATACCGTGTTCCGGAATATTTTTATCTCTGGTGTCTCTAACTAACATTTTTAAAATGAAATATGTTGCTTTCAATAAGGGAACAAATTATATATATATATATATATATATATATATATATATATATATATATATATATATAAACAAACACGAATATAAAGTCACCTAAAGAAAGAACGTCACTTTTACGAAAAAGTTCTAATTTTTTTTTAAATCTTTCAAGCCGTCGAAACTTCAAGAATATATAATAGTATGTAATTTTCTTACTGGTTCGAGTATGTGTCAAAAATGTTCTCATAATTATCGCCTCAGCCCAGATGAAACTACTTTTGAGCCCGTGGCGTCAATTATAAATAAATACGCCCAAGAACTCGGCCCAGTAAAGCAGGAAGACTGCAAAAAGTAGGACCAATGGGATGAAAATTGCTGTGTTTTTTTATGAGAAGTAATAACTTGAATGCCCGAAGCTAAACGAGAAATGGTGATCATAGTCAGTGTTTGTAATATTTGCAGAGTAGGACTGTACAAACAGTTGTAAGTCTAGAAGTGGTGATGGTGATGGTGGTAGTAGTAGTAGTAGTAGTAGTAGTAGTAGAAGTAGTAGTAGTAGTAGTAGTAGTAGTAGTAGTAGTAGTAGTAGTAGTAGTGGTAGTGGTAGTGGTAGTGGTAGTGGTAGTAGTAGTAGTAGTAGTAGTAGTAGTAGCAGCAGCAGCAGCAGCAGCAGTAGTAGTAGTAGTAGTAGTAGTAGTAGTACTAGTAGTAGTAGTAATAGTAGCAGTAGCAGTAGCAGCAGCAGCAGCAGCAGCAGCAGTAGTAGTAGTAGTAGTAATAGTAGTAATAGTAGTAGTAGCAGCAGCAGCAGCAGAGGAAGTGAACTACAAACATTGTGGAAAAAGCACTCTGCTGATATAGACTCGTATTAATTCAAACAGTGACATCTGAAGTCATGGCGCATTATAGTGTCACCGTGATAAGATTAGACTTGAAAATAGGTAAAACAAAAAAAAATCAAAGGAAAAGGTCAGGGTAAAGCCGAAACAATCTTAGTTTCTCTTGTCTACCGATATGAATTTGATAAAACGTATGGTTCATATAAATTCACAAATTCGTTTGATTCCAGGGCTAAACAATTTGTCATATCTAGACAGATGAAACAAGTAAAAAAAAAAAAAACCTAAGCAACGGTTGCTAAAGTGTGAATTGAAGTAAGCAGTAAGTGAATTTCTCCCTTAGGTCCTTTGGGAGACTTAGGGGACGTTAAAAACGTGCATAACACCAACCGGCAGCAGCGATCTAAAGGCAACTTCCGGCCTGGTGCTCTTTGAGATTTCCCTTGATGCCCAAACCAGTGCCCCCACACAGTAAACCATGTTTGAGCGGTTGGACATTTGAAACCACTTATCCAAATCTAGACCGTTCGGTGGCCCCTCCCATTCACTTTCACTCGGCCCCCAGGTAGGTTTAGACTGTATTGTGCACAGCGCAAATTCAAACATTCCCAAAGCTGAGAGAGCTTCCGAACCCGAGAGTTGAAGGGATCCGAAAAAAAAAAAAAAGAAAACGATCTCAAAAGATCTCCGATAGCAGCAGCCAGAGAAGAGCAAATATCAAAGGTGAAAGTGTACAAATCCTCGACCTTTACTCCGCAGATGTCACTCGTTGGTCATTATAAAAAAAAAAAAGAAAGAAAGTGGTTGTGCTTGACGTCGACTGTGCAAAAATGGTTATTGTATTATCAAGTCATTATCTCTTTTCTAGAATTATCTAGAAGGTTAGAATTTATTTTTTTTTAATTAAGAACCGTGTTTAAGTCAATAGACTATAAATTAAAGAAAAGACGTCGAGCAAAACTGAAGAATAAAGAATTATCATCCTTATCTTTAATGGGATAAATTATCGTAGTCCCGACCACAACCATTCTTTTTTTAAACTTGTGGGCACCAAAATATTTCTAGCAAGAAAAACAAAACCCTAGTTAAGTGCTGGTTCAACTGCTTAGATTATAAAAGCAATAGAAAAGTAACAGAACTATGGTCTATAATGCCCTAGGAAAACTTTTATAGAATATACCTCTTAAAGCAATTAAATTTCTGTGAGTGTAAAATATGCTAATTTTTTTTATTTAAAAAAAAACCCCACTGTAAGACGGATAAGAATAATTTTTTTTTCTTTCAATTTCTCTCAAGCAAAATCTGTGTAATAAAGTTAATAATACAACTTACTCTATTCCGCAGCTCACCAGGACCAGTTTCCGGTGACAACCAACACCCATTAACTCATTTCCCTATCCCCTTGAATTTCGCTCTCCGGATCCATCGAGAGCGGTGGCTAAGTTGTGAAGCATCAAGTTAAAGCTGTGGCTGTCTCGTGTTTGCGAACTAATTAACCCCAGTTCTGCAGTCCTGTTTAGACACAAAGTCGATGTGTCACTACTCTTAGGTCATGTTCACGAGAAAGACTTTCTAGTACCAGAGTATCGTCGAGGCAGTTATGAACCAGTATGTCTGGTTTCTAGTTGTCTCACGTCAAGACATATATACAGTTAAAGACTTTCACAGAATTACCAAAAACAATATGACATTGTGGCAAATTATCTTAACGTTTCTCGGAAAATTGTGTCTCTAAAGACAAAATCACATCACTGAGAGTCAAGCTCTAAGGTCACAACCAAAAGCTATGATTTATTAAATAGGAAAAGGCGCACCCCTTACAACAAGGGTTTTGCGGTTTTAAGATCTTGCAAGTAGACTTATGTGGCCTTCAAACGAAGAATGGAGAGAGATAGACTGTGTGATAAAAAATAATGTTCAAAGATAAGAGTAGAAGCAGAGCGAGGAATGGAAAAAAAAAATGAAAAACTGCTGAAAATGAAGCTAATAAGAAACTTTAGAATCAGGAACGGGAGTGAAGCGTGATGATTAGTTCAAACAAGACGTAAAATAATTGGCCTACTGAAAAGGGGGGGAGGGGGGGGGCTGCATCTCCCCCCCCCCCCATACCGATCTCTTGACTTCCTCATAGATAATTTACACTAAACTTGTCTAGTAGTAAACCATGGTTATAACACATCTTTCATCCCATAAACCTACTAGTCCATAATATAAAGCCTCAATATCCCATTTTGCCTCTCCTCAGTAACACCTATATGAGTTCATTCCGTTCTCATAATATAATACTCTTAGTCACAGCCTCGAGCCAAACCAGTCTACCTGGTGTCTACAACTAGGCTTGGTTCTTTGAAAAAAAACGCATTTCTGACGTCATTTTGTAAGGACGCGGTGAGTATTCGTATCAGACTTGGCATGCAGATAGACTTCACGTTATTTCCAAAAATGACTTAACAAACAGTAATGCGTGATACATACATCAAGCTAAGGCAATCGGGAGACGATGATATTCTCAAACTCAGCGCTGAGCTCAGCCTCCTGGTTTTTCACTTAGTTAAGTCCACGGGGAGGCGAACTTGGGCTTAGCAAGATATTTGAAATTACACAGCTTCATGTGTTTTCTTTCCCTCCTTTTAAATTAATTTTCTCTAAAATTGAGATATCGTACACTTTAAGGCTGTCAAAATTCTTCACATGACAAAGTGTGATTTGTCAACATTTAATTCAACATTCCCTTTTCGTCTCGCGATACTAGTTTTTAAGTTCCCTACACCATTCATTCTTTATCTTATCATTTTGCTCTTCTTACCCTGAAAGGCAAGGTTGGTTACGATTGGGGAATATATATATCAATTCTCACCGAGGGAGCAAACCAAATAAAGACAGCATATTTCCCTGGATGGAAAAGAAATAATTATACTCGTAGAAATATGATCTGACGAATAATTATTAACTTCTATTCCTTTTTCAACGTAAGTCCTCTATTTTATTTAAATTGACTTTTTTTACTTTAGTATATATGTGTTTTGTTCTATGCACAGCGATATGATTTTATTCGTTTGTAATTCATCTGCATCTTGGTTTTATTTTTTCAAGGGGGGTCTCTCGACAAGTTATCAACCCTGTTTTTCGCACCATTACAACAAAGCACAGCGATCACATGGAAATAAATACAACAAGAAAGTTTCATGGGCATTTCATGTTGCTATTGAAGAATTAATATAGTATACACTTTGTAATGTTTCCAATTTTTCTTTCTTTTTCGAAAGCCGTTTCAACAAGAAAAAAAATAAACAACAACAATAATGATGATGATTCAGGAAATAAAGAAAAAAGGTATGCAAGCTCATTTTTTTTTTCTTCTAATGTGGAGATTTTTTTGGCAGAAAGAGCGACACAAGAGATAATCTTGTAATGTATTATTTTAAGCCTCGAGGCCATCAGGGCTTAATGGACTCGACTGCCTCGATATCTTCTGACTGTCAAAACGTCAGGGGTGTGGGATCAGAAGACAAGTATCTAAACACAGGTTTTGTCATTGAAGACACTGTTTTGGATTCCTTTAAAAGCAGGGCCGACAAAGGATAAACATGGGTTCGATTAGGACCCTCCATGTCTCCGATACGCAGGTAGAGACGGATAAGAGAGGTGGGCGAAAGGAGAAGCTGTAAGATGAGGCGAGTTTCGTGGGAGATGGGCCAGAAATCGTGTGCTAGAAATGGAAGGAAAACGTAGAAACGAAAATTTCAAACCGTCTTTTTATTTTTATTTGGTGTTTACTCTCAGCTTATAAGGTTACATGGGCGTAAAAAGGACAGGGCATGTAACAAGCGAGGAAGAGAGAAAGAGAGAGAGAGAGAGAGAGAGAGAGAGAGAGAGAGAGAGAGAGAGATAAAGAGAGAGAAAGAGAGATGGTAAATAAGGGAAAAATTATGATAAACGTGTGCGACCCAAGTGGTATAAATGAACCGTGTTCTAAACATAAAAACATGTATTTATCACATTTTCACTCAACCATCTGGCATTTCATGTAAATAAACGATTTATTTCCATCACTAGCCTCAAATTAAAATATTTTCTGTACCGGGATCTCGCGTCTACGGTTCTTTAAGACCAGGGAGAATTTTTCTATCGCGTTTGCGCTGGTGCCTCGACAATGAACATCAAACTTGTATGGATTTATTAAAAGAAAACTTAGTAACTCGACCTGACAGTAGACAAACTTTCAGTTTATTTATGCCGAAGCTATAACGAAATAACAAAATACCCATGTAAAAAAATGAAAAGAAAAAAAAAATGAAGTAAGATTTAAAACAGAATGGGAAAGTGAAGGGATCTGACTGTCTGCAACCAGTTTACATGTAGTTGAACTTGTGTAAGAAAAAAAAATTAGAGGTGGGGGGGGGAGGTGTCAAAAGTATGACGTTGAAATGATTCAAATCATGATCCTGTACACCACAGTCTACTCTCGATTCTATACAAAAGGCTCGCTAACGTGCGTTAGAGCTCTAGGCACAATTTTCACAGCTTTCACTAGGGGTAAAAGGGTTAAAGCCCTGCATGCCATTGTAGCAGAACCAGATTGCTTTCCTTTGGACTTTGCTCTCTTACAAGTTACAGCCCACTCGCTAATTTATCATTGAAAGATACCTATCTGTCTTCTGAAGTTTGAAGGTGTAGTACTACTATTACATTGCTGCTGCTGCTGCTGCTACTACTACTACTACTACTACTACTACTACTACTACTACTACTACTACTACTACTACTACTACTACTACTACTAATACTGCTGCTGCTGCTGCTGCTACTGCTACTACTACTACTACTACTACTACTACTACTACTACTACTACTACTACTACTACTACTACTACTACTATTGCTGCTGCTGATGCTGCTACTATTATTACTACTACTACTGCTGCTGCTGCTGCTACTACTACTACTACTACTACTACTACTACGTCTCATCTGGTGGTTTTTTTTTCTTCTTAGTGTTATACGGGAACAGTTACTTTACAATGTCACTACCCGATACGATAGTGTGGCGAGTCCGATGCAAAACACTACATTGTACAGCAGTTGTACAGGAAGCTATGACTCTATCTAGACAAATCTCCCAAGCGATTTTAAGTCTAGTAAAAGACAGTGTACTCGAAGCAACACGGCCCAAATCCCGAAATAGAGGAAGAGGACAAAAGTGCGCGAACAAACAGGCTTTCTTCTTCCTCTCCCCCGACATGAAAGGGTCCCGCTGCGACACAGGGGAGGGTGCTTGTCACAATGGCATCTTTCTCTATTGACCCTGCTCACTCATGCGAGCCTAATAATGGAAGCCCGACATTAGGAATAGAAGAATACAGCAGTTCGGATATATCGCCGTTGTTAATTTTTCGATATTTTTTTCCCTTCCCTTTATATCCAGCATAATAGGTGTTCAAGGTCTAGGGCGGCAACATAATGAGGTTGATTGATGCTTTGGTTAAAAAAAAAAAAAAGCAACAATTTTTAGCAGCCGCACTGGAGAGCGTGATCTGAATCTAATATTTACTAATAGAAAGAAAAAAAAAGGGATACGCTAAAGGTAATCTGAGGGTCACGATAGTTAACAAAAAATAATTAATTAGACATCCACATAACCATTATAAATACTAGATTAATGAGTTAAGAAGAGCAGAAGTCAGGGAAAAGAAAAGAGAGTCTCATCCCAATTTAATATACTTTTCATACTGAGAATAAATTTTAAAATATAGGCCCATGTAGATTCCCACCGAGAGCATCAGAAAAGAGTAAGAGAGAGAGAGAGAGAGAGAGAGAGAGAGAGAGAGAGAGAGAGAGAGAGAGAGAGAGAGAGAGAGAGAGGGAAGGAGATGGTCTGGAAAGTTAAAGAGAAAAAGGGACAGATAGATAGATCCAGAGCAAAGGGCCAATGAAGTGGCAGAGAAAGAGAGCAAGAGAAAAGTGGTGCAAGGTTTTGGAAGTGCAGTTAAAAAAAAATGGTGCAGTTATACTACAAAAAAATTAACTGAAAGCAGGCGAAAAATCAATTTCAGAACAAACATTAAATCAAATACTGTTTTTTCTTCAATAAATTTTTCACACACTCAATACATCAATCACTTGTTTTCTGAACTTCTTGGTTTGTTAAAACTTATTAATATTATATTGTCTCACATTTTAGAAACCTAGAGCTGATTATATTTTTTTTCACCATTTTAGTTAAAAAAGGCTTCAAAGAAACAACCATTTTGATTAAAGGCTTCAAAGAAGAAACCATTTTGATTAAAAATATAACAAAAGAAAAATATTTTTCATTTAAAAAAACCAATGTAGAAACTCACAATCTTTTCAGCTTTGATAGTTGAATGAACGATCCTTGCTTTAGCTGCACCAGCCGATTGAAGGATAAATCCCTGGAAGAGTAAAAATTAAGAATATTGCCACTAAAATGTATTTTGTGATTGTATGCTGTGTAATATTTAGCTTTTTGCTTTTGTTGCAAAATCAATTCAAAGATTGAAATTAACTTTTTCTAGTAAAAATCTTAAACAATTTTATACAAAAGAAAACAAAACACTTTGTTGCACACAAATAGATTCTTAGATAAAGTAAGATAACAATAATAGTCTGGACTTTTCAGTGGATATTTCAACGACATGCAGAACTTCTTAAACTTAACGTGAATTTACACCTCAAAGTATTCTTGAAGTTATTTCCTTTTAATTGCGTTCTCATGCTCACAGTAAAACTTATAAAAAAAAGTACTTTAATACGTAATATAATAAATCTAAATTTCCTTTTGTTTTTGCTAACCCCTTTAGGCATGCACAGACGATAAGATTAAGAGAGATCTAATCTATAGGTAAAATATTGAGATGAATCTATTGCTAATGAAAAAAGGCAAAACATGCAACAATTACTTACAAAGTAACAGCATCTAGAGGAAAAGTTATTCCTGTCAATGTCTTAAATGGGGTAGGTTGTTCTGAGCAGTCAACCTTGCGACCACGAGGCCGTTTCGCTGATCCGAGAGTGGTACAATGACAGCTTGGTGGGCTCACGCATGCGTCACAGAGGCTCAGTAAGACCAATGCAAACACAGCCAAACTGAAGATGAAGGGCATGCTATGACCGTGGACAGCCATAACGAACTGAGCATGCCCAAAACTGACCAAAGATGAGATGCTGATGGTCACCCACCAACAATACGCACATTGGGATCACATTGTCTTGAAGCACTGTAGTAGTAGGTTGCTTCTCTCTCAGTTATAACTTTTCTGTTAATTTAATCCACATTTCAGAAAAATGATCTGCAAGTGCAACACTTGTACTTTAGTAGTGAAGCCTTGTAGTTTGAGTTTGATCCTCCTTGTAGTTGTAAACACTTCAGATTTTTTAAATCAGTTTTTCAAAAGCACAAAAGAGCATAAAACTTGATAAGATCATCTACAAAAAAAAAAAACCGCAAATACAACCTGGGTTATGGACATATTTCGCAAAATTTACTTAAATTTGTTGAACTTTGAATTTTCTGTAGGATTTTTTTTTTAATTCTAAGCATCTATTTATTTTTTTTATTTTTCAATTAAAATAAAGATTAAGTTTTTCTGAGATAGGTTCAGTGATGACTTTTACAATGAAATGTTTGATACAATGATATTTTTTTTACATTAGTTAAATTACTAAGTCAATCTCAAGTTTGTCTGTAAGTCTTTAGTGATATAACTTAACCAAAAATGCAGAGAGTTGAATACCACACTAGATCTAGATCAGAATAGATTCTACATTCAATCACATTACATTGCCAATACAGTTGTGCTGAAAGTGCCCAAAATATCATGAGCTGGTTAAAAGTTGTTTTTTGAAATGATTGACATTGACGATCTTTATATTTTTTTACCATATATGATGAATGATTCTAAATCTTAACAGATTTGGAGGGAACAGATTACTTCTGTTCAAGATCTAGACTAGGTTTCTATCAATTTTGTGTCAAAACCATCTGAGTGGTATAACTCAGGGCTTCTGATTTAGAAAACTGTACCCTTAAAATTCGTTTTCTTCTTCTTCAAGATTAGATCTAGTTCACTTATCCGGATTAGACCTAAACCTATAGTTAGTAGAGATAACATTTGGTCTCAGGTCTAAATCTTATAACGTTATCTTGTCAATTCAGAGATGAGTAGAATTTCTGTAGACTTCGATTTTGAATTAAACCTCTAGGTAGATCTGGATTCTAGACCTAAAGTCTAGTCTAAATTGAGTTAAAATAAAAAAAAAAAAATTTAATGTAAGGATAGATCCGCACTGGTCTACTTTTTTTCTTCTAGGTATACCGATCCATTAAAAATAAGATTACGCCTAAAACACGGTGAGGTACTGCCGAGGCCGAGACTCGAGCGAGGGTTGTTTACTCCTGCCCTAGTCCTCCAATAACCTACCCTGAGCTAGAGTGTCTAGATCTAGATCTAGTAGGCTGTGCTTGGTCCTGGCGAAAGCTACGAAATGGGAGAAATCCAAAGGCCCACAGCAGTGTGGATCTAGATTAGTTAGATCTACATAACATAGATGCTGGTTTCACAGTTGTAGATTCGTTTACCACATAAATTTCAATACAGAAAAACAGAACTATTCGATATCCATTGAAACATTGAGCCCGACAGCTCACAGTAACACACTCATAACACGGTACCGTCTTTCCCTTCTACGAGCCATCTTGATTTTCATTTTTCCACTCTTTAGATACTATCGTGACGTCACGGGTTTGATGGAGTTCGCTGAATTGCGATTGGTTGGCTGCATCGGGCATTGAGAGATTATTGTATTTTACAGGCACCAAAGCGTGCTGCATTATTGTTTAGTGCAATTGAACAAAAGAATTGAAAGGGACACCATCAATAATCCTAGGACTCTGAAGACATCGATCTCAATCGTCTAACTAGATCTAGGTCTAGAGTCCTATGATTCTACGTGCGGTTGTTGCAATGCTTGAAATGCTCTCTGCAATTACCGGTACGATCAATTTATACATGTATGTAGAATGATATGTAGTTTTAATTTGATGGAAATAAATTACGGCAGAGATTTTTGTGCATAAAAAAGGAAGAAAATCAGAGCTTTAATAGATTATAATGGTATTTTTTTTAAACGCATACTAAGTTCATGCCAGTTTAGCAAATGATATGAAATCTAACCTTGCAAAATGAGTACCATGTTAGAGTCAGTGTATATAAGCGCTCTGCCAGAAGCTCAGGTTTCACTTTATGTGCTTCCTCGCTCCTGTCATTCTCTTCTTATTTTTTACTCACAAAAAAGGACTTACCCTTTCCACTTTTACCTATAAGGTCATCGCTTTCACATTCAAATTAAATAAAATAGACGCTCATTAGGCTAAAATCATACGACAGTCATCCAGACTTATTATACTAGCCTGTCACGACAGATTCAGTGAATATCACGTCAGAGCTCTTGGATGTGACAAGCAATTTTCGTGATTTAATACCGAAATAACGGAAATGACTTTAATTTCAACCCTGACCTTTTAATAATACTTAAAAATTGCCTAGGGCCTAGTAGAAATTGCGGCACTGTTTGATCGTGTCGTCTACTGTCATACCGTTAACTGACAAATCAAGTGGAGAAACTGGCGCCGCATCCTGGTGACAAAGTACATAACGCTTCCTAGGCCATGAGAAATTAATGGCACTGATTATGCCGAAAGCAATTTTTTTTGGGGGGGTCTGGGAAAGGTACACAATTACGAAACTTTTATTCCCTTTTCTGGGGGGTATCTACTCCATCGTATGATATGGCTCAGTAGGTAGAGTATTGGACCGACGGAAGTCCTTGATTCTATCTCTTGTTGGCCATCAGTTTGACTGTGTGGATAGATTGCTTCTTACCAGTCCCATCGTGTTTTGACGAAATTAAAAAACAAACAAAAACAAAACAAAACAAAGATTAAAAAAAAAATGCATCCGTAATTAATCATTAGAACATGGATACAAAGCCAATCAAAGAAGAAAACATAGCTCGCTGTTCTAAACAATTTCAATGCGCTCAGGGTCGCCCTAGCTTTTTTATGCAATAGTTTTGTGTTGTTTTATAAGCAAGTTGTAGTTGTAAAACTACAAAAGATTTAAGAAAATAATATAATGCTCAACCAGTACAGATTTTTGTTTTAATCATATTCCTTCTATATCGACTGCTTCTCTTTCCATAAGATAAGTGATTAAACTTTACACTTGCAATGGTAACGTCCGCTTCCTCGCCTGAAAAGTCAGACCATCGTTTTTCTGCTCTATGATTTAAAACAACAAATAAATAAGATTGTAGAAATAATAAGCAATCATTTACTTCAGCTTAGAAACTAAAGAAACGAACAAACCTAGCGTGGAAATAGATAGATAATATTATTATGAAGAGAGGGAATATAATTAAAATTCCCATTGCATCTTATATACGTGCGTTCTCTTCAGTGTGAGCTACATTTTAAAAAATCAGTCTTGTGGTTGATGCCCAATATGTGGTCTTGTTTTGTGTTTGTGTGTGTGTGTTTAGTTAATTTATATATACATAATTATGTATATATATATATATATATAAATTTTTTTCCCTTATGCTTCACCAGAACCATTTGTAGACCTTCGATTAACGCAATTGCTCTGATTTCTGCCACAACATCGTTTTCGATTTGAGCATTCTGTGACATGTCCATTCATCAATACGTAATGGGATGTCAGGCAGCTTAGTCAGCAAAGCGACGGATTCGTTGACAAGACGGGCGTTCGTTGATCGAATCCTGACCCGCGCCGTGAGGCGGTGGGATCGAATCCAATCAGTTAACCAACCCTATCGATCTGATGGGTGTGGAACCATAGGTGAAATATTATTCCACACTGCTTGTGCGACTGAGCAATTGCAGTTGTCATTCCATATTGTACTCAATACGCACTGTTTAGTAAGTGCCGGCCACAAAAGAGGCTAATCCTAAATAACAACAACAGCAATAACAAAGGTGACAACAGAAACAATCTAAAATTATCTTTCATGTTTGAAGGACAGTAGCTTAGCCCGGTCCTGCATGGATTTCAATTCCATGACTATATATATATATATATATATATATATTTATATATTTTAAATCCGCAATCAAGCGTTTTGCTAATCGCAATCAACAAGGGAAGTAACTAGATATGATAAATTTGGAGAGAAGTTTCATTTTTTTTAAGTTTAACGTCCCCTAAGCTTTTCAATTGATTTATTTTAAACGAGGAGATGTAAACGACGGAGCTGAGAGAGAGAGAGCGAGAGAGAGAGAGAGAGAGAGAGAGAGAGAGAGAGAGAGAGAGAGAGAGAGAGAGAGAGAGAGAGAGAGAGAGAGAGAGAGAGAGAAATCCAAATGAAAAAGCAAAAACACCAAACTTGGAAGACAATTTGGTAATTATAAAGGATCCCAAAAGGACGCGTGTGAAACAGGGTCTAAAAAGAGACAGGCACACAACTTTATAACTACGGGACTAAAAAAAAAGAAACAGGACAAGTATAGATTTAACATATAAACGTTTCGCCTTTATTAAGATATATATGTATATATATATATATATTATATAGTTAGAGAGAGAGATAGAGAGAGAGAAAATGTGGTAGTAGTAGTAGTAGTATTAGTAGTAGTAGTAGTAGTAGTAGTAGTAGTAGTAGTAGTAGTAGTAGTAATATAATTACTATTGTTATTATTACGGTACCTGAAGTTGTAACTCATCCTCGCGCAAAATTTAATCTGTTCAATTTGTGCAATAAATCACTGGACGTATAAGCCTACTCAAAGACTTTTATTTCTTGCCATTTGTGGGATTGGAACTCATATATAGTTGGAATTTCCGAACCATGTACATGAAATAGACATCTCTGTTCGAGGGATGAACTGAGAATAGTAAGTCTTGTTTCGCCAATAAGTGTGCTAAAAACAAAACAAAATAATCACCTTTGCTATCATAACAAGCTTTAATATCGGATACATATTTCGGCAATGGAAATTAAGCTTGGACTATGCATATGTTTGTTTTTTTATCTAATTGCTGTAGCCAAGTTTGAATTTCTGCCTCTCTCTTAAGTTTAAACTACATGTGCTTCCCAGCTTTACAGGGTGCTAAATCTTGTGAATTTCACAGTAGATGACGTTCATCTAAACACAGTTATACATATTATTACAATTTTATCACTAGCAGTAGCTGTTGTGTTTTGTCCCTCTAAATTGGGTCGACTCACTTCTTTCGATTCTTTTGAATAATTAGATCCGAATCTAGAGCCGATTAAAGTTTTAACGTAGCCGTGTTCGTCAGAAAAAGAACCAACACGTACGAACGTATCATTGTTTACGTTAGTGCGTGCTGTCTTCTTGAAGTTATCGTCCTTTTTTTTGTCTTTGCATTGCAAAGTAACGTAACCGACATCCCTGCTAGAATAACAGTCCAATGGGAAAGTTGCTGTGCCACACATATTTTGAAATTGGCCGTACTAAAGCAGTATGCGGTCCACAAAATTGTCTCTCGTTAATTGGAAGACTTTTTGCTTAACTACATCAACCAACCAACCGAGTTTGTTTGTGATAAAATAATAGTGTTCATCATTATGATCAACACGGAAAAAAAAAGAAGCGAAAGACAGAAGAGAGTTAAGACAAATAACGCAGTAGGTCCCATCTCTATCGTCAGTGAGGAAATTGATCTGAGAATTACATTTTTGAAGGCAGCAAAAAAGAAGTAACAGAGCAAAGAAAGTGAAGTTGAGGGTTTAGGACAGAGTTTATAAGCAGGGAAACCAAAAAGACTTTGCCACCAAAAACAAATGAATGCAAGAAGCAGAGGAGACCTGTATGAAACTGACAAGCAGTAAAGACAGTGTTTAACAATAACTGATCAGCAAAGACAGGTCATCTTTGAATCGTACCACGCACTGTCTTGGAGACCTAAGACTTTAAAGAGAGTTGCTCTAAAGTAAAGAGAAAATCTGCGGAGGGTGACTCAAGAAGGGCCAATACTAAACAGTACTTTCTAACAGTTGAAGAAAGAGAGGTTCAGGTTTGCAAAGTGTTTTTCTTTAACACTTTAGGAGCATCTGAACAAAGCGCAAAAACAGTACTAGACAAAGTGGCAACGATGGGGACACTCGAAGCGGAAATAGGGGTGGAAGACAATCAGCAGCAGGAAGAGCGAAATGCGCTTGTTCGTGAGCTGATCTCTGGGCAAAAATGATAGACCGATATCCAAAAGTAGAACCTCATTATTGTCAAGAGAAGTCAACGAGGGAGTATTTGAGCGCTGAACTGAGCAAGCGCAGGATGCACACCATGTTTCTCAGAGAATGGATACCGAGAATAAAACCACCAAACTTCATAACTACTTGGAGGTATTTTATAAAAAAAAAATTGTCTATACACAGACCAAAAACAGACCAGTGTTTCCGGTGTGTTAATTACCACCAAGATAGTGAAGAAGTAAAAAAGGAGTTTCAAGAAAAGTTTGACACCTATGTAGGATAGAAAGAAAAGGTGAGAGAACTGAAGAATGAGTCCTAGAAAAAAGCCATGGAAGATGCAAGCATTCTTCGTGCTACGTTTGAACTTTGATCTACAGCAGGCCATATACATGTACCTACCGATGTCTCGCGAGAACTCCATTTTTTTTTTTTTTACAAAAGAAGGCTCTCAAACTAAAACCTTAACTTTTTTTTTTTTACAAAAGAAGGCTCTCAAACTAAAACCTTACCTTTTAAAACATTAGCAACAAAGACTGCCGTTGCTTCCTTTGGATTGAAACACAAAGTAAACGTGGGCCATCAGAGATATCAACGTCTGAACACACAGATTTGAAATTCTATGACAGTAAGGGCATTAAAAAAGCATATCTTTTCGCCAATGGTTGCAGTGACCAGAAAAAAAAGTTCTATCACTCCTGCCATGATGCTGTACACTGTCATCAATTTTGCTGAGCTTCTTTGAGACCAACCATGGTCAGAGTGAAGGAGATTCTGCACATAGTGCGATTGGCCATGCACTGAACAACGCTGGTGATCTCTTTGCTCCATCACAGATTTACCCTGTAGTGTCCTTAGCACGACCCAAGCAGCTTTACATTGTGAACAGGATGCAATTTGATTTAAAACATTGACTAAAGAATTGCTTGTATTGGAGGCTCGAAGAACATCAGATACTGAGGAATAGTTTGCTTGGAGTAAAGTCATGGAACTCCAGGTGACCAAGTCCAAACCAGATGAAATCTTGTACAAGACAAGTCACTTAGATACGTCCTATCAGACATTGTCACTGAAAAGGCTGACATAAAGTGCACAAGAACATTCTGTTCAAATGCTTAATACAGGAATGAACAATGTTTCAAAAGAAAAGTACAGTGACTTGGTTTCTCTTTGCTCTGGTTCGACATCTGAAGGAGCACAAATCATTTTACATCTTCTTGCCCCATGACTAGAGATACATTTTTGTTGATGAGAGGGTCTGCATCTTCTTTTCAATTTAAAATTTTGATACATTGATACAGGGTTTATATAATATGATTTCCTGTAAAGACATTATAACAATATATAGCCTATTTGAATATGGTAAAAATATTGCTGAATTATTATCTGAAAATTTAAGGGATGTTTAAATTTGGAAAAAAAATCACTGATTTAATGGTACAGTAGAAACCTCATAATTCGAATTGTATGGGAATGGATTAAATCTTCGAATTAAGAGTATTTGAACTACAAAAATGGGTATAGCAGAGTCTAAGACTTATTGAGTGAGTGTGTACTAAGCCTGCAACGAGCAACCCTCCCCTTCCCCCGTTGCTATCACTATCAGTACAGATTTGCTACTGGTACTTAATTGTTAATATGCATCTGCTCCCTTCTTGATTAGTTAGCGCACTGATCAGCCTTTCTTGGGCAGTGATTAGCATTGCTTGCTGCTTGAGAGATGCACGTAGCACTTTTGTGATGCTTTATGAGGTGGTATCGACTTCCAATTAAGAGAATCAAATCAGAAATACTTCGAAATACGAGTCCGATTCTAACAAAGCCAAAGAGAAAAAGAAAACTATCATCTTCGAATAATCAGACTTCGGTTTTTGAGGTTTCCACTGTATTATTGATTAAAATAAAAATTATTTTACCATATCCCTCAAATTAAAAGTACAAAGCGTATTATAATTTCATGTTTAATTTAAATAATTACTTCCTTATACCAAAACAAGTTGTTTGTGTTTTTCTCAGTTGATTTGATGTAATCTTAATAAAAATAATGTTTTTGTTGAAATAACTTGCATTATCAGTATCTTTCTTCCTTGTATCAACATGTTTCACCCAGCAAAAGCCTCAACATACACGATATCAGAAAAGCTTTAAAGACGTACTAGTGTATCCCACAATGTACTAGCATAAGCCACATTTCCAGATTGTAAACCGATTAACACGTACTATCGGATCTGACAAAAAGTCATTTTGTCTAAAAACTAAAAAAAAAGTTTTAGAAAACACACTATGCCTAAGAAAAAAAAATGTGCTTCTCAATCTAAGATAAAAAAAAATAAATTCGCCCTTCAATAATTGACTTTATAATGACATGATGAAAAATAACCAAAACTCTCTTGCAAAAGTAAAAAAATGTGGCTTACGCTAGTACGTGTTTTGAGGGACGATTTGAGGGCTTGGTAGTAATCAAATGATTTAAAAGATTTTCATGTCAGAGTACCTAATTGTCCATGCAATATTGACTGTTTAAAAAAAAACCTATTTCAACTTCATACTTAGAAAGAACATGAATCTTCTGAGTCCTTTTAGTCTAAATACATGCAGATGAATCTTCAACTAAATAATACTGGCTGACTAACAAAACAATTTATTATGCTACTCGCTATAATTTGGACTCAATCTAAAGCCTTGCATACCCTGCTTGCCTATCCTTCCCTGTTAATGAAAAAATTATATATATTGGTACTTTCAGATTCTGATTTCCAGAGATTTTGGTCTAACATTCTTTTCCCTCGTAGCCTCCTCTCTAATGTAACAAGCTAGCTTTACAAGACTTAATCCTCTCTTTAAGTACATGTATCCATGTTCAGACTTTCTAAATGCTGTTTAGTACTGGATTATTATATTCGAGATTCTAAGACGCACACCCTCCATCTCCCAAGCTGCTATTTGCCAGCCCTTAGATAGACTCAAGGTGGAAGTTTCCAGTATCTACATCTTTTTGTAAGTGTTGAAAGAAAGAGAAATAAATGCCACCTTCCCTACAACAAGCAGCTTTTGTGTTACAACCAACAGTTTTGTGAAACACTCAAACCCTACTAATGAATAGTATTTAATTTTTCCCCCGATATCGTTATCTCAACTCTATTATTTAATTTTTATTTTTTACCCTATGCTGTAGCAATAATTTTTACTTTGCTGGCAGAGCTCAATGGATTTATAATGATTTCAAGTCCCCTCTCAAGCAAGCTAAAAAGTTTGCAATGGTATGGAGGCCATACAATTATCAAGCTAATTCTTCATATATATATATATATATATCTGTCCCTCCATTTGGTCAAATCCGACATGTATTGTTCATGAAAATGAATTGCTTGACTGTTTTCAATAAACTATTATACAATTTAGCCGAGATTTACTTACTAAATGGACTCTGAAAATAATCAATCTCTGGTTGCCTTCCTAATAATTAATTACAAGAGATCAACCTCACAATTACAAAAAATGTTAATTAGCCATGAACTTAAAACATGCAATATCAAAGGTAGTGTTAAGTCTAATATTATGCATAGTCTGCACCCATATAACCCTTAGAGTTTAGACCCAATCAGAGATGAAACAAAAGTCGCAGGGTGCAGAGGGTTGACATCAAGAGGAATTCTGTAGTTTGATATTTAAATGGAGTGGAAAAAACATGAAAATGAGGTTAATATCAATTAATCTTAAGTATTTTTAATCATGAGGAAAAAAAATGTTTTGGACTTTCAGAACATATCAAATGACATACAAGTACATTGAATTGTGTGCAATATGTATGGTAGCATAAAAAGAGAAAAATATGATGGGAGTAAAAACAACAACAAAATCAGCAGCCCTTTCATTGTCCTTTATTCATATCTCAAAATAATATTGCAAATAAGGATCATCTTTGAATATTTTTATCAAGAAAAAGAAAATAAAGAAGCATAAAAACCTTGGTTTCCTCAGCAACTGCAAACCATGAGTACATATATTCTGCATCCATAATTTTGTTCACTTTGCGTTCCATAATCTTTCAATCTTGTACTGCATTGTTAGAGATGCGGTAGCATTGGCAAAATCAAAATATCTCAACATTGAAAATAAGTTGGACATCTTTGTGTCTATTTTCAAATTGATGAACAAATAACAATAGAATTTTATAGCAAGAAACGTTTCTCAATGAAATAGGCAAAATACAGAAGACAATTATTTTCGATCAAAATTTAACAAAGAGATAGATGAAAAAAAAAAAGAACAAACAGACAAACTGCAATGTAGCATAAAATGATAAATGACATAAGTTAAAGAAATCTTAGTCTCACTAATACAGTGCCAATCAAAAACTACTTCTTTTCATCTTTTTTATCTTCTTTTTTCGCATCCTTTGCCAGACTGCTCATAGCACTCTGAATGACTTCACTATTAGGATCTACACCAGGTAAACTGCGTAGAACATTTTGTAAAAAGTCAGGATCGTTCATAACCTCTGAGTAGTCCTCTTCCTCTTCCTGTTTGAAAAGACAAGTAAATTCAAAAGCATAAAATTCGACCACAGAAAATAGTTTTTATGTGATTTTTTACAGCTACTGCACCATAATTATTGATTGAACAAAAAGGTATAAAACCAGATATTATTATTAGGAACTCAAATTTACTCATGGCTTGTATATTTGTATCTACATCTATATTTGAAAGCATAGAGAAAGGGATGATTAGATGAGTGCTCATTCAGTTGGAGCAATGCATTAAAGTGTTACTTTTTATTTCCACTGCTTTCAAACCACAGTAAAGAAATAACAAATTAAAATCTTAAACTAAGTTAAAGAAGTGGCTTTCCAGGCATTGAGCCTAAACTTTGACAAAGTTTCATTAAAAAATTGAAATGTGTGACATTTTTACCTTTTGGTCTGAAGACTTGGCAGATGCGCCAGCACTTTCATCAGTTTCCATTGGAGCTGGAGTATTTTCTTCAGTTCCTGAAAAAAAAAAAAGATTAAAATAAACACAGCAAGAATTTAGTACATGTACGAGACTCTCATTTAATTTAATCTTCATTCAAAGTTTTCAAAGCAACAGTATAATCTTATCAGCACATCCTGAAACCTACACAAACCAGCCTGAAATGTGTCATTATTTTGGGGATAAAAACGTAAATTATTTAAATCCAGTAAATCCATTAAATGTATCATACATTGGCGTGATATTACTCAAAAGAGAAATTTAGCCTTCATGCCTGGGCCCTAGCGACTGTGAAGAGATAACTAGTATTTTATTTATTCAACACAAGTGAAACACAGCGTGGTGTCACAGAATCTTCATCACAGCAAAATAAAAGTTAAACATAACCACATTTGCAGATGCCCTTAAAAGAACATAATTTCTTCATATTTAATTTGCAAGGGCAAAAAGATCTAGTAATATAACATTTTCACAAAATGATCCAATTAAGCCCTCATGAAACATATCAGAGAATACTTGCTTTCTAAACAAAGTACCATTCATGAAAACAATGCTATTGGAAAAAAAAAAGGAATTTTTTTTCAAGTAAAATGACAGGCTTCAGCCATGCCTAGTTCATAAAAACAAAAATCTGACCTTTCAGTTAATAGTTTGTTTTAGACTAGAGCAGTGGCTGATTTAAACATGCATCAATCCATTTAAATTTAAACAAAAAAAATCACAGTCATTGAGGGTAACCAAATATATTTTCCACTGGTATAGTAAAAAAAAAATCCAAACAAATCCAGAAAATACTTTTTTAAGCACATGATGTACTAAAAAAGACAAAATAAAAATATTACAACCATACTTTTGAACAGAAAAAAAAAAGAAGCGAATGTAAATTTTAAATTCTTCACTTATGTTGTTTACAAACACGTCAGTCCTTTTCACTAATGTTTTGTAAATATAAAATATAAAAGCAACAAAGATAACACCTTTACCCTTAATATCCAATTGTTTCATCAAACAAGTAAATTTTGTTTCACTGAGGTGAAATACTGATTTTCAGACTAAATCTAGAACATGCATTGATTATTCTGCAATAGCTTTTGCTTTGGGATAGGATTAGACAGTGGTAGAATTGAAGGGAAAAGCAGCTGTGAACAGGATAGGCACTTGACCTTAAACAATATTGGTGATTTCTTTAAACTTTTCAAAGGACTAATAAATGTTTAATTTCCAAAATCAGATTACACAAGTAGCTAAAAATAAAATGCAGATGCTAGAATTCAAAATCAAATCCCTATCCCCCTCTTAAAGTGCCAGATAGCTCAGGCTGAAAAGCGCTATCCTTTTGTAGGCTATCTGATGTAGTGGGAGATGGGATCAGACCAAACCAGCCATATCTTTCTCTCAATGCATACAAGGCTTAATCTCACCTCCTGGATCCATGGAGAGCCTCATAGCATATGCAATTTGTTCATCCTCAGACATCTGAGCAAAGTCCATGCTAGGAGTCAGGTTTACAGATGGTGGTGCAGACTCTTCTGCGTTAGTTGAGGCACCAAGTGCCCTGTCCAAAAGTTCCTCCTCTGCAGAGGCTATGGAAAGAGAGTCAGATGAAGATAATATAAATCATGCTACAACCAAAATCTAAGTTTTGATAACCAGGTTTTTTTTAATTCATTACACACTTGCTATGGAGGAAGAAAATCATTACCAATAAATTTCAAACCATAAAGAGCCACTCTAGGTCATTATGTGAAAAAAAAACCCCACTGAAACTTCAGAAACCGTTTATATTAAATTTAACTGAAAAATAAACAAATTATGTCCAACAACATCATAAAATATACTTTTTTTCACTAAACAGCAATAAGGACCCTCCTGCTCTACTTCAAGAGAAAGAAATTTCATATGTGTTGTCAAAAGGTCAAACTTCTGCACACGTTTCTCATATTCAGATAACTATTAAAGATTGATGTTACCTTCATTTTGCTGATTCTTTTATACAAAAAAACAACAACAATAAAACCCAAATAAATAAACAAAGAACATAATAGTTTACAGGGAAAATTTATTGAAGAAGATAACTTTTCCTCTAATGTTTTGCCTACCAGCAGAAACAGCACCAGATTCCCCTGTTGGTGGCAATGTGCTGGTGTCCCTCATCTCCCTCTCCTGACGGGCCCTTTGCTCTTCCATTGAAACACGTAGAGCCTGCATATAGACAAAATATTAGCTTTAAAAAATATATAAAAAATTTGGATTTAACTTTTTAAGAGTATAATGTGCAGATATTAATAACACATCCATTTTATTCATCCTATCTTACCACGCTAATGGGTACCACGTGAATATTTTAATAAAAAAAAAAAAGCTATAAGAATATGCAAAATCTTTGCACCAAAAATAGATAGCATATATGTTGGAATAATTTTACCATTGATAAAGAAAAAAAAAATAGAAAATATTAAAAAAAAAACAAGCTATCTTTGTAGAGAAACAAAATGGGATATAAACACATTACGAGGTTTCTTTCACAACATACACACTGAAATACACAAAACCAACATATTTCAAAGAACTTATCAATGATTTGTTTGCAGGTGTAAACTATGCTTAACAGCCCTGAACCTTATAGAATTCCAAACTACTTACCAAAGCAAGCTCAGGATCTTCATTGGGATCAACACCAAACTCAAAGCCTGCTCCAGTCATAGGTGCACCAGCTCCATCTTCTCCAACAATGACAGGGGAGCTAAGAAGTGCATCCGACAACATTGGGCCAGGTGGGACAGTCACTAGGTGCGAGCTAAGAGAAACAGATTAGACCAGATTAGACAATTTCAGAACTTGGTTATGTTCTAGTGAGCAGCCCACTTACTAGACTTGAACTTTTGTCTTTGTTAAATTTCAGTCTCACTTACTGATAGCTTTTGGCCATCCTGTAACCCATGGTTTGTCAAAAAGTATCAGCCTATTATGGCATACAAACACCTTGAGCACCATGCAAACAGTTCACTTTAGACAAGCTTCTTGTACAGTCAGTTTACTTACCTGGTGCCGTCCTTTCCATTTATAGCATTTACAAAGGCTGTCAGCTTGTCAGTGTTCACTCCCTACAAAAAATAAACATGGAATTAAAATAAAAAAAACAAACACCTCCACAAACAAAAAATATTAACAACAACAACAATTTCACTTTTTACTTAGAATTAAAAAAAAATGTAATGCTAAATTGTGTGATCTTGCTTAGCCCATTTTTTTTTTTTTTGGTTTGATCATGTAATGCTTGTGTTTATAACTATAGAAGAAAGCCTATCATACTTTGCAAACCTAGATGTTAGTCTTTTAAGCATTTTGAACCACCTGTCACTCCATTCACCTATTATGCCTCTCGATTTGTAAAAGTAAAGTAGTTTAATAAATTTCATAAAAACTCATTACTGATATAAGTCAAAATGTCAACCACTTTTACGCCTAGATGACTACCTTATATTGGAAAAAAAAAAAGCAATAAAGAAACCAACCTCTTCTCCAAAGTTTACCACATCTACATTCACTTTTTCCTTTTTCAGCCTCTTCGCAACTTTGATGAGCTGGATTAGGATTAAACCGAACAAAAAAAATATAATTTAATTAGATCAACATTTTATATACAATCATATAAGAGAAAAGAAAACAAAAATTTAATTTAATAACTTGTGGTGATAAATTGCCAAGTCTATTGTCTGAGATAAATAAATAATAATGAACCTACGGCATAAACTATATCTCTTTACTAAATCTAAAGTGCATTGAACATTTGATTTTGTAGCATTGCAGAATTCCTTCAGGTCATCACTAGTTTTAAGTGTTGACAAAGAGGCTCAAGTTCTCTCAAAGTTATCAAAGACAGATAAAAAGAAAGCATTATGTTTTCAATTGCATTTAATTTTGTGGATTAGAATATTGCCATGTAATAGGATAATTTGACTCGCTTGGTAGTACCTCTTTCTCATCTGCCTCCACCGGACTTCCAACAAACACCACAATACGAAGTTTATGGTTGCGCCCTTGTCTGTGTTTCAAAGCAAGCTGGCAGCAGATAGAGCAAAAGATGACAAAACAAATTAAAAATGTTGAATTACCTTTAAGTCTTTTTCACATGTATGCATAAGTTTCCTGAACAGAAAATAATTTTATAAAATAAGAGAATAACATTGGCAGCCAAAAATATGTAAACATAAGTTCAGAAACTCTAAAAAATAGAAATTAAAGAGAAACAACTAAAAAAAACTAAAGCATCAACTGGACTGAAGCACAACTTTGCATACTATATTACCTGGTTAAGTAAATCTCTTTCCTAAAAACAGTCTGACCCCTTATTTTATCTTTATAACTTTTTGATTGCTGTGCATCACCAAAGCCTCTCGAAGTATCTTAAATGGAGTAGATGGGTTTTCACTAAGCTAAGAAATAGAGCTCCTTAGATGGCCTCATTCCCATCATTAGATGAAACAGCAATAGATCAGTTAAACATTCTACCAAATGAGATGACGTAAGGGTAGATTAAATTGCACTGTAAGACAAGTTGGTTTGTGGCTGAGGAGCTGACAGTACGGCCAGTTACAGCCAGCATGTAATTGATTGCAATGGTAGGACTTGAGTCATTTTCAGTGGTTAAGTTTAAAAATTACTCCTAATTTATAATCGTGTTGAGTCAGAACTAATGAATATAATTACTCTTATTTAAAAACTTTGAGGAAAAAAAATTCCCTTCATTAGCTCTAAAACATTCAACATCAATAATAATGGTGTATTCTTTTTCTTTTGGCTGAAATGATAGCATACACTTACATGAGCAACACGAACAGCAGTTATAAAATTAATGTCTCCTTTGGGCTGTACTTGATGAAGTCGAGCAAGGATACGGTTCACATCAGATGTCAGTGTCACAAGGACTTCAGTTCTGGATGAAAATTTACGAGCAGCACATGCTTTAAACCAAAATGATTAAGTGCAGAACAAAAAGAGCTGATTCCGGAATTTTCAGTTTTAAATCAGAGATATTTTGAATTTATTTTTTAAAGCAACATCTAAAAATGAAAATGAATGAAAATAAATGATTACTAACGCTTATATGAGTTTTGGTCTATAATACTCTCTAAAAGCTACTTACTGCGCCATTTTCAGGAGGCCAACATTGTTCTCAGGATTAGACCTTGTTTTTGACATGCACACCAGGTTGACTGCATCTTGCTGTGCTTGCATGCGTGTGGGCACAAAATCTCCATTGCGCATGTAATCACTGCTGTCAACACTGAAATAACACACAAAAGCAAATGCATTTTTCTTTCAGTTGTACATGATGTTGAAACGTGAAAAAAATCTATTGTAACTGCAAAACATCTACTTGTAGCCTACAACTTAACAGTACTTAATTCCTTTTGAGACCTTTAATTAACTATGAAAAATTACCAGACATTTATGAATACCTCATGAGCTATTCTGACTGTGAGGGTATTCTTAAAAGCTTAATAATAAGATATTTACAATACAATGAAACCAAATTTCCGTTCCATAGAGAGTATAGAAAGAAGATTTTAGTTCATAGCAGATTTTATGACAACTGAGAAGCTTTCCAAGGAGAAGGATCTGAGAAGTGTTATGTAAAACTGTTTTGTACCTCATTCCCCACCAAACCTCTGATGATGAAGAGTGATATTGCTTGTTTCTTTAACAAGGACACAAATTATTTTGAAGTACATACTGGTATAAATTATGAAGACTTTTTGATAGGAGTTAACTGTGCATTGGTATTTAAATGGAAGCACTTAATTTTTTTGTGTGAGAGGCCTAATGCTGTTGAATAAAAGTCTAGGTCGCAATATAAACAGACCAGGTCTATACCAATGGTCAGTGAAATAGAACTTTCATTTTATACGTCTCTAGAATTATCCATGCTATCCAATTGTTATACATAAATATGTCACAGCCATTAAATGGCTGAAGCTGAATGCCTACCATTTCTTACACTGAACTCATCATCATATTTAACCATTACCATCAGCATGTGGCAAAATTCAACCTCAATATTTTAACTTTTTATCTCCATCCCTCTCTTCTATCTCTGCAGTAAAAAGTAGGTGGCAACAGGATCAACAGCAACAACCTCAGACATTAAAAACTCAACTTCCCTGAAACCCTCTCCCACTTCTGATTAATAGTAAAATGCACTATGCAACAAGATTAAAAAGCCATTCGATCTATGGTAGAAGCATTAAGACTTTTTTTTTTCTGAACAAAGCATTTCTCCTCACCAGTCAAAATGTGGTTGTTAAACAGGTAAATGGGATCATGAGCCTCCAAGTTACATCTCATTCTCAGTGAGTCAATTCTACTCTGTATGCAAATTTTTCTTTTAAAATCTGGAGTTAAGAGTTAAAGGAATCTACTTATTGGGCTGAACTGAAGAGAAACGTATGAGGAAAAGATTTCCTCTTGAAAGAATCAGATTACCCAAAATAATATTTTGTACAGCAAGTGTACATTTTCAATAAAAAAAATCAGAGATCTATATGATTACTCCATCATTAGCCTCTAAACTCAAATGACTTGAAACATAAATAAAAGAAAAAAATTGACCAAGATTTAATTTTGCTACAATTATTGTATACCAAGAAATGAACAAAAGCTTACAGTTAAACTGTGAAATAACATGATGTGACCTTGCTGCATTAAATCTAGAATTCTAGATTGAATCAGGGGTATCAGATCTTAGTATGCTGGTTGAACTCCATAAATTGGGAGGACCATGACTTTCCAGGCTCTTTTGTTTAAATGATAGTTTTATTGGATGCGATACTGGAATAAAGCAAAACTAAATGAACAGCATTTCTTTATTTTCTTCAATACATTTTTATTTTACATACTAATTTTCTTCCCTTTTTTAAATATGGTACTCAAGACAAGTCAGTAATGATTCGACAGCCACAAAGTATCCAATATGGTTGCCACGTAAACTAAAGAGCCTGGACTGTACTGAGTGAGGGGTCCTTTTCTTGTGAGAAATAACATTCAACTCCAGGGAAAAAAAAATAATAAATTTATCAAGTTAGACTTTAAGTTCAAAGAGATTTTATAACTAGATCTATAGACTAATGAAACCCTGGTAATCATCATTATGGCTCATAGAAATTATTACTTTACGATAACAAATTGAGTCTGGCAATTGAAAAAAAGTCTCAAGAAGAAACTTTTTCGTCTAAGCCATAATTTGCTCAAGAATTATTGAGATTGAAATATCAACTCACATCTGGCTTTAAAATTGAACTATCCTTCAAGATTTTGATATGCTGAACACGAATATGAAGATTTTATTCATCGGAAATAAATACTTTTCAAGATATAAGCATTTTTGTGTCGCTAAAAAATCCTATTTAAGTTCAAACTTCCATTTTCGAATTCGTTGGGGAGCATTCAATTGTGAAGCCTAACGCGAGTTGGGCCGATAACTGCAAATTTATCGAAATATCTAGAATCTAGGTTGGTTTTAAACTAAGTTAATTTATTTTATTCAAATCTAGTCTACATCTAGAATCTAGATCTATTTAGACTAAGGACCCTGCATCCCTATGACCTATGTTAGGTAGAATGCTGCGTCATAACAAAGAGCACGAAGTAAAATGAAACTCATATCCTTATTACAGAGAATATTGACTTATATTAGTTGGATTCTTATTAAAAAAATCCCATTGCCCTGATATTTTAATTCCCTTTGAAATGTTATTCATGGTTTCATGTACAATTTAAGATAACCATGAACTAATTCTTACCAGATGATTGTACTTTCGAGCACCATCTTGATTTTGTGTACCGAAACTGTCGCTCCGCAGTAACTACCAGAAATATCTTGAAAAAAATTTTTTCACAGTGTGTTTCTTAAAAAATTTAGACATCAGTTCTACACAAACCAACCTAAAAATTTTATTCTTACTTTGAGGCTAATAAAATGTGAATATCAATTTCATCCACAGCACAGCACAGGTTAGTTTCAACCGATCTGTATAGGAACCTGATCTGAATAGGAACAAATGGCGATATCAGAGTTGTTTTATGTAAAAGGGAGGCGGAACTGGAAAGATTTGGCCCCACACGCACCCATCGGCGGTGTAAGAGATCGAACTCGTGATTTATGGTTGTGCGGATACCAGGGCAGAAGCTCTAACATCAAAGTAATTGGCACTCCTAGAAGAAAAACAATATGCCTATTTCTGATACAAGCACGGTAATGATAATAATGATCAAGAAAGGTGTAACATTGAGTCTTAGAAAAATGTTTCATTGCATGCATACATTTTGCTCAAATTGACAAGTCATCTTAACAATATTTCCACTTTGAAATAAAGAAAAATTAAAGTGGCCTGTAATGGAACTTTCTTAAATTAATAGCTTCGAACTATCCTAATGGTTTCAGTTATTTTAATAATTTTAACTCCAACATGGTATGTATTACCTTGGAATTTGCAATTTTAGGAGAAAGTAGACCACATTTCAATGAACAAAATCAATCAACTTATTAAGTGCCATAGGTGGCATGCATTTAAATAGTCGATTTCTAGCGAACTCTATCTTGAACCCTAAGTGGAATGGGTCATACATTTAATAAGTTATGTATTTTTTTTTTTTAAGTTCCCTAAATTATTCACAGTTTTAAGCTCAGACCATCGCTCTTTTCAGTCTATTTCACTGTTGCAACAACAAAAACTTCCAAAATATCAAACGAGGAGTGAGACAAGGATGTGTCCTATCCCCAGACCTTTTCTCCCTGTATAGCGAAATGATCATGAGACAGATAGAGGAAATAGAGGGCTTGAAGATAGGTGGACATAACATTAACAACATAAGATACGCCGATGACACGGTATTAACAGCAGACTCGGAAGAGAAATTACAAGAACTTCTCAACAAAGTAGTGGAAGAAAGCGAAAACAAAGGACTTGAACTAAACAGCAAGAAAACAGAATCAATGATAATAACGAGGAAAACATCAATACCAAAATGCGAAATCAAGATCAAAGAAAACACCATTAAACAAGCCAACTCATTCAAATACCTTGGAACACAGATAACATCAGATGGTAGGAACCACCAAGAGATAAAAAGTAGAATTGCTCAAGCTAAAGCCTCATATCACCAAATGAAATCCATTATGACAAACATAAAGATGTCAATAGTAGTGAGAAAAAGAATTCTAGAGGCATTTATAGAACCGGTGCTACTCTATGGGTGTGAGGCATGGACAATTGACGAGCGAATGAAAAGATCCTTGGAGACAACAGAGATGTGGTTTTTAAGAAGAATGATGAGAATACCATGGACAGCGAAGAAAACAAATGAAGAAGTCTTAACAGAAGCACAAACCACAAGACAATTAATGACCAAAATACGAAAAAGACAAGCAAAATTTGTTGGTCATGTCATAAGAAGAAACCAACTAGAACATTTGGTAACAACAGGAAAATTTGATGGAAAGAGAGGCAGAGGAAGACCAAGAGAAAAGATGTTGGACAGCCTGGCGGACTGGATGAACATTGGAAAACCATCCGAGATGATCAGAGAGATGAGCTGTAGAGTTGGTTGGAGGTCCTTGATCGCCCACGCCAGCCGGCATGGCACCTGAAGAAGAACAACAACAACAGAAAAATATTATTCATCGCTTCTCTAGGAGATAAATCTGAAATGATTATATCAACTTTTTCTTTAGATTTCAATATTTTTTTTTACCAGCACTGTTTCAAGTTGTAGCTACTGCCATGTTGTTAACACTACACCGTATACAAATACAATGTGAACTGAGATGCACCTCACCATTATCACCATCTTTGACATTATCATTGCAATGTCATTTTCGCAAGATCTTCATCGATATCCCTTTTCCAATGATGATCCTCATTACCTCCATCGTCATCGTCGTGGTCATCATCATCGCGACCATGATCATCATCACCATTATTATTATCGTCATCATTATCATCACGATAATCAACCCCGTTCTCATCACTGTGATTACCACTGAATCACACCCTCTGCTTCCAAACTTCAATTTCATTGCATTTTCACCACACCTTCCTTTGGGAAAAAATTATCATCGCCTCTAATTTTCAAGATTGTGCATTATATGCCCGTCAGAGGAATAAATTGATACGTAGCATTGTAAAGGTACAGACTCGCATACTCTTGATTTAATATTTCTCTATCTTTAATTATGATTATGTAATCCCTGTGAAAGATGAAATGAAATATAATTATGCACCAAATGCAAAGCTTGAACAAAAAGAAAATGTTTGAGAAATAAGAACAAAAAGGGAAAGGTCAACCGAATTGGAAACAATAATCTAGCAGCACGATGAAAGCATGTCTATGGAACCAATTCTCATTGTATCTTACACTCTGATCGCCCCAAACTACCAGCGTTTGCATCGATATTTACGATGGAGTAACTTTTGCTGCAACAGAGCAGGCTGTTGCTAAATACTCGGCTATTACTTCGGATCTGAAGATCGACTCTGGGGCTAAAGTGATTTGACCCCATTCCTGAATTGTGTGTTTTTCACGTTCATTCATAAATTCAATACCATCCAACCTGTGTCCGTAGTATATTAACTGCGCAACTAATGTTATCTACAATTACTTGGGAGGGCGTAATGATCAGCATTAAGGAGTTTTGAGAGAGAATAAATAGTAATCGGTATAACTTTTTTATACAACCATTTAGTGTAAAGATTCCGCATAAAGAGGTTTATCACATCATTAAGACTGTATGAATTTGATATTATATATTATTAAAACCCGACACATATTGAAAATCCGGAAAAATTTGAATAACACATGTGAGTCTAGATTTTGGTACGATTACAAATATTAATATGTAACTCATAACATTGTCGTCGAGTGGTTGACTATGCTAGGCAAGAAAAGTGACTGCTTCCTCCTTCAGTTTTGTGCCTGTCCAGGATCAACACCGGAGGGCTAGAGGATTTTACTGTGAGAGCGATCTACCTAACTTTGCTGGGTTTTATTTATCTTTTTTTTTTTGGCTCCGTTTGTTTATGAAGTGGCCATTTCTATTAGGAATTCATGAATCATGTTGCTTTCTTAATTCCACCCCCCCCCTACCATATTATATCCAGCCTCTTAGTTGGTAATTGATTTGATAGGTAACTGGGTAGGCCTATACACTTAGATTAGATCTCTAGTAGATTTAGATCTAGAATCTACACTTACTAGATCTAGAAAGGGAACTGGCAATTTCTTTCCTCTAATTTAGTCCATTAAATTTATGAATCAAAAAGTTTTAGACTAGATTATAATAGTAATCCAGATAATAGATCCATGTTCAAGATACATCTTACAGTAAGACTCATAAGACTTTCTCAATTGACTATCTTAGTAGGACGAAGGTATGGAATTTATAAAAGTTTTAGTAAAGTTTAAGTAGACTCGGGTCACCATCATAATAAATTGTCAACTATACCTAGTCCATATTCTAGATTAGATGTTGAACTAGAGTCTGGATCTAGAGACTAGTATATCATGAAAGTTTAAAAACTCTAAAATAGAAAATAAGAAAGGACCCACGCTCAAAATCTTACAATTGGCGATGATCCGGAACATATCTAGATCTAGATCTATGTAGATGTGGAATCTAGAACAAGCATGTCTATCCTAAACAACTTTTTGAAATTTTATTTGGATCTAGATCTGATCTAAGCTGACTCAGGGCTTAGATCATGGATTTTATAGTATTTGATTATTTGTATTTCCAAATTTTACTCATTTAAATCTAAGTATTTACCCAGTTCCCAGCAGGGTAGTTTATGTGAATTCTTATGTGCGTACAGTACTTCATTTAGAAATCTAGCCCAATTAAATTTTTAATTGTGGGATATTGATTTTTGCACAGAATAGCTAGCCTACAAGTAGGCCTACTAAATTACTCTATAATATCCCTACAAATAATTAAATTCTTGAGCTAGTTTCTTATAAACCCACCTGTGAGTTAGCTTGGTACCATTAGTTTAAACTGAAATTTTATTCTATGCAACTTACATTCTCTCAACATGAAAGAAAGATAAATATGGTAGCTTACCATACATTAAACAATGAAGTAAAACGACTTTCGTTTTCAACCTTAAAATTGATTATAATCATTGTTGACAGCTGTATTTGGATAATGAAATATTTCAAACATGCATGTACATTGGATTATTAACTTCTGCTTTTTATTAGAAAAAAAAGTCATTCATAAAATTAATAAAGATAAATTAAGTCTCTACGGTGCCAATCAACTGCTGAAGCTTCTCGAGGTCTAATCTGTGTGCATTCTGTACTGGATTTGTTTCATTTCATTTTCCACTTGATGGAGGATCTCTTGCTTATATATATGATAATGAATCCACGCCATCATTAATACCACAATGTTAAAATGTAAGCTTGTTGTCACTACAGCAACTTTTTGCCTATCAGAAAGGTTACTCTCTAAAAGATGAAAGCAAAATAAAAGAATGTGATGATTTATGTTAGATTGTGATCAACCTAGATGAATTTTAACTTTTAAGTACAATAATTGCTGACGAATGTAAATAATCTGAATAAATCTATTGTATGTTTAACTATTTTCAAAAACTGGGACTGTTTTTCATCTATGAGCAAATTAAGAAAAGCATTTTTAAGATATATTCTAATAAATCAAAACCTGAAACACTCATTTTCTTTTTACCCATCAGATAAAGCAGGGGGTGTAATAAATGCACACTTCTGTCTGAGTTATTTA
>JAWDGP010003248.1:527500-565000 GCA_033675545.1 Elysia crispata | reverse complement strand
CGCGATAATTATAACAACAGCGGTGAGATTCAGTCTCGAGAATCCAGGATCGATCGGCTTCAATCCCTGGATGAACGTCTGGCTTTTCTAAAACTATACCAGGTCAGTAGGATAGACTGGATGGGAAGCCCTGTTGCCCTGGAGAATAACTGCAAGCCCGCACACATTTCATTTTTCCCCATCAGTGTGGTATGTTAGCACAGCGTTAACACGACTAGGGTTTCATTCAGTAGAACTTGAATAACACTATTATTGATTTCCATCGTGTTGTGTGGATTGCAAGGTGGGCGTTTCCCTTCTTTAGTTAAAGTCTAAAAGAAGTCGTCTGCCATTTCCTTGGAAGCTGTTGGGAGTTCAAATTAAACTTAAATTAGTCTCGGGTTTCTTTTTTCCCAATTCATTTATAGGGTGAGACTTTTTGAGTGTGTGTCTTTCATCGACATCATTACTATTCGCATCTTACTTTTAGCTCTGTCGAGTTTACAAAGCTTGTAGGTGATCCTGATGATTTGAAATAAAAATGATCAGGCCATGATTGCTGCGATACAAATTAACCTCCGGAACTGTCCATTTGAAAATCCGTATTTTTAATCCCCTCGGTCGTATAAATCACGGAAATACTCCCAATATCTAGTTTTATAACCCGCGATGTTGCATTGCCTGCTATGAACATTTTCAACACGTGTGCAGTCGTTTTGTTTATTAACAGGAATGTCATTTGAGGGCCTGACTTCTCATATAGATAAACGATATGTTCAAAGTTTATAAGAGAAAAAAAAAGTTCATTTTGGGTTGCTAACTTTATAAACCTCCGATGTTATTCTGAATAGCTATGCCAAACAAGGCCTGACGTACCAACCTGATTGCTTGGTATGTAGGCATGTGAGAAAGAAATGTTGAGCCTGATTTATTTCTTCTCATACCTTGAGACGCCTCTTTGTTTTGCGGTTAATTGATATCCGAGCTCGGATCACAAGGCAGTCCCGATTTTCAAAATGGGTCACAAAGTTTTTGTTAGCTTTTGCATTTAAAAACAATAGAAACATGTCTTATTTTAAACGTGAAGCTCCTGGTATGATTGGCAACGGTTGAGCAAAACAACGATTTTTACTAATTTAGGTGAACTAGACGTGTTTTTTCAGCTTTTATAACACCTTCTATTAATCCTGTTTACATTGCCTTTCATTTTATCATCATCATCATCATCATCATCACCATCATCATCATCATCTTCTTCTTCTTCTTCTCCTCCTCCTCCTCCTCCTCCTCCTCCTCCTCCTCCTGCTCTTCATCCGCCTTCATTTCCTTTGAGGAAATTGCGTGAACTTATATTTAATACACAGAGTTGTAAGGTCAAAGTGTCTTCAACAGAGTTTTTTTTTTGTATTCTTTTTGACGCTTGAGTCACATATTGTTATGGTGCTAAGTAGCTTGCCTCTATTGTGTGGCTTCCGATGAATGTCGAATTTCGTACATTTTTTTAAATTGCTTTTCTGGTCTTTGACAAAACTGTAAGTCCTTAGCTTTTTCCGGCCATAGAAGAATTGGGATTATAGTCGACTTCCATATACTATTAATCGTTTTTTTCTTTTTCTCATTTTTTAAAGACTCTTACCGAATCAGTCAATATCTCGGTACCGTACGCTTATCATTGACACCATTTATAAAACAAAAAATGTCGCTTAAAAAGCAGCACTTCAGGCGCATGTAACTAATGTTGCACCTTCTCACCCTATACGGCGTTCCACCCATCTTATTTTCTTCACCATTTTTTGTGGCAACTTCGTTTTTATATTGATAAGCGATAATTTTGAATGGGCTGGATTGAGAATATTTAAAGTGCCAAAGTCGCTCCTAGCTGTGCTAAAACTACGAAAGGAAAGTCTATCGGTGACGCTTCGTTAGGAGAAAAACACGTAGCCTACCGGGCATCTAAATCGGGCTAGCTATCTTTGTGGAGCTTGCAGGCACAAATGCGCACTTCATTTCGATGAGGAGCTCATAGCTTAGACCATTTATGATTTTATTTCACCGGATACTAAACCAGGTATGTAATAATAAAAAGAAATGTAAGAAGAGAATTCAACAAAGTAGAGAAGTTAATTGAATTTAGGGTGTAGACGGATAACTTTCCCTAAATATTGTTTGTCCTAAATATTTGGTAGAGTGATGTCGAAGGGTTGTCATCATTCCTTGAGTTCTGTAAAAAGGGTAGTGGGAATACAACTTGATTTGCGCAGTCCTTACAAAATACTGGCTCCAGAAAATGAATAACGCTATAAATGCCTAAGGGGAAATTAAACGAGATGCTAGTGTTCGATATCGATCGGAGAATAACAAAACACAGAGAGCTATAAAATGTAGCTGTATCAACGAGTCGATCATAATCACAGTCTCGATCAGCCAAATCAGCTGATATATATTAAATTCAGCGTTGGGATTATTCAGGATACACGCACAGTGTCTAAACGTTTTTTTCCCCCCTCTTAGCCAAGCGGGAAAACTCATCGAATCGATCATCAATCTTTTTTTTTTTTTTTTTCCCTCTCGGGATCTCCGTGGCAATGGCGTGCGTAGGCTCGAGTAAAGTGGTTTACTTGGGTCTCCGGAAGATGGCTTAGGTGACGGTAAAAGCAGTAGTAAAGCAGAACTACCTGGCTGAACCAGGTATCGCGTGTAGGGCTAGGCCGAGGAAAGACCGCAGTAAACATGAGATTTTGATTTACCTAGCTAGCACTGTAATGGTTGGGCTGTGTGTCACGGTAGTCTAGCCTGGCTGCATGCAGTGCTGGTAGCGCCAACATCCTCGTCTCGCTTCATGGAATCGGAAAATATATACGTGTTTTTAAGGGTTAAAAACATCAACATAAGATCATGTAAGAAAAAAATACAACAGGCAAAAAAACTTCTGAAAGACATTTTATCCATGAACGATTCTGTCTTGAAAAAAAAAAAAAAAGGGAAACCCCCATATTTTTCCACTGTGGTTTATAAAATGGGAAAATAAACGTGCTCCGAAAAAAGAAAGCATCTTGTTATACTGGAGTTCAGCAACGAAGGTAATAATTGAGGTATATGAGGCAGGATTTAATTCTATGAAATGAAAATATCAAAATGTGATAGTTTTCACTAGGATTTTATTAAACAATACAGAATTATAAATCAGTAAGCAATACACGAATTAACCGCAACGTCACCGCAAGTTTGTTTAACGGAAACAGTGATTAACTTGGGAGTTGTAAATGTTTACATAGCGGGGTGAACAAGTTCTTCTGATGCTCAGAGCAGCTGTCCAGGTGACTTCTTACTCTGTCACTGTTGCTCAAGTTAACTATGGAGTCAACAAATGATAAGTAAATCAGTTAGTTGTTCACTCCGTTCGCAACATTCGTATATTTGGACTGCGTTTGTGGAAACGCAAAACTTGGCTACACCATTCCTGTCCTTGATAGAAGATGAGGTTTTCAAACTCATCATTAAATCCGAATTTCAGATTTGGTGAAAAAAATATAAAAAAAAAATTTTTGTGTGCGGTATTCAAACACTTTCGTAGTAAAACATCTCAGAGTTGGCCGGATATAATTTTCCTGCCTTTGCAAGGTCGATTTTTTTTTGTTTTGTTTGTTTGTTTGTTTGTTTGTTTTGTTTCTTTGCCCTGTCGACAGGCACTTGAATTAAAGGCGATAATTTCGTTGTGGTCACCCTTTATCCAACGATCTTTCAAAGAAATAGGACATATATACGAGCAAAGCAACCCAACATCTCCATCATCATGTCGCAGACTTGATCCCTCTTTTTTGGGAGGAAAATAATTCGACGAAACACTGTTGATTTAATGTATTAGTTTCAATGAACGCAGAGTGAATACGGTTACTTCTTGTTGAATTTCAATGATAATGGAGATGAATATAATATTGCACATTGAATAATTCTGTCGCACAAAAGGAAAACATAAAAAAAAAACCCCAGCCAAAACTACACACACGCTAAACATTGATGTTTTTCTTTTCTTTTAAGGTAACCAACTTTTTTTTATGAAAGTTGCTGTTTTCTTCCTCTTCCTCTTTGTTTCTCTCTTAAGGGCTGCTTGCCAAAACGTGCTGTGCTGATGATTGCTCTTCGCACGAAAGACAAGACTTAAAAACTAAGAAATGCACCGCATGACTCGGGGTAAAAAAGGCATTTCTCGCAATGTCGAAGACTAAAACCTGGACCACCCCCGACATCCATCGGTTTTATTGGAAGGTTTTCTCGCTCATTCTATCACGTCTCCTATGGTCAAAGTGAATATTATGTACCGGTCGGAAGATGAGTGGTTTTTTTACGTTTACGAGCTGCGGATTCGAGCTTTATCTTTATGGATTTCTTATTATAGGCTGAAGCTTACAGGAAGTTTTTTTTTTTTTTTTTTTTTAGTTTTGTACTTGTTTTCTCCGTTCATTCACGATTATTATGCAGCTGTCCGCGTTATAGCGAGTTTCATGCCCTGTGAAAGAAATGTAATGAGAAACTGCGCTCGTTGAATCAATCCCACGCCAAAACACACCTCCACACACACACACACACACACACGCTGTACCTACTGGTGTGAAACCAGCAGCGCAATCGAGCAATCACACGCCTCCCCAATATTCATGCTCTGTGCACATGGATCACGTGATAACATAACGACAGGGAAATGAAAAAGAAATGAGATTAAAACCTTCAAAAAAGAAATGGGAGAAAAATGGATAAACCGATAAAGCAGGTCAGTGTCGGGGCTTGCAGCAGCTGTGCAGTTCCCCTCTGCTATTCATTTGACATGATTGTGTTAATGGCGACGGCTCAAGTAATAATTATATTGATGATTCCCGAGTCACCAAGCAGTTCACTTTCACGCGTGTTGTACTCTTTTCTTACTGCACTTTTGAAGTAAATTCAATCTCTTACTTACTCTTCTAACTATAGGACTTTCTGAATACTCTGTATACCTTTAAGTTGAAGGGGGAGTTTGATTTTTCGGCACGGGTAAGATTGCTGATCGTAGTTGGCAATATGCTGAAAGTAAGAGTTTCTCAACACTAACATCTCTATGGATTTCCTTTCCCCTCCTCGACATTGGGATCATCAGCCTCATCACCACCATCATCCTCTCCTCAACCTCCTCCTCTAGCTCCTAACATGTGCTCACAATTACTCAGTTATCATGCAATCCATTGCAGTGATTATAACAAAAGATACTGACGTTATATACATGAGTGTGTAGTTGCATTCAACACTGAATTGGTGATTTCCCGGTGTGTTCGGATCTGACCTATTTTTCGCTTGTCATTCAACGGGCCTTATTGCTACATTCCCTGTCTTGCACGTGATGTATTACTGGCACAAACTGATCTGGTCTTAACGTTATCTCGCCTGACCCTAACATATTTCCTTTATCTCCTGTGCCTTTGTGTTTTATTTTTTCAGGGCCAGGGACAAAGGCTTGTGACATCGATTGATTGTTGAGTTGTAGATATCTCTATCCATCGATACTATCATTATCGGAGACGCCCAGTGCGATGAATCGATAGCAATTTAAAAAAATCCCACTCACGCTATTTTTTTTTTCAAAGAATTTAAGCCCCCCCACACGGTTCTCGGAAAATGAATCTAAAGAATGTGCTCTTCGATTCACCTAAACAAATACATGTATGTACAAGCACTCGTCAAACGCCACTTTTGATCAATGTAAACAGCAGGATCTTCAAATCGAGAGGGAAAAAAAGAATGTCAGCTTTGACATTTAGTTACTACCTGTGCAAGACCGAAGATCTAAGTTCTTTGCTAGCGAGGAAAGCCGAATGATCTTTGCAAACTGTAATCGGATAGAGAACTCTTTTACCCGTCTCCGGTACCCTGCACGCACCTAACTACTGGTATAGATAGACTCATGATAATTTCACTGCAGCATTTTCCCCCATAGTTTCGCCGACTTCAGACGTGCATGCTGAAATGTTTTCTTTTTGTATAGTACACATAAAAACTCCATCTACTACTTCCGATGCTTAAATTAGATAAAAAGTTGTTCTTACTGCGCCTTGGAGAGGACGTTCGTGTAACTTTCGATCTGTGCAGATGAATTTGTCTATTAAAATCATTTTATGAAACCGAATTTATTGAAAGGAATTGCACATACAACTTCCTGTATGAATTTAGCAAGCAAGATGAAAAAAAATATTTATATCTAGGAAGTTAGATCGCTATGACCCAGTAGTCGAGTATTTTATTACAATGCCGTCACAATCTATCATAAACGTGTATTTTTTCAAAACTTATTTGAACGAAGATACACAAAAATTTTTCTTTAGACTGCGAGAACATGATATTTCTTTCAAAACGTAACCGTATTACAATCCGTTGTTGGACGTAAGTCGAGCGATGCACCAATGACTCGCCAACCGTCATGAGCTACAGAATGATCTTTCCATCGCTGGAAAAAAATGTTGGCGTTTTAAGCGCTACCTAAGAGACTGGTTTCTTATCTACATAGTATGTCGCGCGACTGCCCAATCTCATAATATGACCTTCATAATTAATTCTAGGGTTCCTTTATCATTTTATCACGTATAATCATCCGCTTCCAGGCTCTTCCCCCCCCTTCCCCCAAATTCACAGTCTGTGCAAAAGTGAGCACGTTAAAAGCTCAGTCGATTTGCTTTTCTTCTGTCCTGACAAAAAACTGAACTCCATGTACATGAATACTTAACACCGTGCTCTTTCTGCTAACACTCATTACCGATATCAGTATCAATCATGGCGTGAGGATCGTTGCCTTTTTTCTCTATGTCTTGGTACATTCACTAAATGATGCTAGAATGTGTAACTCTATTAAGCTTTCGGCCCCTTGTCTTGTTATTCCATACAAGGATTTTCAACACCGATAGCTCAGCGTCTTCCAACTCTCTTGTTATCCCTACATGAACTTGATAGCATTTACAGCCCACAAACGTTTTCCTCGAGATAGCCTTAAAAGAATCAATGTGATATCGAAAGCTCAGCTTTAAAAAAGAAAAACAAATTTCTTCATATAACATTGCTAAAATCAAGGACATGATTAACGCAACGATATCTCTTCCCTTTCTATCTATCTATCTATCTCTCTTGACAGCCCAATGACATAAATAACTCAATAGCTCAACCATGTATGATATTCCATGAAAGAATAATTAATAAGAATCGACACTGATAAGGCATTCTTACACTCAATATCTTGATTGCATGTAATTTAAAAAAGAACCTTAATATACATACACATGGAAACCAGTTTAGTGCCTCGGATTTGAAAAACACCGATCTGAATCCTATTGTCTGCGTGGCCTGTCGAGTGATGGTGTCGGCTACAGTTTCAAAAACTTCCGCTCATTGGGCGATTTCTGCCATCGGAGTTCTATGTTAAGCCTACGGAGGCATTGGAGGTTTACACGCTTGTCTGCAATTAAATGAATTAACGCTAATAGATCCTACAACTTGATTCTCGGAAAACACTATTTTCAATAGGATGCTATCAATGCAACGAATGTGACCGCTGTCTTTGAGGTTAACGAGTTCGTAAATTACAAACTAGTTTTTGAAATTATCAAATTTTTTTTTAGAAAACGTCGTCCGTAGTTACGATCCATCTTTTCATTTGACGCGCTGTTTGATTGATAATTCTATAATTCTGGTCAGTGCGAGGACTGCGACAAAGGTTCGTTTTCGTTCGCATATATATTTTCATATAACGTAATCTAATGCTTAACGAACCACGTTTGAATCTAGTGCTTTAAAGCGTTATAATTGTGTAACATTCTCATGGATGCTTAACAGCTCAGTCAGTAGACCATTTGGATGATCATGGGAAAGTCTTGGGTTCGATCCCTGGCAGCGAGGCACCTATTGGTGGGTTCGGATCCGATCATCAAGCCCGCTCTGCTTGCCCTACCCCTGGCATGACAGAGAGCCGCCATCTTCAAGTAAGATTCTTCGAGAATCAAAGGGAGCGTAATCAAAGAACATCAGCGTTGAGCTCTTGAATGGTACCGCAAATTGCATAATTAATAATTACATAAGCATGAACCTTCAATTCATATGAATAGATCTGATTGCAGATGTGATCGTCGCAGTCGGTTTTCCTCTTTTTAAGACCTATTAAAAATGATTATTCATGTCATTTGGCCTTGGCCTATAGAGTGCAATCCCCCCCCGTCTCAAATATATAATACTCTGATCTATCGTGGACATCATCCACGCATTATCTGATTTTGATGCGCTGTTAAATATGCTCATATTATATGCTTATTTCATGCAGAGACGCTTTCGTAATTTTTTTTTTTTTGTCTTATGTTCACATAAAATGAAAGGTTAGTTTCTGGAGTTAATTATCTGTTATCCAACTAGTGGCGTGCTAAAGAATGCAAAAGATGACGTCATAAGTATTATCTAAAGACTACGTAACTATTCTAAATGCTTGTGAAATGTGTTGTCTGTATCCCATCTCTCTCTCTCTCTCTCTCTCTCTCTCTCTATATATATATATATATATATATATATATATATATATATATATATATATATATATATAGTCATACATGTAACTGAGTAATTGCATAGATAAGTGCCACCTCAACCCAAATGAAATCCACATTGTCTTCAAATTTTGTATAAATACTTCTCAAATCTAGCGCCAAACCAATGTGAATTACGGACCCAATCAAATTTATACCACTTCGTTCCTGTTAATCTCACTACTGATTGATCACAAATCGTAGCCCAGGAGAGAGAGAGAGAGAGAGAGAGAGAGAGAGAGAGAGAGAGAGAGAGAGAGAGAGAGAGAGAGAGAGAGAGAGAGAGAGAGAGAGAGAGAGAGAGTATGTGTGTGTGTGTGTGTGTGAAAGACTTGTTCATTAGTATCCCAGATGAATGAGTAAGAAAAGTGTTCAATATCTCTTTGTAGATGGGCTTTGTCAAATAATCAAAGAGCCCCATTTTGCTTCTTGCCACCATGCCCATTTAATTAGTTGTAAGATCATTAAAAAACGTAGTTTAAAATTCAAATCGTGTATAATAACGAACCTTAATAATTACAAATTTGTGACGTCTTCTAGGGATTGGAAAACAAATAATTAAAAATAGAACGTAAGCGCCAATATTAAAGAGAGTAATTACATACGTTGGAACTGGTAATTCTAGAAATCGTGTCAATTGTTTCTTGTATCATAACAACTCGCATAGGTTTTCATTATTTTGAAACATGCTCGACGAAGCACTAATTTCTTCACGGCTACCGAAATAACTTCGCGTCTATAGTACCTCATAATTTGTGTCGCCCAACTTCGACTGGATGCGTTTCCCCTGTTGACTTTTACTTATAATAATTACATGTATGTCTACAATTCCGATTCATTATTTCTCTAAGCTATGTGTAATAAAGCTTCAAAAATTAATAGCATTTGGAAGAAAATTGACATTTTACCGCCAGTGATTTTACTGAAGCTGCACTGCAATGCCTAAATGCCAAGCAATCATCTGTCTGGCTGTGACAATTATCCACCATAATTGAATGCGAGCTGGGGTACTGTGTTTTTAATCGATTGATATTCTTAAAATGCCATGGTTACAATTTTATGTAAGAAGTTTTGGCTTGGATTAATCCTGCTGAGTCATATTTATGCAAATGTGTAACTATTGATCTAAGGTTTTTATACTACAGGTGAATTGTAAGTAATTCAAGTGCAATTAAGCGGGTTTAAATTTTGTATTATTATGTTTATGAAGGGAGGATTTTTTTTTATTAATATATATATATATATATATATATATATATATATATATATATATATATATTTATTTATTTATTTATTTATTTTTAGGTTGTGATGCGCTAAAACGGAGCGAAGGGCTCTAACGTGAGTTCTACCATAAAGGCAAGGTTACTCAATTCCCCACTCCCCCTAAGAAAATTCGATTATAGCTACAATTTGCCATATCGATTAGACCTTCTTCAGACCTAGTATTTTCTAATGGACGGTATGTCTCGCCCATGATAGTTTATGACTAAGTTTAGGCTACGTTTCACAGCGGAAACTCGGTAGGTTCAATGATCAGGCGATTTCGGGTTCGACCCCATCTACAACATGTGGTATATAGGAAGAAACCTGCAGAATTATCAGTTTACCGACCTGCGAAATAAAGAATTGGCAGGTGTAAGCAGTTCTGAAAAAATAATTTTGTAGCAACCAGGCAGTGCTCACGAATACTTTGGATACTATGCTCAGCAGGATCACACACAATTATTGGCATCATAGTTACGCGAGCTGCCTACAAAAACGGTAGCCATCTCAGGACTCCGACATTGGAAGGTTCAACGCTCTAATCCAAAATTGTTGAGAGCGTATTTAATACCTGGGAGGCAAAGATAAAAGTTGAGAGTGGGGGTAGAGAGAATTTGACATGGGCCTGACCTGGAGAGGCGAAATTTGAAATACATGTTATCGTTGCAATTAGATCGGGACTTTTTAAACAAGAAACTTGCCCACAAGATACAAGAATGTCGAGACAGCCCCTGCGGTACACACATTTAGGTTGCTGCTCCTGAAGGCTGAACGACAAACTACAAAAGAGGATGAAGGTTTCGTGAACAAAATGCGACCGAAGAGAATTGCGTAAACATTGAGGACAATACGACCATTACGCGTTCTTTTCATGACTGATTGAAAAGGCCGAAGATAAATACTTATGTACCTCATAGCATGCCATGAACGTCGCTCAGTGGACACGCAGGTTTAAACTATAGAAACTCTGATTTTATGAGGTTGGCTAAAAGCCCTTGACTGGGCTTGAGCGTTTATATGGGACAAACTGGCGTGGTAACAAAACTGGAATTGTTTCATAACGTTGTTACAATTATTCCTTACTTAAAAACTGATTATTGCAATGGCCTACGTATGCTTTATTGTAATGCCGGCACTTACCGCTTGCAGTTTGTAAGCCTTGTTCAAAATTCATACATACATAAGCCATTGACTTATATATATATAATATATATATTTACAGAAATCAACATTCTTTAGACTTCATCGCTCTTGGGAAATGCGGTTATCGCTCCCGATGTTTCTTTGTGTCTAAACCGACTGTGCTTTTTTATTTTATTATTTTTTTTATATTATGTTTCATTTATAAACCAGGTGTTGCCGTCATATAATTATAAAGGTAATCTTCGCGTGGCGTCCCACCGCTAGTCCTACGGGAAATCCCCAGGGCAGCCAAGCATGATGCATTGCGCTGCGCTTATCGATTTCCTTGCCACGCCCTCAGCTCACATGTGGTACTTACTCCCCAGTTTATCTCAACTGTCCAACCTAAGGGTGATATGATTGTTTTTTTCTTTTTTAGTAAAGCCCATGATTACGCAATGGAAGACTTGGTATGGTGCTTTTGGTCCATTAGAGTATTTGGTTTTGCTATAACGGCAGTTTGAGAAGTCGATACATATTACTCTTCTTCTTCCTCTTCTGCTCTCTTCCTCCTATACCACTATCTCTCTCGTGGAAATTTTGATCTTTTTGCTCTCTCTCTCTCTCTCTCTCTCTCTCTGTCTCTCTCTCTCTCTCTCTCTCTCTCTCTCTCTCTCTCTCTCTCTCTCTCTCTCTCTCTCTCTCTCTCTCTCTCTCTCTCTCTCTCTTGTATACTTACCACTTATATTTTTTTCTCTCTTTAAACTCGTGGCACGTGAATATATCACCGTGAGCTAAGCTATTGGCATACCTTCTTGAGGATAACAAAGTGTTATCATGTGTTTGATGCGCAACAGAAAGTGGCGTTTTTTTTAGCAATTTTTTTTTTTGAGGGGGGGGGGGGGGGGGTGGTGGTACGCATGAAATGCTGTGGAAACAATTAGCTCTCATGATGAACATTACTGTGAAGAAGTTTAACATATAGAAATATCTAATTCTTACAACAAATTCTACGCAATATCCTGCTTATTACACAGCTCAGTTTTAAATTTCAGGAAAACTTTGGCAGGGCAACAAACGTTTAAACGAAACAACATCCGTATACCAAAATGATAATGGGTCTCTAAGTCATATTTTTTTCCTCCATGAATCACCCTTGCTAAACAAAAATACGTTTAAACCAAAATGATTTCCACAACCCTTATGCATTCGATTCAACATGTAACCGTTGTAAATCAAATAGCGAACAATTGAATGTCGGTTATATTTCGTTTTTAACATTATGATATGCGATAGAAATCCAATTCAAATTGTAGCTTCTATTGAAGACCTAAAAAAACTGAAGAACTATTCCACCTATGTTAGTCACGCGCCTAATATTCTCCATTATTGTGGATCTTTAAAAATACTTACACAAAATGTGTAAATATATATATATTTATATAAGGATCATATGTGTGAATATATATATATATATATATATATATATATATATAAGGATCATACCAGTAATATATATTACTGGTGTGTGTGTGTGTGTGGTGTATGCGAGTGATTACATAATTATTTCTTTATACATGTAGTTTGGTACAAAGCTCATCTTTCCTGCGAGACGAGCGCTCATGGGCTACGACAAAATGTTCCGTTTCTTCATCAGCCAGTTCTGTTTTGTTTGCATAACCATCTTTTTCTCCGAAAGATGACAATATTCAGGAATATAATTATTTCTATGAATTTTTTGTTTTATAATGTACACACTTTGAGAGTGGCGAACGTCATGCGTTGTACAAAGATTCATGGGGGGTTTTATTGATAACTACTTAGACTCGTGCAAGCATATATCGATGTAGTGAGATAATTATCTGTCCCGGTTAGAACTGCTTGCCTCACTTTCGCTTTTCCTTCTTTCTTTCTTTCTTTTTTCCCCCCATGATCTTTTCCCTATATGATGATGGGATAACTCATTCGGTAGAGCGCTCGACTGACAAGCAAGAGGTCCTAGATTCGATCCCTAGCTGTAACATTTGGCGGTGGAGTTAAAAATCCCATCTAACCAATCTTACCCCTCGGCGTGACTGAAAACCATACCCTTATAAGACTTTTGGAAAAGCAACATGTCGTAAAACTAAGCAAACAAAAATATTAAACACATCAAGAATTGGTTCGTCCTTATTCTCTTCCACGATCTGTCTAAGCTTTCGTATTTTCCATTTAGCCGTGGGGAAACTTGGTTTGTGAAAACGGAGAAACAAAACAAATCGTATGCCAATCATGAATTAATTTCACCACCCCTCCCTTTTTTTTAAAATAATTCTTTTTTTAACTGATCATCATGGAGTGCTGTGCTTGTTGGCGTTGGTGAGCATGTCCCTCCATGTCTCTCAGTCCCCACAGTTCACAATCAGATCGACCCATTTGCCTCCACCCGTCCATCTTCCTAGCCCGTCCCAGATCTTTTCTTTCTTTTTTTTTTTTTTTTTTTTTAACTTCACGGAAAATTACAGTTAGTCCTTTAAGGGTTTATACATATGCCTAGTTAGGAGTGATAAACATTATTTCAGCGGCTTGAAAACTTTTTAACGCTCTGAAATTAGCTGCAAAACTATCACTGCGTCGATTTGAATATGCACACATATCCTTCAACCCTCATCGTTATAATTCATCGTTATGGGCTGAGACACACGATTTGTAAAATCTCATCAACTTTAGCGGCTTGGCTCTTTTTTACTTACGTTTCATAATTCTGTGCCTTGAAATCCATGGTTTTGAATAACCTCTTGCTCTCTCTGTCTCTGCCTGTCTTCTTTACCTCTCTCTCCCTGATAAAATATTTATGTCCTAACTTCTTTGTTTTATTTTTTTCTCTCTTTCTCAACTACTTATTACCTACTTAGCCGCTTATCACACTGAAGCGGGAAAGAACAAATAACAAACAACAAACAACAACACAGGCCTGTTGTTTTAGTCTCTGTCAAACGTTGCATGCAGCCATGACTGATTCGCGCCACCCACGCATCAATGACACTATGACTGTACATTGTATTGGGACACTCGGTTCTGAGCCAGGAATGTCCCCCCATAAAACAACGCATTTCATCCAGAAATCGAGAGCCTTACATGGATTGTGCGCCTATTCAATCTTTGTAATTGTTCTGACTGCCCAGGTTGTAACGGCCCAGCCTTATCTGATACTTGTGTTTGCGGTTGTGATTTTGCGCTTGATCTGCTAAACAATGCTTTAGTGTGAAAACTTCGCAACCATGACTTTAGAATCTCTCTCTCCCTCTCTGTCTGTTTTTGTCTCTCTCTCTCTCTCTCTCTCTCTCTCTCTCTCTCTCTCTCTCTCTCTCTCTCTCTCTCTCTCTCTCTCTCTCTCTCTCTCTTTCTCTCTCTCTCTGTGTCTCTCTGTGTGTGTTTCTCTCAATCAGTCAGTCTGTCTGTCTGTCTCTCTGCCTCTCTCTCTCTCTCTCTCTCTCTCTCTCTCTCTCTCTCTTTCTACCGCTACATTGTTCTGTGGTAATATCATTGTTAGTATCTGCCCACATACCAGACCTATTGTAAAAATGTGGGTTTATAAAGTTTTTGTACGCAACTGAATTCCTCATATTAATTTGTATTAACAGTATCTGTGACAAAGTCTGCGAAGGAAAAGGCATGTTGTATGATTGTACAGCCCTTGTAACATCCAGCTCCAGAGCGTAACCCATGACCGATCCTTTACCGTGTTCACAATGTATAGTTACTGTCAAAAAGCAATGCTTTGTCTGTGTAGTTTAATTTTAGAAACTGGGTCATCGTAACTCGTATGCTTTTTGTTGAAAACTATCAGCCAGAACTGCTCGTAAGTTCTCTGTCTATTAATATCAGCGAGCAACTTTTTAGTTCCTGTTAATTACGAAGCTTTTCTGACAGAAGTGCTTGTACTTGAATATGTTGTAACTAGTAAAATTTAATGTCTTACTCTCATTTTCTTCCTCTTTCCACGTCTCGCCCCTTGTCTTTGGTATTGAGATTTTGAAAGTGTGTGTATATATCAAGTGCGGCAGTTTCCGATATTTTATCTTCTCGAAAAGTGAAGCCTTTTGGTGTGCACCATAGCCGCAATATGATATTCGAAGATACACGCGTGCTTAGTAAAGATATCTTTCTCAAGATGCAATTATTTCTCTGATCTAATTTGTATCCATGATGAAAAATAGCTCTCATATCTTCCTCTTTTTTTTTCACTTTCTCTTTTACATGGAACAAAAAAAAAATTATCACTATGACCACAAATAGCAGCACCACCATGGCAACGAAGAGAAAGAAATATAATTTTTTTCCATTTCATCATTATCACATTTTCCACGAAGACAGCTTTTTAACGATTGCTGTGAGACTAATGACTAGCCTTTTAATCATCAACGTAATGGTTATCTCCTACCCTTTCCCTCTTCCATCTCCAGTCTCCACCTCACCTTCTGTCACTGTGATGGAGTCATGAGAGCGTACGTGTCCTGCAAGGATGTGTCCGAGACGAGCGCGAGGAGTGACACCATGATATCCTAGCGCCGCGGCATTGGGTGCGCGCCGCCGCCCTGTGGGCTGGCCGGCCCGAGAACACGACACCGGGCCTGGATGTCAACTCGAGTCTGGGGCCCGACAACTCTTACAAAACATGAACAACAGCAGCGGCAGCCGTTACGAGTACAAGCCGTCGAATGTAAGTGTTCACAGCTTGAACGTGCTTTGTCCTAATTGTTGTTTTAGATAATAATTTTATTAATCTTATGATATCGTTGCACGAACTCACGCGCTGGTAATGAATTTTATTTTTGAAGGGACAAACGCTCTTGCTACTGTTTCTTAAGAAATGGTGATTTTATAATTTCACTCACTTAACCCCGTTATGTGCTGTGCACAATGTTTCATTAACAACTGCAGCGTTACTTTTTAATTCCAGACTATCCAAGATTTTACTTTGATCGACGCCACTTAAAATAATATTTAATTTTATGCTCCGCAAGAGCATGATCGTAGAGTCTTTGCATATTCTTGACTTTTTGTAATGATCCTTAGCCGATCCTTAAATAAACTGTAAATACACATACATGTATTTTTAGACTTACTGTCTCTGGTGAAGTAGGCCTAAGCTTATTTTTCACCTTTTGGACGAATCTTCACCTGATTCCACCCAGGAACGGATTGGACTAAATTTCCAATTTCTTTACTTGTCCTTAATTTCGAGGTTCATGAAACGAAGCTAGTGTAAGATTTTAATTATTTTTTTCCTTTTTGCAATTTTGTTCAACTGTAAAAACATAAATAAATGATAAGGCTATTGAGGAAATCTCATTCTCATTTGATCACATTGTTTCTTTGTGGAAAGTTTAAATTGTTTCTTTTTGTGGAAGGTTTGTCGTTTCAGCCGATATCATGAACTGCCAAACTACCAAACTCTCTAGTCTGCCGTGAGCTTTTTTTTTTCCTTAGCTATAAACTCATCGTATACCAACAAAATTGATTTTTTTTTTTCGTGCAACATTGCATTATCATCTTAGGTACAGCAGCTGCGCCGTCGCCTGAGCGAGGATACGAGCGACACTTCCTGTATACGCGTGTATACAGGGTCGCTTGGCGGCTCCAGCAACGCGGGCGAGGAAAATTGCAGCGACAGCAGTGGGCACGGCAGTGGCACACCCACCATCGAGGTGGTCACCGTGGAGGCCGAGAAGAGCATGAGCGCCGAGGATGTGGTAGCATTCGTGTGCCGCAAACTCCGCTTAGGCATCGGCCCTGGAAACGACGCCAAGCGGGACTTTGAGCTGGCCGAGGTCTTCTCGTCCGGCGGTCAGCTGTGCAAAGAGCGTCGCCTGGACGCCACGGAGAGCCCCGTGGCCTTGCAGCGTCTGTGGCCGAGGGTGATTTCATCTTCAGGGATGCCGTCTGAGGGCAGCGGCTCAACCGGTCAGTTCGACGGCTACCGCTTCTACTTGCGGCGCCGCGATCCGGAGCTGCCGGTCGGCGGCTGGGTGGTGCGAAGCGACCAAAGCGCTGTGGACTCGTTCCTCACGTCCTTCCTTTCCACGCCGATGGACGGCAAGGAGTTCCCCGATCTCTGCTCCCTTCCGGATCTCAACGAGCACACGCTCCTGCACAACCTGAAATCTCGCTTCAATCAGAAAAACATCTACACATACGTCGGATCCATACTCATCGCCGTCAACCCGTTCAAATTCTTCCCCATCTACAACCCCAAATATGTGTCCATGTACCAAAACACACCCCTAGGCGAACTTCCGCCGCACATATTCGCCGTGGCCGACGCCGCGTACCATTCAATGCTGCGAGAGAAAAAGAACCAGTGCATTGTTATATCGGGCGAATCGGGTTCGGGGAAGACCGAGAGCACGAACTTATTGTTGCATCACCTCACAGCTCTTTCACACAAAGGATTACACGGCAGCGGAGTCGAGCAGACTATCTTGGGGGCAGGGCCTGTCTTAGAGGTGATTTCAGGGTTTAGAAACGGGCTAAGGCTCATGTAGGATGTTGTTTATTTGTTTGTTTCTTTGTGTGTAAATCAGGGGGGTGGATGTATGCATGCGCACTGCAGAGAGAGAGAGAGAGAGAGAGAGAGAGAGAGAGAGAGAGAGAGAGAGAGAGAGAGAGAGAGAGAGAGAGAGAGAGAGAGAGAGAGAGAGAGAGAGAGAGAGAGAGAGAGAGAGAGAGAGAGAGACAGACAGACAGACAGAGTTTTTATATAAATAATGATGAGAAAAAATTGCAAGTGGAATGGAATGTCTGTTCAGAAAGATTGGTATAATTTTTTTTTGTCTTATTGGTTGTCTTTCTTACAATTACTGTATTTATTTGACAATTTTTTTTAGGCCTGTTAAGTAGTATTTAATTACATGTGATTAATTGTACTTCATCTATGTCTCCTTTCTGTTTTCTTTTTAAATCTTATCTTAATAAGGGCACATACGTATACTACTTCCGGGTCAGATTTTAAAAACTTTCCTGCAATACTTCCTCTCATCTGTCGCTTTCACACATCTTCATACCTGTCGCAGGCCTTTGGAAATGCTAAGACGGTTCACAACAACAACTCCAGTCGTTTTGGAAAGTTTATTCAGGTCAACTACAAGCAGAATGGCATGGTGCACGGGTGAGTATTACCTATGTTGATATTTGTTTATGAGTGATACGAATAACCGCCTCATTTGCACGTACATGTTGCACCAAACGTATAGGTTTATTCCCTTCATGTCTTACAACCAGGTCTACGACACTTTTAAAATGTTTTCCAAGCAAACCAAGCAAACGCGTGTCTCATCTCCGGTAATCCGATCTTTTTGTCTTTCTGGCAACACACACTCACTAGAATCTACTGGAATCTCCGACTTTTTTGAAGGTTCTTTTTAAAATGATGATCATTTATTTTGTGTTTTGGCAATATTTTTCGGGTTTAACGATATCTATTTCCAATAGCATGCATGACTAGGTCCAAAAAAAAAAAGCCACGTTAAGTTTTGCAGTTGGGACGAATTGGGCGTTGTCTAGCCGCCGAATATTATTGTGAGAACCAGAATCAGCCGCGGGCCGGGGCAAAGTTAGCTAGCACTGCGTCAAGGCGTCAGATTTTAACATCATCGTTATCTAACGTCTGTCAGGTCAGACATAGCAAGGGACGTAAATAGCTTCGGGTTTGATCTAGATCTCGGTTCTAGTCCAAATTCCGAGCTCTGTCATTATTTCACAGACATAGAGGAACGTCTTAATGGGGGCCGAGAGAGGGTGTCCTGCTTAGCTGCTGTCTGAACTAGATCTGTTTACAAATCCACAGTGCCGGTCTCTATACGAGGTGGAGGGAGGATTCTTACTTTCTTAGTGATATCAAGATAAGTTGAGAAAGCGAGAAATAGATTACTCCAGGGAGTCAAGGAAGTGAGGAGATAGAAAAGAGAGAAAAAAGGTCTTAGTTGCGGGGTATCTTTGCCCTTGAAGCGGTGATACGTTGATATATACAGCCAAGTCACAGCCGGCCAGCGCTTATTCACGCGTGCGGTAAATCGTGACTCATAAATTCCTTTCACTAACAGGAACAACAACAAAAAAAAAATTTCCAAGCGGATGCGACGGTGCAGTGTTGATGACTGTACTTTTCGCGTCGCCGTCGTTAACATTATCAACGTGCCTTCCTTCCACCTCTAAAATAGTCTTTTATCTCTTTGTATAGAACTGGATGCATCCTTTCGAATTCACTCATATCATGGGACGTTTTTTTTTTTTTTTTTTTTTTTTAGCTGTAATTACACTGATCAGATTCGTTCCCACGCACACTTCGATAAAATTGTTTCCCGGAAATAAACGTGGCATCATGACACAAACCTCGTTTTAAACTCTTCTTGTATTTCATTTGTTAAACATTTCTTTATGTTTCACGCTCTTTTAACCTACAGGGACAAAATTGTTTGTTCTCTCTCTCTCTCTCTCTCTCTCTCTCTCTCTCTCTCTCTCTCTCTCTCTCTCTCTCTCGGAAACGGATGCCAGTTACCAATATTCAGCCTAGTCACCAATTTTGTCCGCTCTGTGAAAGATCACAAGGTTCAGATAAGAGATATAGACTTAAAAACATGAAGAAACAACACGCCCTCTAACAAGCTATCCCACGCTACGTTTTTGTTTGTTTCGAAACTAGGGCATGTATAGTTACTGTACTTTTTTTTTTTTGTAAGTTTTTTGAATTATACCTAATCCTCACGAAAAATAATTGACCTCTCGTCAGGCCAATTGCGCAGTCCGATTTGACAAATCCAATTCATCGACATCGATTCGAAACAATACCACACCAGTTCTGGCCTTCCCTTATAGACTAATTTATTCTCAAGCCCCTCTCGCCCCCGCCCCCTGCCTCAAAATACTCTGTCTACTTCATCTACCGGTTCACTGACCTATTTCTTTAACGCATTTTGCAAAGTTTGCCTTCCGACTAAATGGCATCAGAGAGGATAGATTAATAGATCTTTCCTCTGATGACATCTGGACCCCGCTTTCGTTTAAGTTTCTTAATTACCGCGAGAAAAAATTCTGCTTAATTTTTCTCACGCCGAGGTTTAACATGCCGCATTATATTGATTTTCTTATCACACTCTACATGTCCGGCATAGCAGAGCGTCTGGATCAGACACGGAACTGTTTTTTCTGCCTGCTCGCAACCGGTTCAGTGTTTGTTATTCTCTTGTTGTGTGCCCTTTTGCAGCCTCCGGTTATTATAAATAGCGCGTGTTAGACCAGGCTCTCACTGTAAGCGTTGGTTGTTCAGTTCGATTTTTCTGCCAGCCTCTCCGGTACCGTGCACTGTCACGAGATAGTTTAGCTCCATACTTACTGGAACACAGAGCTTAATGAACCGAGCCACACATTTCGCAATTCCTCTTAAGTACCGCTGCTGCTGCTGCTGCTGGTAGAAAGCTTTTTTTTAGCTGAGTAGTTTTGCCATGGTATAAATGTCAAGAGTTAGGAATAAATGAGATTGGCTGGTGCTAAAACGTTTGAATGTTTTTTTCCGAAACATACTTTTGGTGCAAGTTTTCTTTTCCCTGTGGTCGATCAAGTTTTTTTCCTATAAATTGGCCATCGTCTTATCATTTTTTTTTCAGTTATCTAAAACTGCTGACCCCTTTTAAATATTTTTAGGCTAGATATTTGTTATCGATTCGAGAGCATGTATACTCGCACATTTATATCAGGCCTTTCTATATTCGCCAGCCTCAAATTTCAATTATACATGTATTTACAAAAAAAAAAAAAAAATTCAGGTTTTTGCAAAATAGGTGGACAAACATTGTACAACTAAATAATTCTAAAAGCAATGTCATCGCCATTTCGGTTGCTACGGTATTGTATGAATTCAAACACAACAAACGATATACTTCCAGTAAATATAAAGGCGTGAAAAACTTCGATAGTACATTTATCCCTACATGTCAGTGAAACATTGAGTCTGTCGTGTATATATACATGTCTTTAATTTAAGAGAGAATCATCAGGCGTCAAACATCATAGGCGGACAAACACATCCTTGCTACCATTTATCCCAATAGTGTCGGGTTGCAGCTGTGTTCTTTTTCTTTAATTTCAACAGCTAGGCGGTTTCTTTTCTTTCTTTCTGTTTTTTTTTTTTTTTTATCCCTCTCGGCTTATTTTATTATCTTTGACTTAATTTGTTTCAAAACCATCGGTGATTGCCTCCTTTGATGATTCTGTTATTTTTTCCCCACTTGATAAAAGCCAGCCTTGTGGCTCGAGACCAGAGTTGAGGCAACTAACCTTTTCTCTTTTTGCAACAGAAGGTGGTGTCGTAAAATTGATGTTGTAACTATAATATAGGTAAAAAGCGCCCCCCTCGTGCACACATATATCTGATAGAATCAAGACCAACTCAAATTTTACGACAAAGAAAAATTAACATTTAACATAGTGCACGCTCATATAAGAACATCATAGCAAGTTTTTGTGGTTTATTTCCTTTTCTCCTTTTTTTTTTCTTTTAAATTTTTTAACTTGCGTGGGTATTGATAAAAAAATACTTTCAAATGTATCTTTCTTTTTCTTATTAAGCAATGATCTTAACCTTGCAAAAACAAATCAACAAAGTATATCGCTAAGTATGTAGTAAAATACACACGTCTCTAATTATATTATTAAATACAAGTGTAGTGGTTTTGTAACATCTGCAGCTTATGCAACGCAAGTTTTGCCGGACCACCGAGCCTGATCGATATAACTAATATATATAGTCCGCGTTTTGGCAATAAAAACATAAATCATTAGCAAATAATAGGCTATCGATATTGCAGTATTCCCCACATCTCCTCCTCCTCCTCTTGTCTTGTTCTTGTCGTTGTTGTTGTTGTTGTTGTTGTTGTTGTTGTTGTTGTTGTTGTTGTTGTTGTTGTTGTTGTTCTTCTTCTTCTTCTTCTTCTTCTTCTTCTTCTTCTTCTTCTTCTTCTTCTTCTTCTTCTTCTTCTTCTTCTTCTTCTTCTTCTTCTTCTTCTTCTTCTTCTTCTTCTTCTTCTTCCTCCTCCTCCTCCTCTTCCTTCTCCTCCCCCTCCTGCCTTCATATAGTCCTCTTCAAACTCTTGCTTCATCACTTGTGAATCCACAAGGATACTTGCCTGTGTACGCAAGAGAGAAAGTTTTGTTTGCCTCTCGGAGGAACATTACGTCATGGGTTCGAAACCCTACTCATGGCATTGAGGGTCAGTTTAATGTCATACTTTTTTTTAATTTTTGGTCTGAACTGCAGTTAGGCTTCTATTATATTCATTGCCTTGTGGATAGGTCTCTTCGAAGTTTCTCCAAAATTTAATATCCAACGTCTTAAGGTTCATCATTACCAAATGTAACTCTAACATCTGATAATCAATTTGACCTCAGTCTAGTTATTATGCTGCATACTGAAAACGTTTTACAATACACTTAGCAAATACTCGTAAAGCAAGAGTTATATAAGCAAGAAGAGGGTAATTCTGGCTTTTTTTTTTTTTTTTGTGTGTTATTCTTATGATACTTCTCTATCTCAGTTTAGAAAGGAAGGGGTTGGGGTTAGTTCACCCCCCCCGCCCCCCCCCCCCCTCCCACACACACACACACCTTTAACTCTCTCTCTCTCTCTCTCTCTCTCTCTCTCTCTCTCTCTCTCTCTCTCTCGCCAATATGACCATCTTTGTGCCCCATTGACTTTCCTTCCCACTCTTTTCTTTTGGCTATTATTTTTGTTTGTATCAGTTTCATGGTTCGCGGCACTCAGAATTTTGCAAATCTCGTAACTGGGGAAACTCCATTAACTGTTTAAGACATTTCTCATTTTTATTCTTTTTTGTCACAAAACCATTAAGGGGTTTATTCTAACACCGCTCTCAGCACAATCAAACGCATGGTGTCTCGCTTTTAACTTGGCTTATGACAAGAAAAAAAAAAGGAAAGGAAAGTTTTGATCTGAATGTGATATAAAGAAGTTCAACAGAAGTTTAATTGGTGTCTTCAGGGGAAAGAAATGAAAAAAAAGCACTTCCACGACTTGGTTTAAAACACAGATTACTGCACAATAGAAAACCACTGAAATGCGAATAATTATGATAATCGGTAATTCCAAACACAGCTTATAGTTCATTTAAACCGCTGCGAACTATTTGCTTTTGATAAACAACAAAGCAACGAGCCTCACTAACTCAGCACACCCCGCAGCTTCTGTTCCATGGCGTGATGCTAATTAGCGCTACACACTTGGCTCTTGACTCTGGTTTTACATTTATTTGTTTATTTCTATTTTGATATAATGACGGCTTGAGAACACGAAGTTAGCCACGCTTTTAATTTATTTCCTCACAGCCCAAATAAACTGAATTTGTCTAGAGCAGTCTCCCCGATGATTTCGTTTGCAAATTTATTAACGCGTTTTGATTTCTCTTACTAAATGTATTGGCAGCCACATGATATTTAGGATACCGATAAAACACACGTACAGGAATAAAAAGCAGTTTTACGATAATTTCAATTATGGCAGTACTCCAAATAAAATAGAATCAAGGTAGAAACCACTGGGTGCGTCAGGCCTTCATAAATATGTCTAAAGAGTAATACAAGCAATTGATTTCAGAAAGGAAAAATATATAAAATGGTGTCTGGGAGTATCCATCGAATATTACTGTTTGCTGCCCAAGTGAGGAATATCGGTTGGAGCGAGCAAACCTATCGATCCGAGAACCTCCGCTATTATTCTAAATTCGGACATGAATCATGACGAGAAAGGGTTTTCTTCCTCTCAAAGTAAAAAAAAAAAGCTGTAAAAGACCCATTCTTCCTCTGGCCAGGCTATTTTCGTTAAATTAGTTTAGCGACAATCTCGTAGTTATTTACTCGAATACGAAAATAACTTCTGTCAAAACGTCTTATTTAAAAGGGAGTAATTTATAGTTTTTGTGGTTACTTTTTTTTTTTTTTTTTTAATTAATTCCTTCTTCTAAATCTTACGTTGTCTCTACGGCCGCTCATGATGATTTCTTAAGATGTCTTCGACATTACCATTACCAGTTCACAACGGCTTTTTTTTTTCTCTTCATTTTCTGACCCCTGGTGTTCTGGTGCAAAATAGCGAGACTAACTGGTGAGCTCTCTCGCCTCAGTCTTCATTAAGAAATGAGACCTGTGCTGAGTTACTGAGAGGCCGTCCGAGTGGGCTGTCATTACCAGACATATTCTTATGTAGGGGATGGAAAATAATTATAACAAGTCTGCAAGGAGAAGTCGCGGATCAAGAGCTTAATGAAGTGGCCACTTTAGTTTTCTTCCCTCTTCTATTTTGGCCGCCCTGTACTAGCGCAACATTTTTTTTCTTTCTTTCTTCTTTTTCTACTCTCTATCTGATTGAAATCTATGTCCGTTTCTGTCGTTCTGTGTCTGCTTGCTTAGTGTATTTCTATGTCTGTCTGTCTGTCTGTCTCTCTGCCTCTATCTCTGTCTCTCTACTTCTGTCTCCGTCTGTCTGTCTGTCTTTTACTCTCTCTCTCTCTCTCTGTCTCTCTGTCTCTCTCTCTCTCTCTCTCTCTCTCTCTCTCTCTCTCTCTCTCTCTCTTACCTATTATCTCTATAGAAGTTATGCAAACAATTTTACTAGAACCGCCGCGGTATCTTGTGCAATGTATTAGTTCATAAACACCGTTTTCATTCTCTCTTTATTTATTGATTAAAAAAAAAAAAAAATCAACTCGCATTCTTTCACTTCATCGGTCAATAACATGAACTGGCGTGGTAAAAAAAATTGCAGGCTTAAGACAGTGCCAAAATTATTCGTTGATCTCAAAATTCCAGGGCCTGTAGGAAAACAAAGACGTGTGTTTTGGGGGAGGGGGGAAATTTGTCTACACATTTACAGATCTTGCATAATTTTAAATACACAAACAATATTATGAAACCATAATATATTTATATTTATGAAAATAAAAGGCAAGAGTTAGTAAACATCATGCTTGGCGTGATAAAATAATGGACTTAATAGAGTAACAGGGGGAGGGAGTCTGTACACTTTCACTCACTTATAAAGCAGCACTTTTTATGGCAAGCCAGAAAATGTTGAAAACCCTCACCGCTTTTTATCTTCTCTCTCTCTCTCTCTCTCTCTCTCTCTCTCTCTCTCTCTCTCTCTCTCTCTCTCTCTCTCTCTCTCTCTCTCTCTCATTTATCTAATGATATTTCCGAATTCTTACCACGAGTCAAAGTCTAAAGGGGTCGAGGCTGATCAATTGATACCAAAACACACGAACTGTTTTAGCGTATAGTTATTTGAACATTATTTATGATTTTTGAGTGTCTTGATACCTTATCTTATTTGGCCTTCTTGGAAGATTTTATGTGCTTCGATAAAATTTCGTTAAACGGATTTCTCGCGCTTCGTTTTGTCTGTTTGTTAATCTATCTCTCTTTTCTTCTCCTATCTCTCTCTCTCTCTCTCTCTCTCTCTCTCTCTCTCTCTCTCTCTCTCTCTCTCTCTCTCTCTCGTGAACCTTTCCTTTCTAAGTTAGTCTCATATATCACCAGAACATTTTCATGCTCCAGTTTTGAAGCACGAAGCAGCCACGCTCCATTTGCAATACACATTTCTTCGTCTTTCTTTCTTTCTTTCTTCTTTGCTTGTTTGTTTTTAGTGCGAAAGGTAAAGCAAGTGTTAATAAAGCTCTTACAGGTGACTTCGATTAGCATCCTCCTTCGTGTTCACATTATGTGCACTTGGTAGATCTGCTGCCGTCGATATAGGCTCACAAATCATCATTGCTAATGCTGCATAACGCTGTGATAAGATTGCCTCGCCAGATTAAAAAGAAAAAAAAAAAAAGAAAAATAAAACTTTTTCAAGGGGTAGTAAACATTTTTGAACGCATTTTATAATATTCAAACAGCGTCCTCTCCGACCTTCTCTCTCTCTCTCTCTTTCTCTCTCTCTCTCTCTCTCTCTCTCTCTCTCTCTCTCACTCTCTCTCTGTGACATTTCTCTTGCGCCTGAAACCAATTATTATATAATAAATTATCCAATCTGCACATTATATACACGCCTTCAAACTTAAGCGAGCAAATCTTAGAGTAAAACACAGTTACAACGTATAACAGTGGCTGCAGTTTTCCGGATGTTCGAATATATAGTATTAATTTATTCTGGGCACATGCGCTCGGTGCCTTTTTTTAAAAGGCAGCGTTGTAAAACCCAAGTCCAATACTACTGTGCTCATTCAATCCGCCGCGTCATTGACTGTGAACAGATTGCGTTCATTGTCAACTCAGTCGACCTTGAAAAGCAGGAGCATAAAGGACGCCAAGATCCGCGCCGTGCATCGATCGGGAGTCTCTGTAGAGTCGGGCCTTACAAAGAAGTGTATGCAAACTGCATAAACTTAATGGGTTTTCATACAATGGCGTCATCTTCAGTGTTTGCTGTGGGATAAAGTCACTTTTTTTTTGTTTCCCTTTGGTCGACAGATTTGACTTTGTTTCTGAAAACTGTTCAAACGTATTTCACACAAATGAAGTGGGAGATTTTTTTTTTATTACTTAACCTTTTTCTAACGATTTAAAAAAAAAAATAATTATGGTGTGGTTGAAGTTGTCTTAAAAATGGTGTAGAAAGCTGATAATTTTTGTTATATTAATATTTGCTTACGTGTAATTATTGATTTTCATAAATTCTTTTTTTTTTTTGCATAGGAAAGTAAAATAAAAAAATATAATAAAATCAATAAGTAAAGGCCAATCTTCTCTAACAGTTTAAAGCGGCGGTAAAGGCCGGCATTAATAGATGTTTAAGAACGTAATGATGCATCGTACTGCGTGCCAAATGTGCTCGCTCACGATCGTCGGGTGGCGAAGAGTATTATACCTTCCCCTTCCTCTTATTCGTTAAATTAAATGATAAATGAGAGAGAGAGAGAGAGAGAGAGAGAGAGAGAGAGAGAGAGAGAGAGAGAGAGAGAGAGAGAGAGAGAGAGAGAGAGAGTGTGGGAGAGAGAGAGAAGGAGGGAGGGAGGGAGAGACAGAGAGAGAGAGAGAGGGAGGGAGAGAGAGAGAGAGAAGGAGGGAGGGAGGGAGAGACAGAGAAAGAGGGAGGGAGAGAGAGAGAGAGAGAGAGAGAGAGAGGGAGGGAGAGAGAGAGAGAGAGAGAGAGAGAGAGAGAGAGAGAGAGAGAGAGGGAGGGAGGGAGGGAGGAAACGATAAACAAAAATAATGATACTGAAGCTTAATGATCACAACGCGGAACATGGTAGCCGTATTGAAGTACTAATAATAATGCCCCAGAGTCTCGCTTCCATTACACGATCTGTTCCAGGCGAAATCGAAACAATTGCGTTTCTTTCGGAGGATTAAAGAGATGAAACAAGCATCGTATAAATGTTAATGACAGCGCATGGCTTTTAACCTCCTCAGCACCAATAAGATTATAATTACATGAAAAAAAAAAAAATGCTATAAAGAGTACAATCATAGAGTCGTGCATTCATTTTCACAATCAATTATCCATTTCGAATAGGCTAACTCACTTCCCCTTTCAGTCAGCGCAGATAATTAAAACATAAATATCAATCATTTTGAGAAAAATGCAAATACTAAATAAGGCAAGTGAAGAATAGAGGTTACCGTGCATACGACGTCCTAAACGTCATACCCTTTATTCACTATTAATTTTAGAAATGCTCTGAACGTAAATAGCATTTTGTGATTTTGAAGAGCGCAGTACTATGACATTTTTCCCCTTAATGGGTTCATTTTGTTTGCCTTTCTGTATATCTATTCTAGGCTTCTACCGCGGAATGTGCAGTGAGCGTTGAAAGCTTTTGTTCGAGTGAGTTGAAATGTTAGGAAAAGGAGAGGTGGGTGGATAGGGGGATGCGTAAGAGAAACAGACAATTTGGCTACGGCTGTCGGAAAATGCACTAGGCAAGGTAATAGATGTGATGATAATTTTGCACAGGATGTCGGGAAAGGTTTGGAAAAAAAAATAAATAACCTTCCCCCCCCAATAAAACAAAAAAGCAAACAAAGAACTTAAGGGATTTACAGGTTGTGTAGATTGTTTGTCAAAAAAAAAAAAAAAAAAAAAAGCCGGTCCACAACAGGATGCTCTCAAACTTTTTATGCACATGAAAATAGGCTCCTATAGGGCATTGATTGAGGCACTTAGAAGATGAGGCTCCAAACTTAGTCACCGACGGTGTGAGAGTCGAACTCGTAAAAAAGGGAGGGGGTGAAATTCCAAAATCACTTGGAGAATGTGTTTAATCAAATTTGAAGTGGCGGATTTTATCACCTCTGTTATTTTTTTTTTTTATTGGAAAGAGCAAGATGGTAGATAAGCTTGGGCTTTGTAATATCCACGCTTTTATGTGTTCTGGGATTTGGAAAGACCGGGTTGACGACCAAAATTAATTAATTACATCTATATGACTTGCTTTTATTAGCTACGCGTTCTGATTTAGAATTAGTGGACACTAGATTTCTTTGATATAATAATGATTTCCACTATCATGTGAAAGCGAAGAGCGAAACATCAGTTAAACTCATCGGTGATCAATATATCTTAGCACCTACAGTCAGGATATGAACAAGGATGATAAATCAAACCGAGGCGTGGAAAGCGGTTTAAACCATTTGCGAGCTTATGAAAAAGGCTGACCAGAATCTCAATACAGACTTGTATGAATAAGATCGACACTATTCAGATTAAAAAAAAAAAAAAAAAAATAATCGAACGCCCAGTCTTCAGGCACGCTCCTTGAGACTAAGAACAAGAATATTGTACAGAAGCTAGAGCATTTTCAAAGAGGAGAGAGTATATATAAATATACGAATCGGCATTTGATACCTGAGGTCTTCAGTCTGTTGGTATCTTGTCCCTCCCGTTCACAGTAGACTTACACACTCTTTCAACCCCGCCTTCTCTCTGTAGTATCAGATGTATTTTGGTAACGGTGCAAGTTCGTTATCTCAGGGATTCAGACCCTAGGCCGGCAAAGGAAAGGGGAAAAGGGAACTGAATATGTGTGTGCTAGAGAGTGAGACTGATAGAAAAAGGGATCGAGGGCCAGAGAGAAAGGCACACAAACAAAGACAAAATGGAATGCCACAGTGTGCATATTGTCTTCGAGGCAGCCCAAAATATCCTGCTTTCATACTAGTAATGTTCGTCTGCATCTAGATCTAGCTTGTTCTCGGTTTCTTTCATCTGTGAAAGGATATTATCATAATCAAGTTAATTTCTCTTCGCAACATTCCGCATGAAATCATGAAGACTAAAATATTGTAATCACCTCAGGATGATCCTGACTTGCATGAAGTGGGAAGAGTTAAGTTAAATGTTTTGCAAAACGCTACTTCAGAGTATAAGAATTCAATAATCAGGTTTAGGCAAATATTTATAATGGAACTCCTCTCCCTCAAAATTTTGATGATCCTAAAAAAAGCGTCTAGTTTTTAAATATTTGCTGTAGCAGTAGAGAGCAGGGCGTGTTTCTCAACATAACATTTCGTTTCCCCGAATCATTGTAAAACCAGTCTTATGAGTAATAATATTTTAATTTTGCTGTCTTCCTCATTTTTTTTTAGCTGTGACATAGCTTCCTTTTGCTCGCGATATGTTTACAAGCTCAAGCTGCTAAAGAAATGTCCGGACAGGGAAGAAACTTTCCTCTCTACTTCCTAGGCATTAAACTTGTAATATTATTCTCCTATTGAGAGACAAAGTCAGCAGTTGCATATCTCCCACCGAGTTTAGAGAACCGTTGTCTCGTTGCATTAACTTTTGATAACAGCCCCAGGAGGACCAGAGCACCTATCCCTGCGCAACATTATGTGTGATAGCAGTTGAGTTGGTTATGTTTACTCATACCCGCTTTGATCGTCAATTCTTTTCCCAACGGGTCGTTTTATACTAAATTTGAACATAAGTCTTCGCAGGCATGAAAACCACGAGAACTGTGTTACAGTCTTACGGCAGCGTGTGATGATCACGTCAGCCATGTCAAAGTCTGGACGAAATGGCGATTGTTTGCTTTGAACGTCGTTACCATTTATTATTGTCTCAATTCACAGAGTTGCAATCTGTAAATAAAGCTCAATGTAACCGCGTCAGAATAAAGCTTGACTCATTAAATGCCATTATTTTAGCGATCAATAGTTCTGTTCTTTTTTGTTTTTCTTCGTCAGACACTTCTTGTCTAAATCTAGACAAACGTTTTTTTTCCAAAGTCATGAAATTTTTAAGAAGAAATATCGAATTCTTTTGCGGACTCACATCACTGACTGTCACTGAGGAAACTCTTCTTACTGATTCTTGATTTCTCCTGGTTCACCTCATCTATGTGGTGTTGACCTCAAAGAGTGCCTTTTTTTTCATTATATACGAATGGTATGGACTAATTCAGAATATTACTAAAAGCCATGCCATCATCTTATGCCTTAAAACAGATGCGCATTGAATTCTCTAAACTTGAAATTCGGAAAGTCCACTGTTTGACCATCCAACACTTCTAAAGTTATGTACAGATAGCTCACCTTTACACAGACCTGTGCAAGGGAAATTCTCTCCCGCCAAACTTGGAGGTCTTATCGAGCAAGTTCATAAATGGATTTAACATAGTTCAATAATTACTAAAATGATATATTGATGTGAGGTATAGTACATCAGTGCTATTCTTCTGGAGTCTGAAAACAGTACTGCTATTTAGCTGAGACGAAAGTTAAAATGTTTCTTTCAAGGCACAAAACTCGTTTAAGAGAAGCGGGGTGATTTCATTCTCAAGTTAAGGCTAACCGTATTAAGTTAATTATGGCTTGAAAGAAACCTTACCCTCATTTAGTCGTTAACTTTAAATAAAATTTTGTTTAGTGCCTGAAAGATTATTACATTCCAATCACATCATCGTTCCACCATTTGAAGTTAAGAGCGTATGTGTAGGCCTGTAAGTACTAATTTAGTCTCAGATCTATTAATCTATTACCTTGGTCGTGGTTTTTAAATGATAGTTATCTATTGGATTAATTGGTGAATTAAACCATATCCACCCTCGCATATAGTTACAGGATGTAAAAGAGAAAGCCTGGTCGTTCAGTGGATTAACCCGTTTGTTTCGTCAACAAGAACTACGACTTCATGGAGCCGTCTTCGAGTCTCTGTTGGTCAAAACAGATAGGGTTATCATTGATGTTAGCACGACTAGAACAACCACAACTATTTCCTTTCTTATGGCCATCATTTTAATTGCTCCAGTTTGACAACACTATTAAAGTATGTTAAGGTTGGCTAAGAAGGTTTGTTTTGGAAAACAAGGTCTCGTGTAAGTGCTAAGTGACTATACTATAGCGCGCCAGAACCACGTAATGATTTATCGCTTCATTGCCAAGGATTATTTCACTAAAGTTTGAACATAATTATCAAGTTTGAAACTACGTATTACTAAAGAATTATAGCTTGTAGATAACCCTTACCGCTAAAGTCTGTGGTACTAATAAAAGCTCTAGAAGAGAGCGTCAGCGTACTAATATTTCAATACCACACGCAGTGAGAGTTGGGATTGGCATAAAATACATACCGCGCCTACAGCAATTTTACATGGTTCACTTAGGTTAGGATTTCGTACTCCATTTCACTAGAAACAGAACATTTAACATCAGTGTAAACATTTCAATGCATTGGTAAAATTTAATTAAAAAAAAAAAAACAGGGGAAAAAATAAAATGGGATGATTATGGATAGCGAAAATTGTTCGCAGCATTTTGATAGTTTTTTTTGTTCTGTTTCTCTTCTTTCGACTGCAGTAAAATCAACCGACCATCAATTGCACAAGTTTTAAAATTTTAAACCCTGACGCACATAAAATCTCGTTAAGTCACTCGGCTCAAACATGAGATTGATCTTAGATACAATGGCATTCTGAAAGAATGCACCGGCAAAATTTTGCTTGCATGCAATTCTTGATACTTTGGTTGAACAAAAGATTTTGAGTTTGCGGCTTGCAAAAGGATTAAGCGTCACTATTTCAATATTTATCCCTCGTCATTGAAAATTCCTTCATTTCATTAGGCATCTCCTTTTTTTTTTTTTTTTTTTTAATGAAAAACAGCTTCCTTACTTTGATAACTAATTATATTAATATCATAGTTGATATTTTTAGTGTTGATTCCTTAGCAGAAAGAGTAATTCGTGTAAGTTCCTTGCGTCATTTAGACCTTCCTTCTAATTGTGTGTTGTTTTGAGAACTATGCAAAGAACAAGTGTGATTGCAAGAGTTGTTTCAACGCAAGCAAAAACCTTTTATCTCTCCTCCGTCTCAGTGGGGCTGTGCGAGTATGGCTACTGTAGGTACCATGCCTGCAGACTTACTAGTCTTATCACTAGCCTTCGTCAAGTTAGTCCTGGTTACTTTGCGTGCGTGGGAAGACAGTTGAGTGAATCATAACACTGTCTGACTTGAGCTACTGACTAAGACATCCAGATCCAGATCTAGATCTAGATACAAGGGATCTTTTGATAGCAAGTTTTCCACCAGCCACGTTTGGGGTGGAGATTGATGGGTAATTATTTATATAGAATCTAGTCGTGTAAGTGATAATCCTCCCTTGTCTTGTCTTGTTTTGTCTTTTTTTTTTTCCTCTTCCTCTTCTAAGTAAATCTTTCCTTGTGCTGCCGCCTCACTGCCAAGCGTCTGGGTTATCTTCGCGTCTGCTTGCTTATTTGTCCTAGTCTCCTCTCAATTTCCATCTATATCTGTGTATTCCACCTTTTTGTTTTCGCCTCCTTCCCCCTCTCTGTTTATCTCATTCTCTGTTACTCCTCACCCCCTCTTTCTCTCAGAAATTTGTGTTCCTCTTAACTTCTCTCTTTCTCTATCCTCTCTCACCAACTCATTTGGTGAAAATCTTGCGTTCATCATTATTTTCACCCCAATCCCACGTAGGATGACGATGCTGGTCTAGAATGTAGCTGTAACACAGCGTGAAAAGCCACCACCACGGCCGCTCTACCAGCGTGCATAGTGCCTGGTCATTAACCTTAATCGCAAATGCCATTTAGCCGTTTTACGACACGTATTGCTGGACAAAAAAAAAAAAACAACAAAAAAACCAAAACCAAAACCCAAAAACAGCAAAAAACAAAAACCAAAACAACAATAGGAAAAATATGGAGAGAGGGAGGAGGAAAATCCCCCATAAAAACAACAACAACAACTAACAAAAGCCAATAGTTTTAATACTAAGCTAATTGTAAAAAGTTTTAATTACGAAAATGATGACGTTCAATTGGTATGTGTAGGAAACGAAATTTAGGATCATATTGCATGTATATAATTGATCACTAAGAAATCTTAAATTTGTTCTCATTGGCCAATCCTACCTCTAAACTTCAGGTAATGCTATTTTTCTGTCTCCCTTTCTGCACACAAGCTGGTAACTAAACGCTTCGTCAAGATGGAGAGGATGAGCCATACCTAGTTCTCAAAGTTAAATTTAGAACTAGATTCTGGATTTTATCTCGAAGTACCATATAAGAACTTAACTGTGTTGATCCTAACAAAAATTTCCCGGAATATGGACATGTTTTCCCTTAAAAAATAGTTTTAAGATCTTCCTTCGAAGTTGATTGTTAAATATGAATGCAGAAGTGTTTGTCTCAACTGCTGGATCACTTTCATCATGGATGCTTAATTAGTATGGCATTTTGCGTCACCTCGAATTAGTAGAGTGTTTTTTGTTGTTTATTTTGTGTGTTTATACACGTAGACTCTCACTAGGAATCCGTCTTTCCAGATCATAATTAATATTGAGGGGTATAACACAAAATAAAATGAGAAAACGATATAATATTGTAAACGCCTTACGGTAATATCGAGAGCAAATCGGCGCGAGCCGTCTTTTTTCTAATCATTTATTTTTTGTCGTCAAAGGGCTCCCAATACTAACCCTTTGTAAATAAATAAAACTAATAGTTGCACTATTCTATCATCGACGTCTTTGCAGTCGACTACAAAATTCATTTTTTACAATTCAAAAGCAGACACCTGCATTGTAATCTTATTCTTTTCTGTTCTGTTCTGTTCTCATCTAACAAGCCAAAATATTAGCAGCATAGTGGGTTAAGAGCGGTTACTGTGCCCTGAAGTTTTACTTTACCTTTTATGGTGCGTTGTTGAATTAGATGATCGTTGGTAAATCAGATGTAATTTGCTTCTAGGATATGGGCACGAGAATTTTATAAACATATACTTAGTGTTCTTAAAGTTTGATCGAATGAAAACGGTCAAATTTACACATTTAAAGATAAAGCAATTTTACTATGAGGGAAAACAAACAGGAGGAATGGAAGAAAGAGAAGAGAAGAAAGGAGAGAGAGAGAGAGAGAGAGAGAGAGAGAGAGAGAGAGAGAGAGAGAGAGAGAGAGAGAGAGAGAGAGAGAGAGAGAGAGAGAGAGTGTCGGATAGAGAGACAGATAGAGAAGAGAACAAGGCTGAGACAGATGTTTAGAGGCAAAGAAATCCGCAAACAGTATCTTAAATGAAGGAAAAAGAAAAAACGAGAGTGGCAGATCGAGATAACCAGTTGTGTTTGTGATAAAACAAGAAACGTGGAGCTCTCACCTATCTTGACCGATACATTCATATAGGTACATTATATCGATAAAGCGAGTGAGGAGAAATAAGACAGAGAGAGAAAGGACGAGCGAAAAAAAAAAATGCAGGCTGAAAGACGAGTATTCCAAATATACCAAATAGAAGGGCATTTAGACAGAGAGGACACACAGAGATAAGACCAGTAACTATGCACTCTCTGATAAGTCTATAGTTTACATTGTCCAGAGAATGAAAGTGGACTGACAATTTCACCGGAACAATAAACAAAATCAAGTCGATTGCAACGTCAGGCTACTGATCTTTGTCTGGAGAGGACCTTCATCTTTGTGCGTTTCTCTTTGGTGAGAGTGACCTTTTGAGAGAGAGAGAAAGGGAGAGAGAGAGAGAGAGAGAGAGAGAGAGAGAGAGAGAGAGAGAGAGAGAGAGAGAGAGAGAGGGAGGGAGGGAGGGAGAGAGAGAGAGAGAGAGAGAGAGAGAGAGAGAGAGAGAGAGAGAGAGAGAGAGAGAGAGAGAGAGAGAGAGAGAGAGAGAGAGAGAGAGAGAGAGAGAGAGAGAGAGAGAGAGAGAGAGAGAGAGAGAGAGAGAGAGAGAGAGAGAGAGAGAGAGAGAGAGAGAGAGAGAGAGAGAGAGAGAGAGAGAGAGAGAGAGAGAGAGAGAGAGAGAGAGAGAGAGAGAGAGAGAGAGAGAGAGAGAGAGAGAGAGAGAGAGAGAGAGAGAGAGAGAGAGAGAGAGAGAGAGAGAGAGAGAGAGAGAGAGAGAGAGAGAGAGAGAGAGAGAGAGAGAGAGAGAGAGAGAGAGAGAGAGAGAGAGAGAGAGAGAGAGAGAGAGAGAGAGAGAGAGAGAGAGAGAGAGAGAGAGAGAGAGAGAGAGAGAGAGAGAGAGAGAGAGAGAGAGAGAGAGAGAGAGAGAGAGAGAGAGAGAGAGAGAGAGAGAGAGAGAGAGAGAGAGAGAGAGAGAGAGAGAGAGAGAGAGAGAGAGAGAGAGAGAGAGAGAGAGAGAGAGAGAGAGAGAGAGAGAGAGAGAGAGAGAGAGAGAGAGAGAGAGAGAGAGAGAGAGAGAGAGAGAGAGAGAGAGAGAGAGAGAGAGAGAGAGAGAGAGAGAGAGAGAGAGAGAGAGAGAGAGAGAGAGAGAGAGAGAGAGAGAGAGAGAGAGAGAGAGAGAGAGAGAGAGAGAGGGGGTGCGTGGGATGCCTTCATTTTTTAGATTGAGAGTTGGTCTACAAGTGTGTAATTACATTGCTATGCTGCAAAAGTTGTGACGCCTGGTCGAGTTTTAGAGAGTGTCGACGCACAAACTTGTAGAGATGTCCTTAAGTCGAGCTTACGGCTTTTAAGATCTTAAGTGTCCACCTCTAATGTCTTTGTGATATTTTTTTATCGTCTCCCAAGTTTTCCATAATAAGTGTCACCCACCACAACTGTGAAAATGGTGGTTTTATGGCTTTTTCTTACTCCAAAACAACACGACCAGTCCTGAGGCGGAAGTAAAAAACTATTTTGTGTCCGAGCTCTTTACTGATTATATATTTCTTTTAAACCACGCTGTACATAATGTCTCAAGGCTTGGAATACACCAAGAAATGTCATGTTTTAATACAAGACAAATGGTACGTCAAAGTTTAAGTGACTGACTCAAGGCCATTATCCTTTTCTTTCAACACATCAGACAGGATTGGCGACAATGGACATTGCGTAATATCCCCTTATATGGGCTTGCAATTGTTTGATACTTTTGCTTTCATCGCCTACATAAGGCCTCGGGGCTCCATAGCCAATTGTGTGGTTGAAAACATTTAAAATCATTCAGAGATTTATATTTTAATCGTGTTTGTACGTCCCATTATACAATTATTTCATATTGAGTAAGATTAAGAGGAAAGATGGGAGTGAGAGACGGAAAAAGAAACGAAAGCTCGAAGGGTCGGATGACGCAATGAGAAATGGAGTCTATAAGAGTGGGGAAAGAGAAAGAGTGAGAGTGAGAGAAAGAGAGAGAGAGAGAGAGAGAGAGAGAGAGAGAGAGAGAGAGAGAGAGAGAGAGAGAGAGAGAGAGAGAGATATGGAAAGAGGAAGAGGGAGAGAGCGTTGATGTTCACATCTGACTGACTTCTCAAATGCTGCCTCATGTCAAAACAGAATTACGTGCCAAGAAACCGGTTTTATAGCGAACATTTCGCATCGCCGTCTTATCTAAAAATTGTTTTTCTTCAAAAGTATATAGATTCTAGATTTATGTTACAAAGAACGTAACCGTCACTCAAAATTTTATTTATATGTTATGACATTTATTTTCTTTATCCTTTTAAAGGTTGGCCTGAACCTTATCTCTCTTGATGGATCATTAAGTTTTGTCGAGCAACTGGGTCAGAATCGTCACTGCTGAAAAACTGCTAATCTTCCAGATTTTTGTTGAGTTTACTCTCTCTCTCTCTCTCTCTCTCTCTCTCTCTCTCTCTCTCTCTCTCTCTCTCTCTCTCTCTCTGTCTCTGTCTCTGTCTCTGTCTCTGTCTCTCTGTCTCCTCTTCCCTTTCTGTTCATCTACCCCAACACATGACACCCACCCACACCCACACACCTCCAACATTTTTCGCATCTAACTGTTAAGTGCATTGAATCGCAACCTTCAACAAGTCTATTTTCCACTTCAATCGCAATTAGCAGACATGTTTACATCAGCCTTTATAATGTTATCAGAAAGGCTGTTCCGATGTTTTCCAAATTTTGATCTTGATGCATAGCACTTGAAAATGGAGTGGATGGAGGAAGAGAATGGGTCAACGAGAGGGAGGGAGGGGTGATGATATATATATATTATATTATATATATATATATATATATTATATTATATATATATATATATATATATAAAGAGAGAGAGAGCGAGAGAGAGAGAGA
>JAWDGP010003248.1:440000-520000 GCA_033675545.1 Elysia crispata | reverse complement strand
TGGCTTTGCGTCACATCGTCACCTTTAAAAAGAAAAAAAAAAAAGCCAACTCTAAATGACAACGCACACGCTCACATGATTTGGAAGCTCAAAAATGGTCCCAAACTAGGGGCAACAGAAGCACCCACTCGCACAGTTTACCAAAGAATTACAATAAATTGATGATCGGATTTTTCCTCCAAGTGGGGAAGGCGGATCTTTTTCTCCTTAAATGAATAGAGATCTGTCCGTGCGTTTGTAATACCTGCTATGGTTAGAATCCATTAAGCTGAATTAATTAAAACTCCACACACTTTTCCATTTCATTTGTCTCGATTAAGCCTGTGGACAACCAAAGAGAAATGATGGATCTCATTGCATGATAATTATACTAATGCCGTACTAACAAGCACTCTAAGCGATGTACGGTTTCTATTTCTAGCTTAGTGATGATGATGATGATGATAATTATTATAATGATGATGATGATGATGATAATTACAATAATGATGGTATTGGGAATGATGATGATGATGGCGATGATGACTATAACGATCATGTGAAGATGACTGTGATGATGATGATAATGATGATTATGTCTATGGCGGTGATGGTGACGATAACGATGATGATTATGACGATGATAAAGATGAGAACAAGAAGAAAAAAAAAGAAAAGAAAAATTAAAGGAAAGTCAAACGCGGAATTAAGAGGCATGCATACTGAGGCAGCACCGTGTTATCCGAAGCACAGACAAACTTTAGTTATCCCCACTAAGACTGTTCTCCTCTCCCCAGTCTGCTCACGTTATTCTAAATGCTGGTATTATCTAAGGCTGATTGGCTGGCTCAGCGTTAGCTGCTCCGGTTTACACTGTATTGGCGAAAAGTCAATAACTTCGCGCATTATCGCGTTTAGGTCTTAGGGGTTATATAATATATACCAAACCGTTTGCTCAGACACGGCTTTCATTGGCAAGAGCTATAGCTGAGAGGAAAGATGGCAGTAAGCGATCTGTCTTTCGTCGTGAAGAATATTGTGTTGCGACGATTAAAGTCTTGATTTTATTGATGCTCTACAATGCTTTTGACGCCACGATTATTGTAAATATTATGGGGCAATATCTCCATATCCCAAACACACTTTAGTTGGGCAAAGTTTGTGATTGTAATTTTTTTTTCTTTTCTTTTCTTTTCTTTTCTTTTTCTTTTTCTTTTTTTTTTTTTTTAATAAGGGGTTTACAATGCCAAAACAGGCCCAGTCTTTTTTTTTTTTTTTTTTTTCTTACACGGACGATAACTCAACTTGCACTCGCCCGTTTCATCGGGACATAACAGTGGCAAGTCTAATAAGGATTTCTTTTGTAGTCTCCCATGAATCCGGAGGTCTTGTTAAAAAATTATGGAAATGTCTTTTTTTTTTTTTTTTATACATAATTATGAGAATACAGTACTAGGTAAAAACACTCTCATTCATTTATTCTTACCATATTGTGTCCACTCGATCTTAGATTTTTTTTTTTTAAAATATGTAATCAGTTGTGACATCAAAATATTTCTCCCTATCGCAGTATGCAGACTAGCCTCAGACACCACTCATCGTCATGGACTAGCGCTGCGTGTTGTTACCTTATCATTTCTTACTCTCTCCCCCCCTCCCCCCCACACACACACACGCCGCCCTTTTTCGGTTTTATTTATTTCTATTTACATAACTCCCCCCTCCCTCCCTCCTTTTTTCCCCCGCTCAGAAACTACCATGTGTTCTACTACCTGCTGGCCGGCTCGACTGACCGGGAGAGAGAGGCCCTTCATCTTCTGCAGGCTGACCGCTACATCTACCTATCCCAGGTAGGAAAACCTAGAGCCCCACGTAAAAGGGATTCATCCACACATTGCTACCGATATCATTGTCCGAGGATAATAGTGTCTCGCACGCTGCGGCCGGGGTTTTAGCGTGTGTCGGCCGTTCCCTCTGTGCATGTGGTAAACGATCGAGACGCTCGTCCGTGGCAGGCCGTAATCTCGGGCACGCGCCGCAAAGTTACAGGCCGCTTCTCGAGGAGAAGAGAATTTGGCTCGTGAAGCCGCAAAGGTTTCCAATGCTATTTGTAGCTTCAATTAAGGTTATGTTGTTGCTGGTGCCTATGCCATAGCACTGATGCGGTGAGGGGCATCTAGGCAGAGTTGTAGACTTCTAAGGCATATAAACTTGCCTAATTATTTAAAAACATTTTTTTAATTTATTTTTATTTTATCTTCTGCTGTCTTTAGCGTGTTCGTACTTTTCTAATGGACCGTCTGATAAGTTCAAATCAAGCTTTTCTCAAAAAGCATGTTTTTTTTTTTTTTAATGTTGAGCATTTTGATACTGTGTAACCTGTACACTGCATTCAATTTATTTGCTGCAAAATTCAAAACACATAGCTTGGTTTCGACATATCTAACCGCCCAAGGTAGCCCCTAACCGGGGTTTTTATCAGGTTCGCGATATCTTCCTAATTATCAAATGCTGTTTCTGTTGCCCATACATTTGCAAAAGTCTGTAAAACACAAAATGGGAAATGGTGACCTTAATCCCACATCACAAGCAGATTTCTTTTCAAATTTAGTTTATGACAAGTTTACCAAATGTCATAATATATAACGTTGTATTTTGATGCGAAACGCGACTATGCATGGAGATTGTCGTATAGCCTGTCTGTTTAATTGATAGATGTGGACATAATTGACAAAATAATGAACGAGGGAAACATTTTGATGGCAAAATAGGCCACTTGAACTGTCTATTACAGAAAAAAAAAAATCATGTATAAATGCAGAGGGAGCTGTCAATTTGAAACAACTACACTAATAACATTTACAGGTGCATCATCATCATCAGCAGCAGCAGCAGCAGCAGCAACAGCAGCAGCAGCAGCAACAACAGCAACAACAACAACAACAACAACAAACAACAGTACAGTGTATTGAAATGTTTTAAGGCGATCTAGCCCATAACACCACATTATCTAGACAAAACTGCCATCAAACCTAGCCGATCAACCTGACATCCTTTTCTTTACTTGGCGTGGTGTTGATGGTCAGTATGAGGAGGCAAAAAAAAAAAATGTAAAAAAAAAATCAATAAATAGTATTTGCATTTCCAGGTGCGAAAATCAGACGCACTAATGGAAGTTTAACGGAAAGCTAGATCGCGCCAGAGAGTGTAGATAACTATCTATCCTCTCTGATCACGTCCGCCCAGGATTAGACGCGAGTTCTCGGCTCTGTTTAGGTTCACGTCACGCCTAGGTGTTTGTAGCAATGTGTGGCGGAATAGGTGATTAGTAGCTCCCCCCATTAGCGGCAAGCCTTGGGTCTAATTTTGGGTTATGAACCAGATGGTCGAGCATTGATTCAGTTAGCGCTCACACAGGAGCTTGCCGCATGTTGGAGCTGATTATGTCTTGTCTTTACGACCTTCTCGCCTTTTCCTGCCTTTCTTCCTTCCATCTCTTCTTCTGTTTTTTAGTTATCTTTTCCAACTTTTTCTGTCGAGCATTCTTCGAAATCAATCTGACTGTCTACATCCTTGCCTGTGTATGTCAACATCTGTCAGCCTAGTTCTTTTCTGTCTTTCTCTCTTTATCTCTGCGTGTCTGTCTGCCCGCTTCCCTCACCCTCTCTCTCTCTCTCTCTCTCTCTCTCTCTCTCTCTCTCTCTCTCTCTCTCTCTCTCTCTCTCTCTCTCTCTCTCTCTCTCTCTCTCTCTTCTCCTCAACTCTTTACTTTCTACATTTTTATATCGTTCCTAGTTTTCGCCTTACCTCACATTTTTATTTACCTTATATTTTTTTAAGATACTGTCATCTCTTCACTCTATTGGCTGTCTTTCACATCACGAGTTTACATTAAGTCTCCCCTTTATTACGATTGCGGTTGACGTCAGCACCTTACAGCCGTAAACCGATATAAATCGATGCATTGACTGCAGCCAGCTGAGTTATTCAACGAACCCAAGTTCAAGGTGATCTGGCCACGATGCAAAAACCTGTCAAACAGTCTCCTCGTCTCCAAACTGTTCCCACACATCTCTTTTCTCATGTTACTCTTATACTCTTAGCAATCCACTGTTTTCTACTACCATTTGAACGTAGGCTTATTTCTAATTCTAAATACTTCTACTCTCTCTCTCTCTCTCTCTCTCTCTCTCTCTCTCTCTCTCTCTCTCTCTCTCCCTCCCTCCCTCCCTCCCCCTCCTTCTCCCTCTTTTCCTGAAATATATTCATATCATCAAACCAAGGATTTGATTTCGCGTTTTTTTCATTCCGTTGTCTGCAGACAGACGTGGCCTTGATCGAAAATGCCACTAGCTTCCACATGTTTCTCTATTTCCCCCAGAGCTCCTGCTACAAGGTCGATGGCGTGGACGAGCAGCACGAGTTCGCTCGCCTCAAGCAGTCCATGGAAATGGTCGGATTCTCTCCAGAGACCCAGAAAAAGTGAGTCCCTCAGTGCCGCTGGTTAAGTTAGTCTTAGTGGAGAATGAGGTACGTGAGGTTCTAGTGAAGATTAAAAAAAATAAGAAACTATCACTGGCCCTTGCTATCACAGTCGATTTTTTTGGACATTTCGTTTGTCAACGCTTGGCATATTTGGTATGAGATAAATAAGACAAGATATCAGTAATTTTTTTGCTCCATAGACAGTCGTGGTTTTTTCTTTTGTTTTCTTTCTTTCTTTCTTTCTTTTTTTTTTTTTTTTTTAATAATTTCAGCAGTCAAGAGCCCATCGCCAACGCTTTTTGGTTAGTTTTTACGTGCCCTAAGTTTCCCGGAGTCTGTATTACGAAGAAGCTTCCACCAAAGTCTGATACACCTTGATTCTATATCCGGCTCAGTTTTGATAAACTGTCTAGCATCAAAGCAAGGAGATAAAAGTTTAGATGGAAACGTGAGCGAAATTTACTCGGGAGGGGAACAATTTGCGTGCTTCTCTTGCACAGGCACAGGCATCAATCCTTATCAAGATCTCAAGATAAGGATGCCGACGAAAATATACACAAGATATTGAGTTTATCGTTTAAAATTGCATGCTGATAACATATGGTCATCGTGTTCATAATGAGCGAGAGATAATAGAGGAATAGCAGGAGATGGAGTGAGAAAGTTGAAGCAATTAAAAAAAAATTTTATTTGAAGAGGAGGAGGAGGAGGAGGGTCTAAGTGTTAAATAAGATTAAGTCAATTCAACTGGATCAACTGGGAGCTTATCCGAATTTTTGAAACAAGAGAAGTTATAGTAATCTTCAACGCAGCTAATTAAAAAGAAAAATATTGAAGAAAATTAAGTTTCTCGAAGGATGAATTTAACCTTATTTAATGCAAATAGAGGTAGAAGTAAGAGCATGAGGGAAAAAGAAGACATAGGAACAGTAAGGGAAGAGAAAGGCGATTAGCAAGAAAATGATCAACAGAAGTCTCAAAAGTCTTAAGCAAGGGAGTTGAAACTGCCTTAATGGGCAGCCAGCTAATAAATTACGAAGAAAAAAGCTTTATAATACTTCTAAAAAATTTTCCGTCTTTCCCTCCTCACATCCGATCTGTATGTATGTATGTATGAAAGAACGATTATTTTAGTATAATCAAAATACACGCTTTTTTTTCAATGCAGAGCAGTGTTTCTTCAGAAACATAATATTAAAAGACTTGCCCCTCAGTATGCTTAGAAATAATTTGCTTTAATGCTAAACAACCAGGAATGAGGCAAGAGTTAGCTTTTGTTTCTTTTTTTAAATTTATTTTCTGCATAATAATAGCAACTCTGTTTTTATTATTATTATTATTATTATTATTATTATTATTATTATTATTATTATTATTATTATTATTATTATTATTATTATTATTATTATTATTATTATTATTATCATCATCATCATCATCATCAATGCATTCATCTGAGATTGATCTGATATTCTTTTTAAACAAATTTGACCTCCTTGTATTTGCAGAGCTGTAAGAGTTTCTGTCAATTTGCTTCTTTACTTTTATTAGTTCAGTAATTACTAAAAAAACCTTTTTTAAAAAAAAAATGCAGTCTGATCAAGCTTTTAATCTGTAACGTTTGTTTCTTAACTAAACCTTATAAAATTGCAAAAACTTCCTAGTCCTAAAGGCTAGGACCAAATATAATGCCATTAGAAGCTCTACAATAGAAAAAAATACTGTTTAGGTAAAATTCAACTACTCCACGGACAGAAAAGTCTTGCTAGGATTCAATTGTGAAATGTATGCTCTATCAGTCCAGTGCTCTACTTGCTTAGCTGTTTTAGACCGTTCAATTATGAGGAAAGTTTTTTTAATACTTTACATTGCTAAATGCTCATTACAATTTTTTATTTCTCTATGAGGAAAAGGAGAATCATTCAAATTTCTTTTTCTATTTCTTTTTTAATGCCCTTGGTTCAACCAATTATGTGTATGATTTCAAGCAGAGTAGGTGTTCTTTTGATCCCTGAATATGATGTGAATACAAAATACTTTTTTATTTGTAAGTCTCATATTTCATGTGGCAACAATAGCAGCAGCAGCAACATCAACAACAACAACAACAACAACAACAACAACAACAACAAACTGCAATGACATAGAACAAAATGAACAACTGTCAACAATATTGAAAACTCAGAAAATTTTGAGATTATGTTGGATGCAAACAGGCTATCTAGTTTTATGAGATGTTTACCTGTCACCCTGTGAACAATGGTGGTTGGCAATGGTTTGGCAAGCTTCCCATGTAGGAACCTGTTCATCCTTACCTGCCTCTTTCAATCTTGTATAATTAATACTTTTTTACCTGTTGCTTTTTTCCCCACTACTCTTCTACTTTTTATATTGTTCCGCTACATGTTTTGTGTTTACCTGTCTCAAGTCAGATTGCTGGTCTTCATCATGCGATAAAATCCGTTGCATTGGGATAAATAGTGATTATTTTTCCTATTTTAACTCTTATCTTTCTACTCCGAATGTAAAAAAAAAAAAGTGTTTGTGTCTTCTTTCCTACCTTTCTTCCCCATTTAATGCAAGTTTGTTTATTTTTAAGAATTTGCAGTTTGTTTTTTGGATAATGTGAATGAAAGCTGATTCAATGTTTTAGCAAATGTCATATTTATGAACCTCACCTTTTTAACTTGAATATTTTTTTTTTCATTTGCAGAATTTTTAGTGTTCTTTCTGCTGTTCTACACCTAGGAAACGTTGAATTCAAAAAGGTTAGTTTGTAAATATCTGTCTGTCTGTCTGGATGGATGGGTGGATGGATGAATGAATGGGTGCATGCATGCATGTGCATTCCTTTTTATTTACTTTATGTCGTTTTTTGATAGCACTAAACAAATAGAGACAGTATAATTCTTGGTACCATTTTGACTTAAGCCAAACACAGAAAATAAAGCCTTTTCAAAACAAGTAAAAGCAATGCACATTACAATCAGTTGAGCAGTACCACTTTCTCGATCATGAAATAACATTTAAAATGTTGAATATACATTAGTAAGTCTTCATTTTTTCCCCTTCTACTTTCCTCTTTTATGCTATATGGATAAAGATGGTTGAAAATGATTCATCTCTGAAGCATTAATCTTTGTATTTTTAAGTTCTTGTTCATCCCTGTTTTTTCTCTCTCCTTTTTTATAGAAAGGTGACAACTACCATGATGAGTCGGTTCTAGTGAAAAACATGGAAACAATAAAAACTATCTCAGAACTGCTGAAGGTTCGTGTTATGCCATTATAGCCCTTATAACTGTAAAGTTTTAATTGCTAACATGCTTACCTAGAGGTAATGCTCTTATCTGACAGTTATGATTATTTATCAATTTTTTTTTTATTGAAAGTAAGATTAAGACAAAGTTTTGAAAGGAGAAATTAGGGAATAGAGTGCTTTAAAGGAGATGCCATTGTTAAAACATCAGATACTCACTTTCATGCTAAGGCTGATTTTTTTCTTTACTTTATTTGTTTCAAATCCACAAAATTTCTGTTTGTTCCATTTATCCAAAGATGCAAAAAGAGACGTCTGAAAAATTGAAAAGGTAACGTCAATTCTAAAATTATAACTTTCATCTATGCGGAATTGCTTCTGCTGAAGTCAGGTTGCCTGAATTAAGAATATATCAAAAACTGTTCTGAAACACAGTGTAGAGTTTTCCTGACATGTTTTTTGTTTCTCAATCAAAAACTTTCGCAGGTGAAAGAAAACTTTGTGCTTGAAGCCCTGACCCAAAAGAAGACAAAAGCGAAAAATGAAATATTTGTCATCACCTATAAGATGGGAGAGGTAAGAACTCAAATTGATTCAGTTGAAATTTTTCCTAGGCAGAGTAGACCAAAGAGAGTTAAAACATTTAAGAGATACTTCTACTAGAATTTCTTTTTTCCTTTTTTTTTTTTTTGTATGAAGTTTTGATACAAATGTTTCAGCAACTGACATGCTTATTCCATATTTAAAAAATAATTCATGAACATATAGCTACATTTAGTTTTTTTATCAATTTTGTTCAAAAGACTTTAACCCGCCATATTTTGCAGGAATTTAATACTGCTCCTTTATTATTCCCAATTCAAAATGTGATATGTTTGTTTTTATTTAAAGTCAGTGTTATGAACACATTTTTAAACAATGGTTGGTTTTTAAATTTGGCATCATTTTACACAGGCAAACGCAACAAGGGATGCAATGGCAAAGTGCATCTATGGTGCCTTGTTTGACTGGATAGTTCTGAAGGTGAACCAGGCCTTGCTAGCCAAGAAACATGATTCAGAGCACGAGGGCGACTCTATTGGCGTCCTAGATATTTTTGGGTTTGAGGACTTCGGTAGGAACAGCTTTGAGCAGTTCTGCATCAATTATGCAAATGAGCACCTCCAGTATTACTTTAACCAACACATCTTCAAATTTGAGCAGGTGGGTTGTGAAACAATGCAAGCCATTAAAGGATTAGAATTTTGACCAAAAAAAAAATATGTATGGTATATTGTGCCATCGTCTTAATTTTAGAATTATGTGGAAAACTTCATTGGCATAAAATCGTACCATCAATATTAATTGTATATTTTATAATTTTATTTTATGTACAAATTTGCATATGTAACATTTATGACAGTTTGAGACGCTTAAAATTTGGCATTATGAATTGTGTAAAATCATAGCTTTGGTGACAGTAGCCCCGTAGCCAGCAATTTAGACACAACACAAAGAGGTCTAGGATTTAAATCCTAAATCTAGACTAAATATATTAAAGGAAGGCAATTTATACAATTTTTCAGACGATTAACCAAATACAAATTGATTCCAGATTGCCTTGGAGTAAGAGTTTGCCAAATGTCAGTGTCAATCAATGGCATGATTAGCATGTATTGGAGCTACTTTAATCTTTTTTTAAGAAAGGGTAAAAATATGAGGTTCTTCACTTCATTCATTGAAGAAACCCATGGATCTAATAAAAACACCTAGATTTATCAGATCTTTAACATTCATACTCATCTGTATCATTAATAATTTTTTTTCAGTCCCTGTCAAGTTTCAAGTTAAAACAGATATGCTATTACATGATTAAAATTGTAGTGGACTCATAACCCCACATCCCAAATATCACCATTAACAGATAAAATGTATCAGGAAACATGAGAGTGATCTCAGTATGCCTTTGTATCTTTTAGGAAGAGTATCAGAGGGAAGGCATCCACTGGGAGAATATAGAATTTATAGACAACACGGGTAGCCTTGAATTGTTCTCAAAGAGACCAAGTGGGCTATTTTACCTCCTTGATGAGGAGTGCAAGTAAGCCAATGTTATTCATCTACTTGATTTTCCACTGATCTTTCTTAATTGGTTACTGTGGTGTTAAAGTCATAACTCATAGTATGATGCAAATGTTCCACATGGCCCTTGCTTCTTTAATGTAACAATCATTATCGTAAACTACAAAGAATTAGCAGCCAAGAAAGTTTCAATACATTGTTTTGATGCACTTTGCGATAAGTTTGTTTATCCTTCTAAAACTTTCAACTTGACAGAAGGGTTCTGGAGGGGAGAAATAAACTTAATGCACCATCAATTTGATTTTAAGGGTTGAAAATGCATTTGCTTCGAATTATGACCATCATTCCTGCAATTCATACTATGAAATTAGCTATAAAAAAAAAAGCTCAAGACAAATCAACTTTAGTTTTGAAGAAATTTTAAAAACATAAAAAAAAAAAACCTTTTCAGAGAATTATAAAAGCAGCCTGCATTTTAGAAAAATATATCAATTTAACGAAAAAATATCGTTCTGTGGGAAAATAGCAATATCCAATTGAGCGCCTAGTATTTTCTTCATTGCCCCCCCCCTTCTTTCGTCCACCTTTTGTGCCATTTATACAGCTTTCCAGCAGCCACCAACGAGACTTTGCTGAGCAAGTTCACTCATAACCACAAAAATAATGATCACTATGAGGTGCCCCAGCTCAGAGAGGGAGCCTTTAGCATCACACACTATGCAGGCAAAGTCAAGTATTTTGTCAAGGTAAGTATGTCTAGAAAAGAAGATCTGCATGGGAACATTTGAAAATTGAGCAGTGGGAAAATTTGTTTGGAAAATGTCTTATTGCCATTTATGGGTTGGTTCTTTTTTGCTTCCTTAGACAAGACTGCTTGTGATTCTTATGATTATTCTAAAGGAAAAAAAAACAACTTTGAAATTTTTCCATCGAAAAAATAAAGCAATAAATGGAATTCATGTTAATAAATTAAACTATACAAATCTATTTGTATGTCTAATGTTTGATGCTGTTTGAAAAGTCTTTTTTTTTAATTTGGTGCTTGAGCACTACTTTAATATTTTTTTTCTGGTAATATTTTGAATATGAGTACAACAGGTGCCACAAAATATAGAGATACATCATATGAGTAATTTCTACAAATGCCAAAACTGTTTGCTTGGGATGGAAATGACTAGTATCCATGTCTGCAGAAAGCCAGGCAAACAAAAGCAAGTGATAAGGAAAACCATATGATTAAAAAAAACTTCTGTATTTGTTTCTTTTTTTTTTTTTTTTTTTTTTTTAAATTTAGGATTTCAGGGAAAAAAACCTTGATCTTGTGAGGCCAGAGATTGTTGCCACTCTTAAAAAAAGCAGTTTGGCTTTTGTGAGAGAACTTATGGGTGAGTTTTTGTAATCTAATGACTTGTAAGAAAAAATATTTGTAATTTAGACTCAAAATGCATATGGTTTGTTCTGGTAATGCTATTGCAAGACTTTGTTTCATGCCAATATTTTTTCTTTAAAAGGAATAAAGGTTTGAAGAAATGGAAGACTAGGAAGTGTTTTGCAACAAGGACTTAGTTTCAGTTACAAGGCACACTGTTTTTGGGTGAAATTAGAATGGCAAAGGAATTCATATAGGTTTTATATAACTTGATCTAAATGAGGTTTGGAAATTGGAAAAAAAATATTATGAGCTCTTGTTACCTAATTTTAGAGGGGGTTCCTTTCTTTTAGTCCTACTGCCAGGTTTATAAGCTGGTAATTAATTTTTGATGTCCAATGCAAATGAGATGTTGGAACTTTGAATGATTAAAAATTAAAAAAAAAATTTCTCCTCTTTATTTTACTGTTCTAATCATCAAACCGTTTGATATTTCATCTCTGAATTATGACATTTTCAAACAAATTTTAGTATTGTGAATTTCATATTATTCATTGTTATGAAAGCAACACCTATCAATGTAAAAATTACAATAAAATACTATTTTGGACTGGGTGCAATGGATGTATTCTGAGAGAATTTCATATTTTCGTAAGGCAGAACAATGACAGCAGGGTAAAATAACAGTATAAAAATTTTACCCTTATGTATGATGTGCAATCTCTCAGGCCTTGATCCTGTAGCTGTTCTGCGCTGGTCCGTGGTCCGAGCATTCTTCAGATGTTTCTTTGCTTTCAAGAATGCTGGAGAAAGATACAGGAAAAATGGGGGTAAGTGAGAAGTAAAACTTTGATTTAAGGGAAATGAAGGAAAGTGTGAACATATTTCATCATCCTCTCAAAGTTGAAATAGACTTTTTGTAGAACTGTTTTCATTTTACTTGTACCTGAGTTTATATCAGAGAAAAGAATATTCTGAGCTGCCCAGATATATGTAAATAGTGTAGCATTAACTTCACTGTGGCAAGCAATTTCTTTCTTTCCCTTTCCTTTTTTATTTGTTGAATAATTTTATCTAAATCACATATATTTGTAATATTTGGTTTACGTGTGATTTAAATCAAATTGCATGCAGGTAAGGAAAGTCAAAGTCGCAGGCGACAGCGTCAGGGATCCGACCCAAGTGTCCAAGAAAATTTGCTCAAGTAAGTATGTGTAGCTCAACTTTCAGGTAAAATATGAATAACCTAAAGCACAGTAATTTTATTAGTTCTAATTGGAGAAGCTTCTTTTTCTTGCATGAAATATCACTTTATATTTATTTCTGTGCTGTGTAAGGCCAGGCTGCTACCAAGTGGTTTATTTTTCTTACCTTTTATTTCGTCAGTTTTGTCACTCAATATTGTGTTGGTATGATTGATATTCATTGCACATTGACAGATCAATAGTTGTATTCATATAATTATAAAATTGAAAGTAAATATAATTCTATTTGATCTTGCTGCCTTAATGAAAAGTGAAAAATATAAACCAGTTGTGCCTTTAAAAATCATTTTGTCTACTGTTATTTTGTTCACATTCAAAACATTTTTTTTTAATTGTTTCATTTTCAAAATTTTCTCTTTTTCTCTATGTACAAGTAATGTAAGATTTATATTGTTTTTAAGTAAAGTTTTTAAATAAGAAATGTAGTTTAGCAGCTGTAATTATTCCTACTTCACCACTAATGTATGTAATCATTCATGATGGTAAGTTCCGTTCTTATTTTGCTCTGTTGTTGCACACACACACACACACACATACTCCAACTTTTTAAGCGCTTGATCACAGCAAAATAACAACCTATATGTTCTTCCAATAAGGAAGGAACAGCTGAGCAATAATTCCCCTAGGAATAACAGGTAGTATTCTAGATATTTCCAAGCCACACCACTATACTCCCCTTCAAATGGTTCAGCTTTGTATTATGCTCTCCTTTTGCTTCAATATTTTCTTCTTTTTTTTTTTTTTCAAACTGTAATGTTTCCCACCCATTTTCCTTAGATTTTACCATGTGGCAGCCACTGCCTCTGTTTTGCTCAGGATACAGTGAGTGAATGGAATGCTCCTGCTGAAGTTGATCCTCAATCTATTTTTTTTTTTTTAACGAGTCATTTTTCTCTTAACTGAGACACAATTTCATCCGCTGTTCTATTTTAACATAGCTTTCTGTTTTGTTGGTAGTAACATTTGCGCGTTCTAAACTAAATATATCTCCCTTCCCTTTCCAATAAGGGCCGGTATTTCCACTAAATTTACTCCACACACCTAGTTGACTTTAGTCTTAGAGCAATTTTATCTAGAGATCTCTTAGAGATGCAAGATCGTAAATTGGAGCAACTTTAATTTATTTACAGACATAAATCTTCTTTTAAGAAGCTAAAATAAAGCATTTTATGAGCAAAATGTCAAATGATCTTAGTTTGAGCTCAAATGAAGTATTTTGTGAGTTGCAAAGCATTGATCTGAAAGTACTTATCAAAACAGATTAATTCAAAATATTACTTAAATCAAACCTACAAATTTTTTTCAAGCTGCAATTTGAAGTGATTGCATGAAGAATTTTTTAAAATTAATTGTATATCCTTTTTTTTTTCTTCTGACCGTTCTGTTGTGCTTTCATCATGTCTAGTTATACTAATATTAGTCCGTAAGAATGAAGCCTTTGTAACAAAGATTTTTAAGTTCCAAATTTTATCTGCACATTATTTCGCTAGTTTAAACTTAGATTCTGAGAGTATCATGAGCAACATGGCAGATAAATTCTTCTTCCCCTTCTGTAGCATATTAGAGAGAAGTATATATTATAGTTTATTTTGCTAGTTGAACTTTTAATATGACCTTTTAATATGGCTATAACGTAGCCAATCCCCCACTCCCCCTCACATAGTATCGTAATTTGTTACATCATCAAAGAGAACAGAAATCAAGAAAGCAAACTTATGGGTTTTCCCAGTAATTCCATCAATAATTTAATTTCTGGTGATATTTGGTATACTAAAATTAGTTGTCTTTCTGCTTTGCTGTTTTTTTTTTTTTCACAAAAAGGTCACAATCACCTGTCAAATCCAATTCTTCTGCCAATCCTTCTCTTCCTACCAGTGCAAACCATTTTGCTCCTCAGCTTTTTGTGTCTCCTTGTTATTATACGATTCTAAAGTGCCTTTTCTCCAGCAAAAAAGTTTTTGTTCTCTTCCACTAAACAACATAAAGGGTAGCTCTTGTTAGTCTTAATGAGGTAGTTCTTTCTTTCTTTCTTTTTTTTTTTTTTTTGAATTAAAAGTTTATGTGGTTTTCTGTTGGTAAAACATCAAAGCTAGAGTTTTTTTTTTCTTTTGTCATGCTTTCTTTGAGAGAGTTGTATTTTTACTTGTACTGAAAAGAGTGGCACCCAAAGACAATTTCTTTCACGCTTGTGCTTCTTCTCGTTCTGCTTTCTTGTGTGTTTCTTTTTTCCTGTTGGCTTTGCAATCTTTGTCGATTATTTTCATTATATCTTATGGCTTTCATATGTCCTTTTTAACAGAGTGTACATGAGCATTCAGACAAAATCAAGCTTCATTTGGAAACACTTTCTCTTTGACATCTTCTGTAGAAAGTTTTTTTTTTTAACCAGTGTCTATGCAAGTGGCTGTAGAAATCTGCTTCTATTTGTTTTCTATTTCACTAGGCTGCCATGCGTTTGATATATTTCCAGTGATTTTTTTTAAGCAAGTAATTTGTTACAAACTGTTTACGATTGCAAGCATGTGATAGCGAGTGCTGTGTGGGAAATGGGTTAATGTGATGTCTCGTCTGTCGCAGCAGGCCCTCCCTAATTTGCTCCATGCCTGAGCCTGTGGATACCTTACAGCAACAACATCGTCATGAGGTACATGAGGAGTTGCTCCTCTACAGCAGCCTAGAGTCTAACCTGCCGGAGAACGACGCTCGGGTCATTCGCAAGGCCAGAAAGCTGCTCATGTAATGTAGTTGTAATACACCTTTATCATTTAAACTGAGTCCTATCTCCATTATTCAGCCTGAGGTAATTTTGTAACCAGCGGTTCATATTTTGGTAGAATGCTTGTAGGGAGCTATTCACTAGTTTGAAGAAACACCAGTTGTTCATGATGGTTCACAACCGTGCCTTGGTCTTTTGCTAACAAATGCTCTGAGTAACTGGCGCTCAAAAATGCTCTGAGTAACTGGCGAGCAAAAGCCAAAAAAAGAATGCAATGGCTTTTGTCCTCATAAATTGGGATTGCAGTCCACTTAATTATTAATCCAAAAGAAGCTTTCAATATTTAATTTGCTATTCCCTCTTAAGTTTTTACCCTGTCCTGGATGATTGCAGCAGTTGCACATGAATGAAACACTCAAAGAGTTTGTCTCACTGGCTGAGTGCTCTTAGTTTGTCTGGGCCATGATCTTTTCTTTTCTCTAGACTCTTTTGTTGATTAAAAAATAACAAATCATTACAAAAAAAAGAGGGCAACCTAGATTTATACTCGTGTCTAACAGTAAAAAAATTATCCCATGATCAACTTAGCAAGGTATTTCTGCTTTGTTTTCATCTTGCCTTTTTCCCTCCGAAAACGGGTCGGCAGAATGAGCCTTTCTTTGTATCTCTGTAGTCATATTAATTCGCTTCTGTCTTTGCTTAACTTTTAGCAACTAACTAGAAATATGCTTTCCCTTATTTGTTATCAGACACCTAGTATATAAATTGAAATTAACGTTTTCATATTTCATAGGATAAGATCTTTTAAAAGACAGGTGCCTTTACACTTTTTGTTTGTTGTACAAAATTGTCCACCAATCCCACAGTATTTTTCTTTTCCCTTTGCAGCTACAAGCATACCAAAATCTTCAAAGCTTTTGACATTGCAGTGAACTCCTTGCTCTTGCTTATTTACCATGAACACTTATCTCAATATAAAATTCACTTAACAGACATAAACACCAATATATATTCAAATTCTGATGTGCTGCTTTATCTTTCCTGTCTCTAAAAATATTCTCTTGATGCAAACAACATCAGCATTTTATTGATCTCCCTAGCTTACCCAAACCCTCTTCCAGTGCTTTTTGTTATATTTAATCGCCACACACTAGCATCACAGCTCCTTTAAGTTAAACATGTATAGACAGTATGGTCTTTTCAGTGCTTTTGTACATTCCCCTTTTCTCTGTTGTGCGGTATGATCTGGTTGGTCTTTGGGCATTATGATTTCACTGTCTTTGATTTATATAATTTTCTCTTTTTTTTTCATGGGAATTGGCTCCGCTCTAGTTTTTAGAGCTTAAACTTTTTGTTGTCGTTTTAAGCATGTAAATCTACACTTTTGCTGATTTTTTTAAAGTTTTAAAACTTATCTCAATTCTTCATTGATATAAAAAAAAATATGCTTTGGATGACTGGCATATTGAATTCTCTTACAGAATCAGTACTTAATACTAATATGCATGTATGTTTATATGAATTGTCTCTTTTGGTTTTTCTTTCTTATGCATGATATTGGTAAAAAAAAAATTTCTTAAGTATAAAATTTTTTATGTATTTTTTCCCCATACAGTTTGAATGTTATTTCATCAATATTCTTTAAAATGTTAATTTATTTTAAATAAATGTCCTTTTCTAATCCTCCTTTACCTCCTCTTATGTGCCATTCTTTCATTTCCTCTTTTGCCTCTGCTCTTTTTCCTCTGTGTGATCATCACCACCACCAACATGATCATGATCATCATCATTATCACCATCATCATCATCATCATCACCACCATCATCATCATCATTACATGACCACCACCACTAATAATAATAATAATAGTAATAATAATGATAAAAGTAATAATAATAATAATAATAATAAATCCTAAATATTTTGAGAAATAATGAACAGTAATGTTATTCGTATGACGGATCTCTTTACCCACAGGAAAAATAAGTCTTTCAAACCCAAACCGAGGCCTTCATTGGTAAGTTTTAGAAGGTTAGGTCTGAATTTTCCTTCCAAACTTTATTTCAGTCATATCTTAAGATAACTTTATCTATCAATTCTATGAATGATATTCTGCTATAAAGAAATCAAGTTTTGTAAATAATTCAATGTTATTAATTTTGGTAATATATGTTTTTCAAGACTTTTAAAGTGCCTTACCTCTTGCGGCAATAATATTGAAACTGGTTTATGTCTTTTTATAATTTTAATTGATGAAGTATTGCGGAGTTTTGTGCAGAACTGATATACTGCATGAATTTTTCATCTGCAGAATTTCCGTGATATTAAAGCACTCAAAGCAATCTCGAATCGCATGACACCTGGCAACGCTCGTGGTGCTGGCAAGAAGCAGCAGCCTCCTACAGTAGGGGCTCAGTTTCAGGTACATAAGCTCTACCAGCCTAGTTTTCATACAGTTGAAATGGATATATCCTTTGGTTGTTTAAAATAAACCAGTGGTCGTGAAGACTAAAAGAATATTGATGTTATGGTCATGTCTTTGTGGAAGCCTGATCTTTCAGTGAACTAAGAAAAATTCCAACGGTAGTTTGCCTAGAAGTGAGGGAAACTCAGGTCTTAGTCTAGGCCGCATCATTGACATTTTACTACACCAAATAAACTAATTAAAAAGGGAAAGAAGCATGTCATTTTTTTTTCAAACATAAACTTGGGTAAAACATGGTAGTGAGCATAGGAAAACAAATTGATACTCTTGATACAGGTTTTGGCTCATGATCATTGATAAGTCCTCATTCAATCACTTATTTATTTATTTATTTTTTTATACAAGTGGATTTTGCTCTCAGAAAAATGTTCTTAAGTGTGAAGGAATTGCATAAAAATGTTGGACCAAACAAGCAGACTCAAATGTGGTTCTAAGATTTTGAAATTGTTGGCTGATATCAGCTATCTGTTATGTTGTCAGTATGTTTTTATATGATTGGTTTTCAATCACTTGAGCTTTTATACATTCGTGCCATGTTATTCTTACTAAATTGTAACTTTATGAGAGCCATATATATACTCTAAGGACAACTTTATTCCCATAATTGCTCATCATTAAAATTAATAATTATGCATACAAAATATAGAAAATAGTGTGTAAGCTACCTCAAGGGTGGACATTATTTTAAAAAAATTAAGATAAAAAAGATAGAAGGCTAAAACCATTTTCGTTTTTTCTCTTTAACAGTGGTCTTTGTCTCGCCTCATGACTGCTCTGAACAAAGCAAATCCATACTTCATCAGGTGCATCAAATCAAACAAAGAAAAGGTTGGTCATTGCTTTGAGCTAAGCTAGAGACCTAAATAATATTAACCTCCATTCAAAATTTACGATTTTTAATTTATATGTTATAAAGAGTTATGTGAAGCTCTTGTAATGTAAAAAAAAATTCAAATTATATCACTTAGTTTTTCATAGATATGATTGTGCATTGCTCAGAAACTGACTCAATTTAAAAAAAAATCAAATCAGTGTGGATCATCATCCTAAATATGTGGTTTGTTTACATGAATTTCAACAACTGTAAAGAATCAAGATGATTGTTATGCTACAATTATCTTTAGTATTGTCATGATTTCGGAGGGTTTTTTTTTTGGTTCTTGCATTGATTTTCATTAATTTTATATCAAAATGTTACAAATGAAATTGATTACTTTGGTATAATGTTTTATTTGATTCAGTCACCTTGTGTGTTTGACGAAGAGCTAGTAATGAGACAGCTTCGGTATACAGGCATGCTTGCCACTGTCAAGATAAGGCAGTCAGGCTACAACTATCGTCTACTCTTCGAGGTATTTTGTGATCTTTACAATTTTTTAAAATCTATTTTTACAAAATCATGGAAAAGGGCTGAAATTAAAAAAAAAGTGTCCTGCTTAAAATAGATTATGATTTGGAGAAAGTATCTATATCTTCAAGAAACCTGTATAAATAAAAAAATGGAGTTGTTCATCTTCAAGTGAATCAATATCTAATGAGGAAATCAAACTCATTTGGTTCAAGTAATTCTCTCTTCCTTTGCACAATTTGCTCTTATTTTATCATTCAGATATTTATTCAATTAATTCACAAGTCAATGTTAAATGACAGTTATGTAAGGAGTGTTGTATTAAATTGTTCAATCCTTTTTTTTTTTTTTTTTTAAATTTTAAATTTGTATGAGACTGATGGCAACGATTTATCAAATGATGCTTTAAAATCTTGCAGGAGTTCACACAGCTCTACAAAATTTTATTGCCAAGGCAAGAAACCCACACAAAAGAGGATATTAAAGCATTTCTTGAGTCGATGGGACTTCAGAAAGAAAACTACCAAATTGGTATTTCCAAGGTACTCACATAATTTCTATTGGCAATTCATGAAATATGTTTAAGCTGTAATCTGATACCCTGATGCACATTGGTAGTATTTAATGCAAAATATGAGCCTTGATTTTTTTAAATCAAATTTTTAAAACTAACATGATTCTCAATTTTATTTGCCATTGTTTGTAGACTTCAATTAGAATTGCTACTTATGAATTCTTTTCCTGTTTTAGTGTGTTGTACTAGCTTGAATTTTTTAAAGATGGAACATTTTTTTTCATTGGCAAAACAAAAGCGTTAACGAAGATGTAACACATACTGTGTTTTAAGTCAACAAAATTATTTTAAATTTTTTTTTGGGGGGAGGGGGTTGATTCAGATTTATAACAATAAGAAAAATGTTTCTTTTCAAGATATTCTTAAGAGAATCAGAAAAGATGAGGTTGGATGAGGCGCTGCATTCAGCTATCATGACGCGTGTGATCACTATACAGCGCTGGACAAAGACTTGTTTGTTGCGGCAGAGCTTTTTGAGACTCAGAGAATCAACCATCATCATTCAGGTAAAAAGAAAAATAGTGAATTTTTTTTTCAGAAATTAGGAAAATAAAATCTATTAATCAGAACTGGGTCAAATGAGGCATTTTTTTCTATGTTTACTGAAAATATCATGGTTTGCCCTTTAACAGAGTGAAAAAAAAGACTCTGGATTTCAGTGGCCAAAGATGCAAATGTACCTGTGATAAATTAGGATTTCCTAAATATTTACAATAGTGAATCAATTTCTTGTAGAGAAAACAACCTGTGAACAAATTTAGGATTTTTGAGACTTGGAAAAAAATAATTATATCCGGTAACAAGTATGAAAGGTAACAGGCTTTTTTGTTTAAGCTTAGTACAGAGTTCAGGCACCAGATAATTTAGTCAGTAGGGTTGGACTGACAATTAAGAGGGCTGGGTCTTGGCTTGATTGAAAGCTACCATTTCCGTATAACATTCTTAGAAAATTTAGGGGAAGTAAAACTAAGCAAACTAAAATGTTTAGGGCTATGCAAGTCTACAACAATATTGCAACATCATTAATTCATCAGAGAAACATAAATTGATCTGCTGTTTATACACTCCCAAATTTTTACAATATGCTCTTTGAAATTATCAAAGAATTTTTGTCACAAGCACCTCTCCCACTCAAAGCTTCTTTTTTTTTTCTGTCAGAAATCAATTCGCCAGTTCCTGGCTCAGCAGCATTTCCATGAGCTTCAGCTCCTTCATCTCCAGCACACAGCTGCCATTATGATTCAGTCACATATACGGTGCTACCTTGTGCGGAAAGGCTTCACGTCTCAGCGCGCAGCTGCAGTCTTTATACAGTCTTACATCCGGGCTGTCCTTACCAGGCGCAAGTGAGTTCTTGTAAATTAATCATATTCTCTCAGTTCACTTTAGCCCTAGAAAAATTTTTTTCTTTAACTTTAAGCTTAGAATTAATGGGTCTAAATATCAAGTAATATATATACTAATCTCAATTAATCTCTTAAAAAATTGTATGAACTCTTTATACAAATTATTAAGTTATTTTACTTTTAGTAGATTTAAGCTTGCCATTTTTATATTTATCATAAAGTTTAGATGTCATACAATCGATTGAATGTGGGCTTTTCCAACTTAAAAGAATATATTTATATAAAAAGGACTTATTTTTCCAGTACATGATGAATGTATAAATTTGTCAAAATCAACCATATTTTTTTATCCCTTTTAAATCAGGTTCTTTAACTTACGTAATGAATATCGTGCTGCAAAAGCAAGAGAAGAAGAGCTACAGAGATTAAAAGCAGAAGAAATTGAAAGAGAGAGATTAAGAAAGGAAGCAGAAGAGCAAGAAATTCAACGCCAGAGAAGTGAATCTGAAAGGCTTGAAAGAGAGGAAGCTGAGCAAAGGGCCAAAGAACTGGCAGAAATTGCTGCTAGGTAACTAGCTGGAATGGTTTCCTTCCGTCACCAGAAATAGTTTTCGACAATTTAGTGACCATATTTAAGATTTAAATAGAATGAACGTTACAAAATGCTGTGTTATGGATAAGGCACCATAATATTGTTCAATTCTAGAAAGAAACACAAAGGCATTGCAGTACTTATTATCTGTTTATATGGAATTAAGTAGAAAGTATAAAAAAAAATTCAATGGTTCTGATTCAACTTGTGGAACTCTTTTTTTTTTTTTTTTTTTATCTATAGTAAAACTTTGTTTCTGCTCCATGTTATTCATGTTTGAAGTTAAACCTTTATTCCATGACCCATGCACAGGGAACGGCAAGTTGAGGTGGTCTTTTATGAACCTATTCCATCTGATCTGAGAAGAGGCCTGGGCAACGGTGGAAGAGCTGAGACCAGAGAAAGAGCAGGTTTGAAAGAGGATTATCAATCCACAGCAAGTGATGAGGGAGTTCTTTTGAAGGCTGCCTCTTCATCAGAAGAACTGGAGGACAAGGAGTTCATTATTGGCAGGCCAAGACGGGACTCGGATGCGTAAGTTTTGCTACAATAGCACAGTTGAGCCTGGATAAAATTATTTTCATATATATCTAGATAAGATGGAATGAGTGTTATATCTAATTCTGGGCTTAATCAAAATTTATACCAGGAAGGAAAACAATATTAATTTTAAATTGGTAAAATATAGGTAGTGCATTTCCTTAAATTTGTTTTCTGCGAAGTGTTGTTAGCAATTCTTCATCCAAAAATGTGTGCAGTTCAAATATCAGGGGTAATCAACCACCCCACCACCAGCACTTTAAAAACATTTTTATGTATGAAAAAAAGATGTTCTTTTAAAATTTTATAGTATTGTATCAGGTTCTACAGTGATTTTTTTGTGTGTGTGTGATAACACAAGTATTAACTTTTACACCAGGAGCAGTGGCATACTTGAAGATTCAGAGACAGAAGTGCCAGCAAGTAAGCCTGCTCAGGATATAAGAGCTGAATCCCCGACGAGTGGAAGACCAAGAAGTGCCGACTTTCTATCCACTTCAGATGATGGAAAACCTGAAATGCGTAAACCTTCCAGGTAAGAGGCTTTCAAAGTTGACAGAAGGTAATTTTATTCCCTCAATATATTTTTATATTGATTTTTGTTGGGTTTTGTTAAGGGCCTTGGCCATCTGAAAGGAAAGGCTCTCAATAAATAAAACTTATTTCTATTGTTATTGAGTAAAAGATATTGTTATTTGTATATATCTGATTATCTGAAAATTAAACACACTCAGTTTTCATAAGAATTTGGCATATGCAATATACATGATTAGTTCAGCCTGATTCAAAGTGCTGATTATTTTGTTTTAAATAGTGGATATCAGATGAGATAGTGATTTTGAGCAAGACTGCTGCGCATGACTTTCACTCTTTAAGTTACCATCAGCACTATTGCAGAAAGAAAACTATTTAGAAAGCATCATATGGTGGTTTTTTTATATTTCATTTTGTACCTATCCTTTTCTCTCTCATATTTTAGAGTCTCAGAACTAGCAAAAACATTCCAGACGCCAGAAAGAGATGAGGTAATTATCATTTTTTTTTTAAAAGTAACAATCATATCTTACTGCAAAAATGCATGATGTACATCCCATCCATGTTTGTATCATGTAAACTTCATATGCATGGTGTTTGTTCCAAACCTCATAAAAGTTGATTTTCCAAAGAATCCACATCATAGTTTTTATTTTTTCTTTCTGAGCAATATATCTCTTTCTTTTCTCTTCTTTCCTTCTCCTACCATCTTAGCTATCTACTTTTTTCATTGAGCTTTAGTAGAAATAAAAAATCTGCAAAAAAGTCACAGAAGAAAGAAAAACCATTTCTTCCAGCATGCATGCATGTCATCATTCACCACTGCAGACCTTAAAATTAGAGAAATGAAAATGTATTGTTAAAGAATTTTTATCATATCATTTAAAAAGTGCCATTTCTAATCATTAATATATATCTATAGTTATATATGCATTATGCAATTTAAAGATCATCAAAATTTAAATCATTTATATTTATAATTTGTATCTGGACTACCCTGATGCATTTATCTGTTATCTCCAACATCTATTTCATATAAATACTGTGATTCATGAAATTTAAAAAATTGCTTTTAATAACATTCTCATGCCATCATCAAATTTGCTATGCCTTTAAGAGCCATCAGCTTTTTTTTTAAAAAAAAAAACAACAAAAAAAAACGCCCCCCCCAAAAAAAAGCCCCCCCAAAAAACAGCAATTATTAATACAGCTATGAATAGCCTAGCAGAGCAAATTCCTTGCTTCAGGCACAAAATACTTTTAAACTGCTTGACAACGCCAGAGAGTAAGTGTCTTATAATGGTATTTATTTCTGCCTGCAAGAATTAATATTATTACACCTTTAAAATAATATTTTAGCTTCCATTCATAAAGCCCTCTTATAATCAAGTCTATCATTATCTGATAGTACTTTAAAATAAATTTAACATTCTTTATTAGCTGGGCTATAGTTAATGCTTAGAAGTTTTCTTTTTCTATTTTTTTAAAGGTTAAAAAAAAAAAAAAAGATACATTTATCATCCATAAAGAAAAAGAAAGTACTAGAGCTCTCACCTTTCTCATTTTGCACCTAGGCCTGAAATAGAGGCGTCATCATTTTTTTTTATAAAGAGTGAAACTGTTAAGCCTCCACAAAGATAAAATAGAATTATAAAGCATGCATAAGTTCTGTGCATTTCTCTTATTGTTAGAGATGCATATATTTCTTTAAGGCATCAAGTGTAACGATTTGCATGTATATTTTAAAAGACTACTATAACAGAGTTTGAGACAAATTAATGTCATTGTTGTTAATTGGATGTTTACAAAAAAAAAAAAACACCCCCAAAACAAACAAACTGTACAGAAAAGTTAACATTTAGAATATCAGAACTGAAAGCAGTTTTTTTTAACTGTTGTTGACTCCTTGAGCCTGATCATGGCTAACAAGTTTTAAAAAAAAATCAAGCACATTGTCTTGGGTGGTCTTGCACTTTTGATGGAGTTACTCCCCCTGCCACAGGTGGACGGGAAAGTGATTGTTGTTCGCAGAGGTTCCCAGAGATGGAAGCAGCACAAAGCCACGGCCCCATTGGCTAAACAAGAATCGTTTTCTGATTGGGTGAGACACAATCTCATGGTTTTGATTCACCAAGCAGCTCTCTGTCGTGTTGAGTAGCTGTATCACGTGCTCTGTGTTTGTTTAGAAGCTTCTGTAAATTCTCTTTCCTTTCAGGTCAACATATTTATCTTCTGACCCTCTTGTCTTCCAGCTGTATTTTTGGAATGTATTATGCATATGTGCATCAGGTGTCTATTCTTGCAAGTCAAATGCCTTGTCACCTATATTATTATAATAAAAATATTTATATGTGGTTTTGCCTATTCTTGGTCAATGCAAAATTTCATGTGAACTTGAGAGAAAAATAATTTGTTAATTTCATGTAAAAATCAATTTCAGATAAAAAAAAAAAACCCTGAGGATTAGAACAATGGAATTGTTGAAAGTAAATTCAAATTAAGTCAAATTAAACTCTTGATTAAAAATATAGGTTAATAGATATTATGATTGAAATGTGAGTATGAAAAAAAAAAAAAAAGAAACAACCAACCCCCCCCCCCCCCCCCCCAAAACCACAATTCTAAGAATAACTTAGTGAGCACTATTGAAACTATAAAAATTTGAATGTCCCCTCTAGTTTCTCTCAGTCTTTTACACAACAAGAAGCTTCCTGAGTAACACAACCATAATCCTAGGGATGTGTGTACTTTGCAGGGAACGCAAGAAAGGAAACGTTATTCCATTGCATCCACATCCTTTAGGAAGGTACAGGGTGATGATGGGTTGTACTGAGATTGGTTTTATATCCATCAAAACATTTGATTCCAATTTTTAATATTTTCACATGGTTTGGGCACTTTTCTTCTGGTAAAAAAAAAATAATGCAAATAAAGCAAGCATTATTTAACCATATATTGTAGAATAATATTAGTTAATGCCTTGTTTTCCTTGCTTCCCTGTAATTTCTTTCTTTTATTTTTTTGTTCGTCCAAAGTATTGCCCAAGTATATCATTAGTTTTTTTCTTCGCATAATTTCTTGTATTTTTATATAGTTGTATTCTTCTATTTATAATTGTTTTTTTTAAATTAGACTTAAATATAAAATCCCCCCCCCCTTTATTCTCTGTCATCACTTATTGCTTTAGCATCAATGCAACAGAGGGATAAACTTTGCCATACCTTCTTTCTATCATGAGGTGCACTTTTCTCAAGTCAAGTCATATTTATCTTGGCACCCTCTACACTTTGCGGTTTTTGTTAAGTTTCAATCTTGTTCAATGTCCAATATAAAAAAGCCACCACAACACTTTCTCTTTGGGTTTTTTTCTAATGTGCATCATGGCTCTCTCTTCAGTGGAAAATAATAAAAATAAAAGCTTTTTTCTGCCTAGCATTTATAAAGACAATGCACAAAAAAAAGATGTATACACCATGCACGTTTAATGCCTCTCACCTCCACTAAATTAGCTCTTTCAAGAGTTCACTAACCGCCACAAAATTGTTCGCCTTCACCCCACTATCTTGGCTTTGATGCTCTGCAAATTATTCATTTCAAGGGCCCCGGTTTAAAAAAAATTAAATGTTTTAAGTAGACTTAAGACTTTCCATGAAATTATTATTACCAGCTTGTTCACGTTCATTAAACGTATATCTTGCACCATGGCCTAAATTGTAACTGACTGAATAAGGAAGATTTACAGCACTTTTTTAATGCATTTTTACAAATAATGCTGCAGCATAGCATATTAGTAAAAGATATATTATTTCACTACCGGCTCAGCCTATCTAATAGGTATACTCAAGTTGATACAGAATTGTACTTTGTAGATTTGTACCTGCAATATCTAAATGAGTAGTTGTTCTTTTATATTGATTGTATTGTCTTTACTTTACATTTTTGTTTATTTCAAATTTAACCCACTTTAAGGTAAGAAAAAAAAAGACTATCAACAAAAGGGCAACATTGTAATCTTATTTAAACAAAAATCTGAAATCATAATTAAGAGCAAAACTGTATTATTTCAGCACAGGCTGTACGATTTTTGTGCTTTCTACTAATTTCTCAATTGGAAGAAGTAATTTTAGCTAGTAAGTGACTAGCATGGATTTTAATTTTGTATTGAATGCATCTTATAATAAAAAAATAAACTTTGTAAGCCTGAAGGTATTTCAAGAAGCCACTATTGAGGATTTTCATTAAGCTTGTTCAACTCCTAACCTCGACTATTTTATCCTTTCCTCCCAGGAGTTGTCACCGACTTCTCCTGAGCTGGCCTCTTCTCCCCCTAGCAGCAGTAACAAACCGCGGCCAGCACCCCTGGTCTTGCCTGAGGGTGTGACCCCACTTTCAGAGGAGCAAAAGAGGAGCCTCGAGGAGGTGATATTCCGCAGAGCAGAAGGCTCTGCTGGTGAGCATCATGACCGAACAGGCAGTGCAGAGAGTGCAGATAGCATGGCAAACCTGAGTGGCCACCTGAGCCCTCTCAACAAAGCCAGAAGCAAAATCAAGAATTGGGTGGGAGGTAAGATTCTTAGATGCCTGCTTTGGGTACACTCTGTTGACTGTATAGAATTGTAAAGACATGAATTCTCCACTTGTCTAAGCAGAGGAGCTTAGACTCCTGTATGGTATGTTTCTTCTTTCTTTCTCTGCTCTGCTTTGTGTCTTTCTCTTATCTTCTCCTACTTGTTGTAACTCTCTCTCTCTCTCTCTCTCTCTCTCTCTCTCTCTCTCTCTCTCTCTCTCTCTCTCTCTCTCTCTTTTTTTTTTTTTCTGGGTAAGATAAAGGCTTCAGTTTGAAGATGTATACTTACAAGCAATGTAAAAAGTACAGGAGATATTTATAATATAAATCAAACGGGAATTCTCATATATCTTCGACCACCTTATCCAGTAAAGACCACAAGTCGTAACAACAAAACGATATATGATGGGACTGAAACGACAGTAATGAACATCTTTGTTTGAAAGGCAAGATGGTAGTTTAGTTTAAAAATCTGGTCTTGATTTGATAAGACAGTGGGTGCTATATGATGGAGCAAATCAAATCCATACATATTTTTAATTCTTAGGCTTTCTGCATTTTTTGTGCTATTTATCAGTCTTGAGTTAGAACCAGCATACTAATTACTTCTGCTGTTCATCAGTTTAATTTTCAATCCCTGTTATCTTTTAACCTGGACATTGAGCACTCTCCAGTTCAAGTGTCTATTGCTATAAGACTTCCCTGTCTTTATCCTTGCAAATTTATAATTTCTTTCAGATAAGCACATATTTTCAGACTCTAAAGAAATCATTTTTTTTGTTGTGCTGTATTAAGATATTTGCTTACAAAACATGTCTGAAGTATGGACAATCCAAAGTGATAGTTTTGTGACTTAAATTGCATTTGTAAGACAAGAACGGTAGTGTGACTAAGGTGACTGATTTTGTCCTGGGAAGATGATGGTTGCCATATGAGAGTGGGAGTTCAACCTCTGTCCAAACCATTTTCTATTCTTGTGTTTTTCAATCTTTTGTCGTATCTATCGGACTCGAGAGTTGAGACTGTTTCTCCCTCTCTTCCTCTTTTTTCTTCTGCCCGTTTCTTTGGTATCTGCATAAGCCGTATTTTCATTGTTTTCAATTTCTGATAAAAATGGGATTGGTATGCTTTTTAACAGAATATTTTTTTTATATCTGATTGTTTTATACACTATATATTGGTTGATTAACAGCCATGATGTGTAAACTTTTCTGTAATGCATCATGAAATATTGCCATGAGTATCATTTCTTGTAAAAGCCAGTTATACGTTTCATTGTTTGTTTGCTGTTTTTTTTTTTAAATGAAACTTTAGTCTTTAACCTTAATGTTGTAGGCATCATTAAATTCATAATTTTATCTCTTGATTCTGAAATATGAAACAATGTCTTGTAACAACTGATTTTGTGAAAAAAAAAATCCCACTTTACCTCAAATATACATTTGCCCCATATTACACAGTCTCTTACATGTCCATTGCAGCTCTTGGATCCCTGTTTTTCCACTATATTCAGCCATCCTGCTGTTAATAGCAAGCTCTGTGATTGTTGTTTAGAATTGAATGTACCTATAAATCTGTTTGTTAGTCTGGCAGATGCTAAAGTGGTATTTTGCATTTTCTTCTATATTTTTCAGTGGATAATTTCTAAAAATTTGCTGTAATTTTCTTTTCAAAATTAAGATTCCCCCCCCCCCCCCTTTCCCTCTCAAAATTCTTTTTATTGTCATTGTGATCATTCATTCTCTTTTGTTCATCCTTTGGCTGATCACTATCATCATCATTGAACTTTACCTTGCTCCCCAGCTTTGTCCAAGGTCATTCTTGAATTATTTTCCATTTTTCATTTCTTTCAAGTTTGAGGGTCTGGGTCCTGGTTTACCTATATTCCTAGAATAAGACACTTTGAGCTGGCTTACACAAATGAAAATTTGACATCTTTCTAGGGCAAGGTGATTTGCAAATACAACTTTTATACTTTGCAGTTTTGTATTTCTATTTATAATATACTTTATGGTGTACATAAACACATTCCATTAAGGGCATTTCCTTGACATAGGCAATCTATTGTATAGGTGTCATATGTCCTCCATTCAATCCATAAAAATCAGATTTTACAAAAAATAGGAACCATTCATCAAAAGCATCTTGAAATCTTTGATCACCATACCTTTTCTCTATTTCCTTCTTCTCTTATTGCTTGACATCAAAGCATTCTTTGTCTATTTGAATTTTTCTCTGTGCTGGTTTCAGATGGCACTGGGCACGGCTGGGAAATTTGGACTCACTTCGACTGTTAGTCGCTTCTCTTGTCTGTCACTGCCTTGTTCGTTGCTTGCTATTTGCGCTACTAATCTGGGGATGTGAAAGCCACTGCTTACTGGAGATATTGCCTTTTGTAAAGAAGATTATCTTAATAAAGGGAAGGGTTTATCTCATTACCAGGCCTTTAGAAGCAAGCTATATGTGGAGTGAAAGTAGTTGTTCAAGCTTAGGTTATTAACCTTATCACTATTTTCTTAAAAAAGAGCAAAATGCAAGACTTTTGCCTAAGATTTTGTATCAATCATATGCTTTTTTTCCTAGAAGATGTTACGAGGAAAGTTTTTAAATATAATAACAATTTATCTCATTTTCAAAGGTTTTCATAATATTCCATGTATTTAATCATAACAATAGAAATTTTGGATTTTTCAGTTATCTCATCAGGAAATTAGTCAGGTGGTTGTTTCCTCAGTGACAATTGAGAGGATAATCATGATCTGAAAATGTGGGGTGAAAGTGGGAACTAGTGATGGAATGTAGGCTGTGGCTTCCTAACCTCTAATGTGATAATTGTTTGCAACGGCAACATTAAAAGTCTTTGTTTTCTTAGTGTTTTTTTCGTCATATTCCAGTTTGGCTTATATCAAGTTGTAGTGGAGTTTCAGTTAGCACTGTCATCCCAAGAGAAATGACCCTCCACTGATAATTCTTGTGAGACAATATATGATTGATAGTCTTCATTATGTTATGTTACTCTCCCTTATAGAAGCTATTGATTTCCTATGTTTCAAAAACTTTCCCAATTAAAAGTCTTTAAACTGCCTAACCTTTGTCCTGACCTTATCACATAGATCATTTGGTTCTATGTAAGTGACACAGCATTGAGATTGAGAATTTGATGATATTTGTGCTTGCAACTTGAGAACTTGGCTTTTCTGTGCTTCCACTCTTTTGTTAGTAGTTCTAACTGTGTTTTTTTTTTAGCTCCTTTTTCTTTTGTTTCAGTTTCAAGTTCTGATGTTGACATGATTGTTCTGTTGTCCTCATTTCGCATTGTTAAGAGAAAAACCCAAAGATTTATTATTAACCAGTTACAGATTTTTTTTTTTGCTTAATGAACAACATCTATTGGATGATAAATTTCCTTCTATTTATTTTAGAAACGTCAATAATTGATTTTCTTTTGATTTCTGTTAACTTAAAATTTTTTTTAAACCTCTAAAGATGGATTTCGCATGTAGCAATTGTGTTTTGATTCGGCTTATCATTACTAATATACATCTTTTTTATACTAGGTGTACATTGGGGTATGAAAATTACATTTTACTTATTGAATGTGCAGCTTAATGATTATAAAGATTAAAAAAAAAAAAGTATGATACAATCTGTGCATAGCAAGCAGAAAGGAATATATGCATACTCTGCTTTTATGACCGAGTTGATAGAGTGACATATATTTGTGTGTAGATGAGCAAACTCTGAGCTTTAGCAAATATATCCACTCTTCTTATACAGAACGTAAAGGCCAACAGCACACTCACTCACAAAGCATTCAAAGCTTTCCACCAAGTCCCGCTCGGGCCTTTAAATTTTTTAAACACAAGAGTGAGTATTGGCCTGGATGCTGCTCTGCCATGGGAATGCAGATCATGTGATGTTGCATTCTCAGCACTGCCTATATCTCTTTTCCTCTTCCCATTATCTTTGGTTCTCATATCTCTACTCTTGCACCATGCTGTCAGTCTCTCTCTCTCTCTCTCTCTCTCTCTCTCTCTCTCTCTCTCTCTCTCTCTCTCTCTCTCTCTCTCTCTCTCTCTCTCTCTCTCTCTCTCTCTCTCTCGTGATTGCAAGATCTTAGGTAATAGAAACTCAATGCATCGAGTAAAGCATTTTCTACCATCATCTAAAAATTAAAGAACACAGAAGAAAATAAAACACCAAATCAAAATATAGTAATATGACACGGCACCAGTTTGCTCAGCAGTAGAAGCATGAACAAAGCTCAATGAGGTATAGGAAGAATGGCTCTGAATAATGCTCTGCACTTGTAATACAGACTGCTTCCTCTGAGGGCATGATGGAGAAATGCTCCGCATTACATCAATTTGTGAAAAAAGTCTTGTCACAAACTTCATTAGGGCATGCTCCTCCTGCTTAACAGAAGCGTATCATACTCCATACAGGAGGGAGAAAAAAGAACAATTGGATATAATATATATATATATTTTTTTTTATGCTATTTGTTGGCTTGTTATATAATTAGAGCCAAATGGGATGTATATTTTAGAATACAAAGAAAATAAGCAAAAGGTGGAGATTTTATTGGGAATGGTAATTGTCTAACACCAAGTGTGCAAATGAATATGCTGACTCTTTGTTTTCATTCAAATGATTTGATATTGTGAATTACATATTTATCTGACCTTCTCAATGTGGAGATACAAAATTGTCATAAGTGTGAATACACATTATCATTATTAGCCCAAAAAATAAGGAATAATGTTTTTTTTTCTTTTTCTTTTTTTTTTTTTAAAGAATTGATTCTCCAAATTCACATTTCTTACATCCAACTGACTGCCAACCAAATCAAGAGCCCTTGCAAGTTACTAGTGATTTTCACTTTCACTTAACTTTTTTCCTGATATAAATTTTAGATCATGGCTTTAGTATTTTCTAAAGTTTGTCAAGACATAAAGAAGCACACCACTGTCTGTATAATGAGGCACCAAGCTGATATGATTGATAAGGCACCAAGTGTTCATTTTAGGCCATTGCTTGCAAAAATAATGCAGAAAATAATGTAAGGCACACTGTTTTTGTATCATTGCATGTGGCAATATTTATGGTAAATGTAGAAACAATGCAGTAGAATCAAAGGTATATTGTTCCCACAAAATAAGTTTATATTTTATTTTTCTTAATGTTGGTTTAACAAGACTGTGGGAGAGGAAATATTCAGAGGCTTTAGTATATTGAGATACAGCTATCATTTAAGACATGCAGGTTAAATTTAAATTCATTGTGTGTACATTTCTACTTTCAATGTCAGGCTTTCAAGTATAAAATAGATCTAAACTATATCTTACCCTATCTTACCTTAACACATCTCTCTTTCCAAGGAAATGAAAATATATCCTTATAAATCAACTTTACTTTGACAATTTTGTGACATGAATATTTTTTTTTGGTTTCCAATCTCTCATGATTAATTTTCACTACTTTTGGTTAATTTTGTCATTGTTGTTTTTTGAAATTTTGACATTTTTTTTCAAGCAACTCTTATTTATGATTTCTAAATGTGTGAGACAGCCTTGAATTTATTTGCTGCATGGATTGGATCTTAACTGTTTGTGTAATGCAATTCTGATATTAATTTACAAGATAAGTGTTGGGATAGACGGGGAAAACAAATATTTGGTTCCCACTTTTTGTAACTCAGGATTCTTTATTTGAGTACTGGAACTGAAAAAAGCCATACTATGATTTATTCAATATGGTTCAGTTGTTTTTGTCTCATGAATTTTTAAGTTCCTATCTTTATTTGTGAAAGGTGAAGATTTGTTTTAATGCACATGTATGAAAATAATTTTTATTAAACAAATCTTACATCCTTTATTTATGTATTTATTTCTTTTAAATGATTTTTAAAGGTAGAGTAGAAATTGTGGTTCTAGGATTTCATCAGATAATTATCTTGGGTTAAATATTAAACAGAAACAAAAAATCATCCATAATATGACAATGGAACCCCAGCCCGTTTCTTCTTTCTCTCTCTCTCTCCCCCCCCTTTTCCCCTTTAAAAAAAATAAGAAGACATGAACAAGATTCATGATTTGCCATCTTACCCAAAAGTATCTGGATATAAAACCTTATTCTATTTTTATTCTTTGTTATTTATTCTGTAGGTACCAGGAAGAAAAATAATGACAGTGAAGAAGAGTCTGAAGAAACCCAGCCCAGTCACCTGAAGAGGCCGATTGAATCTAGTAAGGCAGACTGGATTAAGTCAAAGAAACTAAATACGCTTAAGTCATTCATTTCAACCTCCAATATAGAATAAAGTAAAGCTGTTATATTCATGTTAAAGTATAGACCCTTATTTTATTATATTTTTTTTTTAACATAAATGGCCATCAAATCTTCCAATAATAACTTTATAATCTTTATTCTACTGTGTTAATGTCACCATTCATACCAGTAAATTAAAACTGTCATTGTTACTCTGTCAAAGTCTTGATTCATTGAGCTTTAAAAACTTTTAAAAAATGTCCACTCTGCAGTTGGAGTGAGTGTCCTACCTCAGATAACCCTGCCCTCTGTACCCCTTCCACCCTATGGCAAAGAGGGAGGACTGGTCTCAAATGAAGCATTCAAACCTTCACAGTTTAACAGGTAATGTCCCACCAAGCTTTCTTACTTCAAAGCACAGCCAGTGTTAAATAAAAAAACAGTGGGCCTAACACTCCTCCCCCCCCCCCACACACACACACTATAGATCTCTCTTTCACAATTTGCACCTTTTTGTGGCTCAAACCTGCCATCTCCCTTCTTCTTTCTCTGTGTCCCCTCTCTATTGTTTAGACTTTAGAAGACATAGCTTGCCTATATTTGCTGACTGTTTTAAAATATAGTTGCTATGATGTTTCAAATTTGACTCGTTGACTACTGGGGATATTGGTTTCTCAACATTACTGGTGTCTCATAATGGGCACAAATCTGTTTGCCTTCACCTTTGTAAAATTTGTATGATGATTGTGATCCTCTTTTTAATCTCAGCTTCAAATAATTATGCCATTAAAATATTTTCTCTGCACTTATGTTGTGTACCTCCAAGTCTTGAACAGCAGAATTTTTTTCAGAATTATCCTAGATGACGTACATTAAGTGCAAAGGAACACTAATTTCCACAAAAAGAGCTCTTTGGAGGCTCTTTTACTATTTGTTTTGACTGTTTGCATATCACATCTTCAGTCAAAGTACATTTTTTCGTAATTTGGTAGGATCAGTTCCACATCTGTTTCATATAAATCAGAAGTTTTTATAGATCACTCTCTTCCCTTTCTTTTTTTCATTGACAAAATCATCTTGATAGTTAATTTATTAAATATTTAATCCTAGTGCTATTTGAAGTCATTTTTAGAAAAGAAAATATTAGCAGCACACTAAAAGCATTTAACTTTCTAAAATTCAAAATTAAAAGTTGGAAGAGCCAGAGAGATACGATGTAATTATATTTGCGAAAATCAATGCAGAAGTTTTTCGAAAGCTATCAGTCAATTTTCTCATCATTTCTTTTAAATTAAGGTTCCATATAAACAGTGCTTTGACGGCAAATTGAATGACATCTAATTTTTTTTTTTTTTTTTAAAATAAGGGCACGACGGAACAAAAAACCCAGAAATGCAAATGCAACTGACAACAAGTCAGGTAGCCAAACTCAGTCTCGAAGCAACATGAAGGTAGCACGTTCTACAGAATGGCAGTATGCAGAAAATCTTGTCATCACCAATGTGCTAGAGTTGAGGTATCTGGATGAATTTATCTCTCAAAAGGTTTGTGATTGTTGAGATTGTTAAAACAATTGTAATAGTAGAAACAGTGATAGCAATAATGATAAATGGCAGAGGCATTTTTATTGCTGGAGGTACTAGTAAGGGTGCTTTCCCGAGTCATTCTGAGAAATTTATAATAGGAATTTCTGTTCATATTAAGGTTTTAGGAGCAGAGTGAGACTTTAATCTGATGTTGTATTGAGTGCAAAGCTGTGCACTTTTAATTACTACGTTTTCAGCGAGGAAGACATGCACATGTCCTCTATACATTCCCATTGAGTTAGATGTCACCATTGAGATATGGGTACCTCATGTTAGGAACTTGCTGTATTTCTATGCTGAATTCTCTGCATGCACTTCATGAGAGCAAGTCTTTAGACATAACAGCTAATGTTGTTAAATTAAAATGTATACAGAGGAAGGCAAATTTATGAGCACCTCTTCTTGAAAAACAGGGGAAAAAAAAAAAAAAAAAAAAAAACCCAAGAAAAAAAGGGAAAGCCATTGATATATTTCTTAATGCATCTAAGATGGATGTGGATTAAAAACTAAAATTTCCTTTTCGCCCACAATATTTACTTAAGAATCGACAGAAAATAGCATTTGTTAAAGGAAAAAAAAAACCCGAAAAACCACAACAGCGCCCATAAATCATTTTCAGTAAAAATTTCCCCAGGAATATTCTAGAGATGATTTTTCTGAACTCTCTTTCACAGCAAAGGGAGCTCTATGGTGAAAGTGGTAATCGTCGCTACACAATATTTGATAGGATTTTCAAAGGTGCCTTGGAAAAGTTCAGAAAAGACTTGAAGACACTTATTGCCTTGGAAGCTGCGGTCAGTAAAGTTCCCTCAAACATGATAATTAAGGTGACCTCTGAGGCCAATAAATGGAAAGGAAAAGTGAGAAGCAAACAATAAAAAAAAATGTCAAGACTTTTCTCACCTTAAGCTTCTTTTTGTCTTTCCTTTTCAAGTTTGCAGACAAATTTGTATTGCATGTAATGTTATAAGGATATCCTTTCAATAAATTGCATATGTGAAAACTAAAATTTACTTAATGCCCCTTTCTCTGTTTCCTGATGGCAAAATTCACTTTATGCCTTATAGCTTAGTTTGATGATAATTGATTTTTCTTTGGTAATCAACAGAAAGATAAAGTTTTAGTGCGCTACAGGGATCTATTTGAGCAGTTTCGACAAGTCTTGGAAGCTGAAATGAAGAAGGAACAAACTGATGCCCCTCTAGTCATGTCAATTAACGCATTCAGGGGATTTCTGGACGAATTCAGGAAGACAGAAACATCAAGGATAAAAGATAATAAAAGAGATGAGCGAAGAGCAAAAGAAAAACAAGTGAAGAGAGAAAAGCACAAAAAAGGGCATGACATAATTGTGAGTAAATGAGATATATCTATATTTTGTCTCCAATATGCTTACGTGGCGTTAAGAATTGAAAATCTTTAATTTTGAAGCACTTTATTGAACATAACACCAGTAAGAAACGGTAATTTCCTTTCACTTCATCCATCATTATTTAAGTTGTATTGTGTAGTTTATGATTTGTTATTTCAAGCACGTGCCAAGTAAAAAGGGATCATCAAAATATTTTTTTTTTAAAAAGAGAATTTGAGTGAGCACTCTGAACTTTATTTCCTAAGATTTAGGATGTTATATCATTCTCTCTTGTGTTACTTTCTTTTCTCAGGAATTTAACTGTCATAGATTTCAACCCATACAGTTTAATATTCCAACTTTCTGTGAAGTTTGTGGTGTTATCATTTGGATTATGGATAAGAGTTATGTTTGTACAGGTAAATCTTTTTGAATCTTTGATTTGAAATATAAATTACAGATCCGAAATAGTCTTTCTCATTGGCTCAATATTATGATCTATTGGATAACAAATAAAGTGATTAAGAAAGATCTACACCAGTATAAAGTATTTATGTGATATTACAGTATATGGCTATTGAACTATAACATTATATTCATTATTTCTGTGAAAATATTAAACAAGTTGCATTCAGCTTTTCAGAAAGAAAAAAAAAACCAACAAAAAACCAACAAATACAACAAAACAAACAAAAACAAAAACAGTCAATATTTCACACCAGATATAAATTCAAATAGAAAGCAAAAACACCACTCTGGAGGATAACTTGGTAATTATAAAGGATCCAAAAGGACATGTATGTGTCTATAAATAGTATAATACAAGGTCAAAAAGGAAATAGGCAAACAACTTTAAAATTACGGGACAAAAAAGAAATAACAAAACTATTATCAATTTAACATTTAAACGTTTCACTTTGTATCAATTCAACAGTAAACATTTCACTTTGTAAGCTTTATCAGTAAAAAAAGATATGTTGAGTTGATAATAGTTTTGTTATTTCTTTTTTGTCCCATAATTATAAAGTTGTGTGCCTATTTCCTTTCACACCAGATATGGTATAGGTCTCAGTTGTTCTTAATTTTTGCTGATTTGTTCATCTATGAAACTACTTGTCCTCCTTAACATAAAGCTAAATCGGATGGAATCAAATACTCAGGGATGGCACAAACAAAGACCATGCATTGACCTGCACTATAAGTTGAAACCTAAACATGAAACTCATTAAGATTCATTTGTGAAAAAAAGGCTTTAATTTGGATGTCAGTATTCTTTCTGATTTCCAAGTTAAAGGACATGCAGCTCAATATCTTTTTAAGTAAGGAAAAGCATAAATGCTGTTGATTACGTAATGAAAGTGTGAATAAACTAATAGAAAACTCAGGCACAGCACACTTAAGTCAATGATTCATGAAAAAAAAAAGAAAAAATAGAACCAAAATGTTGCGTTTTGAATCCAAAGCATCAATTGTTTAATTAGGCAAAGAATTCAGTTGATGTAAAGTTTCATGTAGATGAAAATATTTGCTCTTTCAACAGAATGCAAAATAGCAAGCCATAAAAAATGTTTGTCCAAATTAAAAACTCCTTGTTCTGGAATTGCTGATGGCAAGGTAAGTTTTTTTTTCTTTTTAAAAGGAATATAAGTATTAAATAATTGAATGCTACGAATTTCATGGACTGCAAAGAAATTAAACGAAACAGTGTTACTAGAAGCTTACACAACAAGATCACTCAAATAAATTCCATAAATGCTGTTATATGGAAAGAGGGAAACTGGAACATTTTGTAATGCCTAGAATGATCAAAGAAAATGCACCAGGGGACATTGGTGAGAAAAGTTATTGAATTAACAAAAAAAGGGGGTAAATCTAGGATGAGTGGCAGATGCACTAAAAGCAAAGAGGGAAAGTCAAAGATCTCCTACAGTTAAGAGCAGGGCACCTGATTGATTGATTGATTGATATTTGGATGTGCCCAAATAGTGTGATGAGTAGAAACATTTAAATAAGAAATGAAAGCCCAGAGAGCACCACGCAATGCGGACTGGACTTACGAAATTTTTCAATCAATTATTGAAGAAGAGAGATCTAGTTGGGAATAACAAAACCCCATCCACATCTTATTGTTAGTGAAAAGCTAAGTTTTTCCAGCATTATTATTTAGTTTGAAAGTTGTTAAGTAAAGAAAGGGAAGGTTACATCTAGTGCTTTTATGTTGAAATTGTTTTGTGTGGAAATAGTACATGAATTTAAAATATCTTAGAATTTACAAAAACAAATGCATTTAACTTATGTTTAACAATGGAAATAAACTTTGAAAGAAAAATGTCTTCCTTTAACCGCCACATCTGTAACAACCATAATGATTTTAATTTAACTCATTTACAGAGTCGACATCCTACCCAATTATTTAAGGTGGAACTCTCTCTCCTTGTTGGAGGAAATCAAAAGATACCCTCAATTTGTGAACGTCTCATGTCAACCATAGAAAGAACAGGACTATATGTTGAGGGTATCTACCGCAAATCTGGTGCTGCTCCAAAGCTTAGAGATTTGACGGCAGCTCTCGAAGCAGGTTGGTCTTAAATGTGTTTTTTTTCTGTTTTGTTCAGAATTTTGTAATAAGATAGGGTGGAGAATCTGATGAGTTTGGGCAATTGTATCATTTCCAATTAACTAATTTAAGCTAAGGGAAGATATCATGTGCTTTTAGCTAAGTTTTCAACACATGCCCTTCCTCCTCCCTGAGTATAATTGCTCATTCCTAGGATTATAATGATTCTGTAATTAGGTTTCAGGAAAAAGGGATAACAATTTAATACAATTCAAATTTTTTTTACTATAATTTTTAAAAATAGAATCTTCTTTTTTTTATAAATATACACATTTCATTAACCCAGATGCAGAGAATGTTGACTTAGAGGAATATCATGTACATGTGTTGACGAACATTCTCAAACAGTTCCTGAGAGACCTTCCTGAACCACTGCTGACTCATACATTACATGACGATTTCATACGCTGCACAGGTAAAACATTTTTTTAAGCCTTTGAAAGGACTTATGTCCACTTGCACAATACCACTATCGGCCTTTATGTTTTTCCAATTTTGTTTCAAAAAGGTCTTGTTTAGAAAATTCTTAGAAATCTAAGAGATTACTTTATTTGCATCAAATCAAAATTGCCCTTCCTTCCTGTCCTCTTGGTATAATCCTGAAATTTGCATTTGCCGTGATACTTAACCTAGTGGAAACTTTAAGAGATTAAAATCCAAAAGCTTACCTGCCTGAAATATAAGGTCCTAATTGTGATCATTTTAAAATCTACCCAAGCTTTCCTCCTGAGGCTCTGGTTTGCATTTTGTACATGTTTAATATCTCTTATTTTGTATTTTCCTCACAGAAATAAGGGATGAGAGAGAGATGGTCAAATCAATCTTCGATGTCATAAAAAAACTGCCAAAGCCAAACTTTGATCTGTTTGAAAGGCTTGTCTTTCACCTTGTTACGTAAGTTACTTTAGAATGAAAAAAAAAAAAAATTCAAGACTCACATAGCAGCTCAGGCACAAGCTCATCATCTATGTTTTGAACTAGAGCCCCTTATAGATTGGAAATTGTTATTTGATTATCCTTTTCCATATATTTACAACAAAAATGTCTTTCATCTGAACATAATTTTCATGCTATGAATGTTTTTTTTTATTCTTACTTGTGCTTGAATCTCCTTCACTGCCTTACATTTATTAATGGAAATTATCTGACATGGACAAGGAAACAACAAGCATTTTGATATCACAATAATATGATCAAGAGCAATATAGTATTTAAGTTGTGCTTAAATTATGGAATATAGATGTAAAAGTAAAGTGTATATTAAGTATGAAGTTTAAAATTTATTTTTTCCAATTTTTATTTGATTATCTTTCTTTATAATTTGTATATTTAGTCAACACAGTTAGAGGCATGGAACACTATAAAAATCCTTCATTTGTTCTAAATCTTGTCTGTGATTTCCAGAGTAACAAGGCACTCGGACAGTAACAAAATGTCTCCAAATGCTCTCGCTGTTGTTTTCGCTCCAGTCCTTCTTGGTACAAATAAAAAGCTACAAGCTCAAGATGCAATAGCTATGGTCCCACAGCAGATTCTGTAAGTTACATTGTGTTAATGGTAGTGTGCTTTACTGCTGTTGCAAAAACAAAAGTGTCACTCTTGCTTGGATTGAAAGTAGAATCAATTATTTGTTAAGGTAAGAATGAAACTGCATTCATCATTATTCAGTCATAAAGAGTTATTTTGTCAATTGGGATTAAAACTTGCAAGATTCTTTTGGGCTGAATATCAGAAAAATGGAGAAACTACCCCGAATAGAATATGTCACAAAATTTTGATGCAACTCGTTTGACCTGACACTGCCTTTAAGTTTATTGCAGGCATTTTTTAACGTTGAAAAATTTTCTCAAAGTTCTGTCCCTTCTGTGAGACTGAAGACATATAAAGCAACAAAAAGTCTATATGTCTAATAAGAAAGCAGATAGTCTAGGATTCTGATAAGCATTTTTATTTCTTTCAAATCTTTTGTTCAGATGTATAGAAACTGTTTTGAAAGAAGAACTGCGCACTGTCAAAGCCAAACTTGATGACATTGATACCCTTGAGAGTGCAGAGAAAAAAACAGGAGATCGTTTGGATGCAGTGAGGGCAAGTCTGCGGAGTGCAAGAGTAAGCTTAACTCACTATTTTTAGCTTCACATACGTTTGGTGCCCAGGGTTTTAGAGGTATTTTAAAAAAAATCACTGCAACTTTAATTATAAAGCAATATACATGTAATTTACACACATATAAATACATAAATTGATGTTTGTAATAAAACAAATTCGAAGTCAATATGCTGATTAGTTTTTTTTAAAGATTTTTAAAAAAATACTTTAATGTGAGTTAAAAAATTAGCGTCAAAGGTATAGTTGCAGAAGTCTTTAAGTGGTTACATTGAGACCTAGCACTAGAAGCAGAAGACGATTCCAAACTAGATTTCTTCCCTTTCTGTTTTCCTTTACCTTTAACCTAACTAGATCTGGGCCTAGACCTTGATTTCCTTGTTCTATATTCAATCTCCGAGTATGAACTAGATTCTAGATCTAGGTCTACTCCCGATTTTGTACTCTGGTTCATATTCAGGGTCTTTATCACTGTCTATATATTCCTCTGATGTATCACATATATCAAATACATCAAAAATATTTCTATTCTCGGTCATTTTGACGATCGTATGCTGGATACCTTCGACTAGTTATCTGGTAAGCTTAGATCTTAACTTGTGTTGCGAAAGTGTTTGGAGCAGGATCCCTTTCAAAATGTTTAAAAATAAACTACTGGGAATTTCTGTTTGAAACTGAAAGTGATAGCGGATAAGATGTTTCACTAATGTACAGAGGCTTTCCGCAGCACTTACATGATTTGGCTAGGAGAAAAAAAATTGTTTTGATGGTTCCCGCAACCCTTGCGAGAAGGGCTCTGGGGGAAATTTAGGCTTCCCGCAACAGTTGCGGGAGAATCCCCGAGTGAGTTGAATATTTGTGTTAATTCAATTAAAAAAAAAGAAAAAAGAAAAAAAAAAAGAATAGAAAGTGCACTTTGAATTCTGTAGAGGGAAAGTGATCTATAGATTAATCGTTGCATAAAAGCAATTTAAAATAGCGTTTATTAAAGAAGGAAGACTAAATTCTAAAACTTTAAAGAACTGGCCCATTTTTTTTGTATATTATAAAAAATTATGTTTCTTATGTCCTTATTTTTAGAGATTTGTTTCATGTACATGTTGCACTCAATCTTGATCTAATTAAATTAAAGTAACTTTATGACTTATTTGTACTGTGGTATTTTTTATACTTTTGGCAGAAAACCTTTTCTTATTGTGCTTTACCCTTACCCTTCTTAGCAAAAGTCACCCCAGCTGAGCCCTGTGAAGCAAATGTCTCTACCCAGACAAAATACGGTGGAAGAGGATGAAGAGGAAGAAAGTGTTCTCGGAGAGGATGAAGAGGAGCTGGAGGATGACGTTGAGGATGGAGAAGATGGAGAACTTGCAGCTGAAGCTCGTGCTCTGACCAGACATCTCAAGAGTATTCATAAAGAGAAGTTAGTTTGTTTTTTTTTAAACTAGAGCATTTTTCAGACTTTAGGTGTTTCGAGTCATACTTTATAGAATTGTACTAAGTTTTGAGTGCCATAATCACAGATTTTATCAGACAGTTTGTTTAGTTTGTTGTTGATTCATGAGATCTAATTTTTTTGTTTTTAATTCAATTAAAAATAAAAAGATCAAAAGATTATTTTTGTATTCAAAGTAATCCCTTTAGCTTTAAAATTTCTTTTCATCTTGCCTTGTAGCACATCAACAGCCAGTTATTACTCTGTTTCAAGTACAATGCTGTTTCTTTGCAGACATCAGCTGACGTACAAGTTGCCAATGTTGGAAACAAGGCAAGCTAGCAGTGACGAGGACATGCTCTCAGGTGATGAGGTGGACTCGGGAAGTGTCCTTGGTCGTAATGAGGAGTATGCTGTCAATTTTGACCTTCCTGGTTGGTATTTTTGGCCTTATGAATATGTACAAACTTTAATATTTTCTATCTCAGGGCTTCCAAATCCTGGTTTGGCTTCTGGATCAATAATGAATATTTTATTATGACCCTAGATGTGTAACAATTTGATTTTTTAAATCTTCTATTTATTTTTTTTTTTTAATTTGTTATCAAAGCTTTAGTCCTGAAAAAAAAATCGATACTATGTTAAATAAAAGACTTGAGTTTGAACTTTTTAATAAAAACCATATCTCTTTGCTGCTGTTTCAATAATTTTTTTACAACAGTGGTTACTATCTATGACAGCATCAGCAGCTGCCCTTTCTCCTATCATTTATATACCTCCAGCTTTGCATGGCAGTGTTTGTAAGAAAATTAAACTTAACTACAGACATAAGCTTTTTTCCCTCTCAATCTTTAAATGAATTTATAGATGGTGAAGAGAGGGGTGGAAACTAAACAAAAAAAAAAAAAACGACTAAAAATGGGAACAGGGAAAAATTAATAAGTCAAAATAGAAAGCAGGATCAAAATTGTCAAAAAATTCTCAACAGACAATTTTTCAACTCAAATCTTGCTTTAGTTTTCAGTAAATCCAACCTCTCTCTTCTCAAACCAGCAATTGTCTAATTTCATCCCATTCTTTTTGCTGTTAAATCCTAGTTACTTTTCACTTAGTAGTACTCTAAATGCCACACTGATGATGTAGATTATTTGTTATGTGAAAGTCACATTCTTATATCGTATTCACTGAGTGCCTAGAAGAGGTCAAAGTGTAAATGTTTTAAAGTTTATTTAGCTTATATAATCACAGTATGAAAACATTTAAAAAAAAAACCAAGGGTGCCATATTTTAATGGTAAGTAGAATTGAACTTACTCTTTTTTCCAAAGTGAGCTTATCCTTACATTCTAAAATGAATCTAAAAAGAAATCTAGTGCATATTATATTTGTATGATTTTAAACCCATAATATAAAAATAAGTACATGAATTTGCTAATCATAGTTTTTTAATACAATACTTAGCTTTTCCTTTATCCTTAAACTTATTCTAACTTGGTTGGGGCCTATAATTCAGTTGCATATTTGGGAGTTCATTCAATGCAGAGTTGTATTGGATCCAATGTCACTTAATTTTGGAATTAATCAGTAATATATGCTGTCTTGGGTTTATGCTCCATTAAGTGTTAATTTGACTTTAAGACAATTTAATGTTCAAAACAAGATACTGTTCCCCATGTTGTTTTTTACTCCCTTGATTGAAATTTTCATGCGATTATTGTGGCAATCAGGAATACAAACAGCTTTGCCTTTATTAAGAGGAAGGATGTTGGACTGCTTACTGCAGGGAAAAGACTGGTTTGCCATTTTGCATGGCTGTGAAAAAAAAAAAAAGAAAAGCACGAGATGCTATAAAATAAGGTTCTCAACAATTTAAAGCCAAAAATTTTAGACCATTACTGTATTCTGTACTTCTGTCATCAATCTCATAAAGCCCTCAGAGAAAAACAGATTGTTTTGAAATGTTTAGAGAATAATGGGCATAATGGAGGCTTTGATATAACCAGTGATTCTTTATTGTGATTTCAATTTACCCGCTTTCCTCCCTCTTTTTTTTTTCTAGCTTCTCACTGAATGGAGAGGTAAAGCTATCCTCAAAAGTTTTCACTCTGCTTTCTCTATTTCATTTTCAAATAAGTGGGCTATTGTTTTTCTCTTTTATACTAGCTGCAAGTTATCTGAAATTCAAAAACAAAACACAGACTTTGATTTGCTATGGTTTGGGAATCGAATTGCCTAATTCCTATTTTGGTCAAGTGAAAGAAGAATTACAAGTAATCTAGATGATGAAATTTAAAATGTTATTATTGAACTATGCGCAGTTATATGAAACTTATGTTTATTTTACATTTGATTAAACCATTTGAAAGAAATTTTGACAACAGCTTATGCTCCAATGAAGTATTCATATATAACTTGCACATTTACTGTTTAGTGATCACGTGTGCTATTTTCTTTCTAGCCAGATGATTTGCTACACCTTTATAGGATCTGTTTTTCTGTAAATCCGTTTATTAACAGGGAGGGTTCTAGCAGCCTGAGAAACATGTAACTCAGCTAATGCTTCCTCATCTGCATTTATATATGTTGAGGATATCTCAATGACTAAGTCAAATTAGTAAATGAATCTTGTAAATGTAATGATTCTATTTGGCTCTAACACAACTGGATGGGAAAGCTTTTGTTAAGAAAATGCTTATCAACAGTTTCAAGTCTTGTAAGTTACAATTGAATTGGATCTGGTTTTTTTTTCTTTTTTTTAAATCCTTTTTTGTAAAGCATTGTGTTATTTAAAATTATGAAAAATGTTTTTTGTATCAATACAATGAATAGTTTTAGTTTTACTTCTTTAGAATGAAAAATGACCATAAAGAAAGCATTCCAATGTCTTCAATCATGAAATTTTTTAACATGAGAAACTAAAGATTAATTTAAATTCAGAAACGCCATGTCTAGGCCTTGTGCTTTATGCTATATATGTTTGTAAACATGTTTTAGTCCATATAATATAAATGCTTTGAAACGAATTGAAATAAAAACTTCTATTACAAAACTGGAAGAGAAGTAAAACAGGAAAGCGTAAAAACAAAATGCAAACAACAAAATACAGAGCATATATTTATTTACTGCTACTTATGATTTTTCATCTGTTTATTGTTTCCCACTTTTTTTTTTATGGACATACTTATTGATTTAATTAGTAAATGTGTTCTATGTCTTTGATATTCAGATCACAGACTTCTTTTCATAGGACAATAAATGTGAATTGATTTCATGCATGAAAAAAGCGATGTATACAATACAAGGCTTGATTATTGAAAAATTGAGGATACCTAATTCAAAACGTATAAAAAAAAAATCAAGGTAGACTTTTTCTTGGAAACCAGGTGGATGGAACTTTGTTTTTTGAGTTCTCGCAATTTGCTTTTTTCATTTTCTTCCCCCACCCACCAAAGTAATGGTCAGAGTTTAAATATATATAAAAAAAATACTAACAGAACTGATGTGCATGCTCTCTTCATTAGATAAGGACGTAGAATAACGTTTCATTTGCTAAATTCTTTTCTCTCTCTAGCTCTATATTTGTATAATATGATTTATATTGTGATGTTACTTGGTACATCGTGGTATTGTAGAAATCCATGCTTTTTTCTTTGTTTCTTTACCTTCCTTATACGACTGTGCAAAATATTTCTGAAGGTTCTTTAAGGAGGATGCATTTTGAAAAAAAACTTTACTTTTAAACTTTACACTCTTTTCCTATTTTAAAGTCATATTTTATACCACACGTAACCTTATGAAAAGTAAGTAGGCCAAAGAGAAAAGAAAAAGAAACCATTTTTTTTAAATACCTTTGCTAATTATTTTCATTTCAAGTTCACTCTTATGTGTGTGAGGGTGTGTTTTTGAAATATTCTTTAAGTACTTTGTGATATCATAATTATCTTAACAAACAACCTATGGCTGAGGGATGGGGCTCACAATTTAATGTTTGTGGCTCACTTTTTTTAAACATATCACAATTTAAAAAAAAAAAAACTTTCTACGTGTTTTGTGTAGTTTTATTTGATTGCTTTGTGGTGGGAATTTCACTCACGATTCTATTTGCAAAACCAATTTTTTTTCCTCATAAAACTTTTGCTCTCCTCTTAATATCTTTCTACTCCCTATTATGTACAGAGAAAAGCCTTGGGCCCAGCCAGTTAAAAAATGTCCCAGATAATATTCAATCTAAAAAAAGCATTGATATATTTCTACTTTATGATCAGTGATTGAATGTATGTGGTAATGCAATTTAACTTTGATATTAGTCCAGCCTATAACTATTGATGGTCTCATTCAAAAGATCCACTATGGCGGTGTGGATTTGTGCTTTTACTAATTTGCCTGTTGAAAAATGACTGCACAATGTTTCTTGCCTAAAAAATTGAAGACAAGTACATATTTATTTAATTTATAAATATATAAATAAATACACACACATATTATACATGGCCATAAGTCTTTGACGACTTATATTTTTTTAATTTTTACCGTTTTTGCTTTTCCAGTTATGCGGCCATCTCTGCCACAACTGAACAAACATAGAATATCGGGGCCTGCTGGCCGCAAGCTCCCCCATCAATTTGCAAAGAAAGTAGAAACAGCAAGACAGACGTCAACGGCAGAGTTTGAAGATACAAGTGAAGCCTGCCTCCCAGAGCCTATTCCAACCATAGAGGTATGCCTCAAAAGGCATGGACAGACACACATGGCCGGATCTGATGTGTACGCAGACACAATGACAGTCGAATCGAGCTATGTTACAGTGCCTGGAGTTTTGAACTTGAGTGGTGGAGATGATGATGAGATAATGGTTTGACCACAGTCAAAACTCACACCTTTATAGTATTTATGTATGATATGCTGTTGATGGCCAAGTTATGTTCCACACTTTGCTTTAGCTTGCAGCTCCCTCTATTGAGAATAAGGACAAATATAACAGACTTACTTGGCAGCTGTTTCCAAAGTTTGCATTAATTTTTCCCTGGACATGAACCTGTGATCAGTAGCTGATCTGTGCATCATTCTGTTGAGTCTCATCTCATTGCACTGGAATTTCTGCCAGAGCTGATTACCTGAGTCAGGATGTTTAGCTTCAGCATTACTCACCAACTTGACGGAAACTTCTCTGAAAGAGAAATTATTTACCCTATGCCATTTATTTCCTTTCATTTGAATTGAATTGGCTTTTTTTTTTTTTAAACATTTACAACTGGCTTTTTTATTTGAAGATTGCCAAGCAAAGTTATGTGGATCCTGTTTTTAGCAAATCAGAGCAAAATATCTTATACATGAGAAGTCCAAGATAGCTTGTTTGCATCTCATTATTCACAACTTACTAAATTTTTCACAATAATACTCGCTGCCTTCTGCTCTGAAAGGAGAATGAAATCAGTGGAAAGGAGAACAATAATACAGGGTAAAAGTGTCGCAATGATAAGGTAGTCGTCAGACATTTGCCCAGTTAAGAAACAGACTTGTGTCTCATCATGATCAATGACAGAGAAAAGACTTTGGACAAAATATGGGATCATCTTGGCACTGCATAAACTCTACGAGCCTTTCCTTCATCATTTCATCACAGATATCAAAAAGGCATCTCCTGTTTATCATCCACAAATTGTTAATAAATGTTGACTTACTATTCTTGTCATGCTCAATACCATTTTGATTTTGCTTTGCTTTGACACAAGTTTGTATATTTTGTCCTTTTTTGTTTACAATAACCAATTGATATATGGTTCAAACTTTTTAATTTTTGAAAACTTATATTTATTCCATTACATTATTTTGTTTTCTTTTTGAAAAAACATTTCTTTTTACCATTTTATCATTAAATTGCCCTTTAAATGAAAAATTTGGCTTTTTTTATATTGCCTGAAGGTAAAAGTAAGAAAGAGGCATAACATTTTTTTTTAAATATTTATTTGAATTCTTTTGACATCTTATCATACTATTTACAAAAGACTTTTCTGAGCAAAATAGTTCTTTAATAATAAGATATACCTTGTTAAAGTGCACCGTAGTCTAACAATGAAAGATAGTGGGAAGAAACTCTTGTTCTTGAAGTTGCTGACTTTTGTTGTTTTTTTTTTTTTGTGTGTTTGAGAAAGATAAAATGCTGCTGTGAGGAGGCAATTGTCTTTCTCTCAAAATGAAGAAACCAGAATAGCACTTATAGTTTTATGATGAAAATAGTTTTATTAATGTAGTATAATTTTGATTTGTAGAATAGATGAGAAAATGAATTTAATAAATATTAAAGAGAGCATTAATCTGGACAAAACTTTCCTATTTTTGAATACACAAGACCTAACGGTACCCTGAATGACTTATTCTCTCGGGACACACTTTTTTTTTTTTACTTTTAAATGACTACTTGAAAATGACATTTCAGCTGAATGAAAAGCTCAAAGAAATTTGTGAGGTAGGTAGGGTTAATCACCACAAGTTGTAACATTATTTGGTCCAATTTTCAGTCATCTGAAAGTGTATGTTCTGCCCTTGAATTGGGTGGAAAAAAATATCATAAATCTTGCTATAATATTACCTTTCATTTCAAAGTAATATGCTATAGAGCATATTTCAGAGGATTTTTACTCTTCAAATAGGCTCTATCTCAAAGCAAGCACATGTTACCTAACACTGTAAACTTTGTAAAGAGCAGGTGCAGTTTTAAAATTAGACCTTGTCAATAAAAATTATACTTAAACTTTATATGACAATAAGCCTCTCATTAACCTTATGCATAAGTTTTACTTCATTAGCTTTACTAATTAAAAGAACTCAGAATCTTTTCAATACTTTCTTCTTTACAAGCACATCATTTTAATATTTTGTGCAAAAAAAAAATACGAAAACCTTTTTTTTTTAAAACTTAATTTGTGTCTACTTTCTGAAACAACTGTTTCTTCTCATCTTGTAAGTCTATGAGTTAACATCTCTTTCTTAGTGCTTTTAATTAAACTGCTTTTTTGAAAACCAGAATAGATGAACAGTACATTTGCCCACAGACACACATATAAAAAAAAAATGGAAAGGAATTCCTTAAAACTTTCCATTGTTTTATTAATTTCAGGAAAAAAAAATGTAGTTATATGTTGTGACTGCTTTTCTTAGGAGCAATAATTTTCTCATCTCAAAATTGTAGCTGTGATAAAGGTCCTTTTACCCCACACCTTTTGTCACATATGTCATTAAAGCCCAGTGCCTTATTTGTTGTTTTGACTATCTTTTTAGATTGCAGTGATAGCTCAGCTAACCAAGGTGATAAGCTTCTACACCTTCTAAGTGGAGGCAGATGCAATGTTTCAATCACTCCATTTTTACAGAATTTCCACATACTTTGGGGCAAAACGGAGCTGTTGATTCTCTATTAGTTCTCAGGATGAAGAAATAACTGACTTGGATTAGTGTTCAAAGGTAATTCATTTATATATATATATATATATATATATATAAATTCCTGTCACTTTTGTTTGATTTTGATTTTGATCATCTCAGTGTATTTCAAGACTTTTATAATTAATTAAGGGTCTTTGTGTGAACAGAGATTTAAAAAAAAAAGTTGCAGTTTCACTCTCTACCGTGGTCCAAATACATGAAAAGGAGTAAAGGCAAAAATCAATGGAAACTATCATGCTGTAGTTTAAATTGAACGCATTGAAATATATTTTGAGTTGTTTTTGCTTCAACTGGAACTTCCTGGATATTGTAATTACCTGCTGGATTCTCTTTTATTTATTTAAACATCTGCTGCCCATAAGATGTTATCCCGGTTATATAAGATAAGATATCTGTCTTTATTTCCAAAAACATCTATAAATATATCATAATATATTAAGAATGTTTATTCCTTTTATCCCTTTTTCTTTAATGTTTTAATTTTAGAACAATTTTTTTTTGTAAATTTCAAAGAAGTAGTTTTCAAGTGGGATATAGAAATTTACAAGGATTGAACAACATAATTGGATGCAGTAAGGAAAGAATATTTGAGTTTTATGTATGTATATACTAGTGAATGTTAGATTTTTTGGACTGAACTGGCCACAGCATGCTATGTCACAACTGTCTTGTATGTATTTAACCTGGCATCTATCTGCACATGAGGAAGACAGCAAATATACCTTTGGAATTTTTTTTAAACCTTTACATCTTGCCATATATTTAAAACTTTTTTTTACTCAATTATGAAGAAATATAACAGCATAATTGAATGAATGATTAGGACTAAGTAGTCAGGGAAAAGATAGTTTCAAGCAAAATGTGTGACCTTCTGGCTTTTTCCACAGGCTCTTCTCCTAATATGCATCTCTCTCTCTCTCTCTCTCTCTCTCTCTCTCTCTCTCTCTCTCTCTCTCTCTCTCTCTCTCTCTCTCTCTCTCTCTCTCTCTCTCTCTCTCTCTCTCTCTCTCTCTCTCTCTCTCTCTCTCTCTCTCTCTCTTTCTCTCTCTCTCTCTGATTCTTCCTTCCTCAGTCTCTTTGTGTGTGTCTCTCTCTCTTTCTCACTTTCTCCCTCTCTCACCCTTTGTTTTCTCTCCTCTAACAGCCTATACTCATTTATCTTTACATCATCAAACTCTTAAATTGTGAACCTGTGTCTACCAATCTCTTTATTTAACTCTCTGTCTATGATCTGTCCATTTGATTTTTCGACATGTGAGAAATATAATGTTTATTCTCATAAAATTGAAACATAATAAAGCTGAGAATCCTCAGTTCTCAATGTGGCCACAAATTCCTTATGTAATTATATTGGTAATATGAAAGGTTAATTATTCTTTATTGTTAAAACAATGAAAAAGCTGTTATACCAAGAGCATCACCTTCATGCTTTACAATTTGTCATGCTGCTTGGCCTCTTGAGACATGCTTTGCTTCAGAAAGTTGTAGAGACTCATGCCTCTCTGAGATATATCTTGATACTTGTTTGTGTAAAAGAAAGAACCATATAGCCCTAAGAGTAAGAGACTTGTGTTTGGTTTAACGTTACTGTGCTTTCAGAACATTTTAAGGATGCATGGTTTCTGACAGTATCATAAAAATGTGGAAGAGTGAGCCGATGGGCTCTTAAGGACATTGGTTTTGTTTGCCTTGACTATAAGAATTCATATGAAATGATAGATCACTTTTTAAATATTGCTATGGATGGATATAGAGTAAAGTTAAGTGTTTGTGTGAACGTATGTGGATATGTGCCTTCTGTTTTTAAGCCTTTATTACTTTGCAATGTCTGTGGTAAATAACTGTATTGACATTCATGAAATGTGTTTTTTATTTGTCCAAAAGTTATCAATGTTTGATAGAAAAAAGTGTTGTTTTCCTCAGTGAAAAGATATGTCTTTCCATTTCCATTGAGTGTTTTTACATGTGATGCTTCAGTGGATAAATTATTCTGTGTCCTCTCTCATTCTTGCAACTGGACATATATGCTTTTCGAACAACAAATGCGCTTCATGTAAGACATTGTAAATAAATTGGATCATCCCATCCTTATCTCTCTCTTTATATCCTGGTCTGTATTGCTTTTGTTACGGCTGCATGTAAGTGATTAATGGGAGATTGTGTGTGAGGGGGAAACAACAATTTAGCATTCATCAGCAGTTCAAAATAATTATCAATTCCACTAGTGAATAATTTCAATATTAAATATTTGCAAGTCTTACTTGTTTTATCATGTTTAAAACACACACATACACACACGCGCGCGCGCACACACACACACACACATACGTACATATATATATCCTGCGAGGACGAAGACCAGGTAACTCTCTTTTTTTTTTTTTGATTTCTCTCTCTTGTTAAACAAATTGTCTTAAAAAAAAAATAAAAAAGCTCAGATTTTCACACTGGGAACCAATCAAGATGTTAGAGCATGATGTTAAAAGTATAGGTGATGATGATTGAGCTGTTGGTTTAGCGTTAAATCCACTAAAACGGCCAAACTGGTCTAGTAGGACGATGCACAGCTCAATACCAACCATTATGCCCATTTCAACCGAATAGGACAATCATAAAACTTGTATATTTTTTAGTTATTGACACAATTTTCAATTTTCTATGCATGCTGTAACTTTACATCTGATCAAGGGAAGGAAAAATAACCTTTCTCAAGAAAGCTGCGCCACATCTGGCATTGTAATCCTCAACCGTTTTTGCGATTTCATCAGAACAGTGTATATTACCAGGCATAAATTCACAAGGGCTAAACAAACAGGAAATTAACTAAGAAGGGTCAAGAAAGATAAAAATATGGAAAGAATGCATAATTTGGTTTTGTGTGGTAGGAAGCATAAACTTTTGTCATTTTCATTGCATATCTACTACTACAGAAATTTTTTTCTCTGGATTCCAAAATCCACGGTATAGCGAGTCTCAGCTGTAATACTTCAATGAGTTGCTTTTGCTTCCTCTATGTAGAAGTTGAAGACATAGACTTTGGCAAGACTTGCTGGAAGTTTAGGGATAAACATAAACTTGGAAACATCCCTCAGAATTTTCATAAAGCTGGAAAGCATTTTGATGTGGGTTCTGTTTTCTTTCTCTATATTTTTTTCATTTCTGTCAAGTATCGAGTATCGAAACGTAGGTAACAAATTTTAGGTCCCAGTTCTTTGGAAAAAAATCCACATTTTCCAGTAAGTCAATTCTGGGATCATTGTTGACGGCCGGATGTCCAATCAATTAAAAAAAAGTACAGTACTTTATAACAAAACGCTCTATTTCATGTAAACATAATATCATATATGTTAAAATTCAACTCTTCCAAGCAAGCATCAATGACACTGTCAAGCAAGAGAACGAGCGTACTTTTCTACTTTATTTACTTCCTTCTGTTTGATATACATGTGTATCAGGTACACACCGCAGCAAAACTAATCTTTATATATTTTGTACGTTGATGTTATACAGCTATATGAAAAAAAGAAAGAAAAATAGGGATCAAAGGGAGGACCTCGCTATCATTCAGAGTGCCAAACAAATGAAATCGCATTGTAAAAGGAGTCTTGGAAACAGCGCAGAAAGATGACGAAGGGCCTTTTTATTTAAAGAAAACAACTGTTCTCTTTCTTTCAGTCTTTTAGTACTATTAGGAAGTCATGTGATCAAGAGTAGCAAATATTTGTTTAATGATTTAATGTTTAATGTCTTAGTGTCATTCATCCCAACATACGTTTTGTCTGTCCACTCCCGCATAATTATTATCTCTCCGAATTTAATTTTAACATTCTTCCTCTCCGTACGTGCGCTATTTTTGTTTCCTTGAAAGTTTAAGGCATAGTTATTAATTATATATTTATTGTTTAACGTCCCCTTAAGAATGTCTCTAAGTTTCACATACGGAATAGATCAACGACACAGTAAGAACTTTGATTCCCAAACGCAAAACTTGTAATTCCATTTGGATACTACATACATCTATTCGTCGGTTCATATAATTCTGTAAAGAAAAGGCCAATCAGGATACACTTCCATATGTTGCTCTTCCGGATAGCCAGAGATTGAAAAATAGCATGATCGGAAGACAAGAATTGTAGAATACAAAATCATGAGAACCAAACTTCATACACGGCTTATACGTATTTTGGGAAAGGATTGAACAAGCTATGGAAAGTTCCATTAGTTGATGTACCTTCATACGCGATGAATGGATATTTCAAATCCAGGCAATACATTTGATTGAAACACTAATACTATTTTTTGATATTCAAAACACAATAAAGAATGTTCCATTCTAATGCTAATAAATCGTAAAGTGATACATTTAAAACTTCCATCTTATAGATTGGAGGGCATGGATGTTTTTTGTCTGGTGGCAATTATAAAAGCAAGAAAGCTCCTATACCTGCTACCTCATTTACAACAACATATACCAAGTCTCTCTACCATAAAACAGGTGAAGTGCCAATCACCCGCACTGTACTTGAAGCCATATAGAGACTTTTCGGACTCATCTTAAGACAAGACTAATGCACAAGCCAATAAAAGCGAACATACGGTATTTCCAACAAGAAGCCACAGAAAGAGAAAACAGGCTGAAAACATAATATTGTATCCATTCTCTGACAAGACTCATTGAGCAAGCAAAATAACCAGCACATCTGCGTAAACCAGGGACGACATCTGAGGACAATACAAGATCAGCCCAGGCGGAGGAGTCTGTGGATCTGTCGAACCTTACCTAATTTAACTAATACCACGATCTGAGTCTGTGGATCTGTCGAACCTTACCTAATTTAACTAATACCACGATCTGATCATTTTCAATTGTACAACAGGTTTTTTCTCAGCTAGGGGTTTGGGCCCTTTCTTTTTCTATTTCAAGTCTCCACTGAATGGAGCCATATTCAGGTGTCTAACGCACGCCCATCACCTGAGAGTAAAGAAGACCACGTCTTTCTGATCCAAAAAATTGTACAACACTACTAACAAGCTGTTCGGTAGTCCAGGGGATAGGACGTCGGTTGAATTAGAGCAGGGTTCCAGTAAAGAATAGTTTGATATTGCTTACCACCAGTTGCCTAGGATAAATTGGTTTTTCATTGCTTATCAATTGCCAAGGAGGGAATGGTTTGTAATGATTGCTAACCATCAACCGCCTTGGAGAGAGTGGTCAGTCATTGCTAACCATTAATTGCCCAGGAAAGAATGGTTTGTCATTGCTTACCATCAATTGGCGAGGAGAGAATGTTGTCATTGCTTAGCATCAATTGTCCAGGAAAGAATGGTTTTTCATTGCTTACCATCAATTGCCTAGGAGAGAATGGTCAGCCATTGCCTACAATCAATTAACCAGGAGAGAATGGTTTGTCAGTGCTTACCATCAATTGCCTTGGAGAGAAATGGTCAGTCATTGCTGACCATCAATTAACCAGGAGAGAATGGTTTGTCATCGCTTACCATCAATTGCAAAGGAGAGAAATGGTCAGTCATTGCTGACCATCAATTAACCAGGAGAGAATGGTCAGTCATTGCTGACCATCAATTAACCAGGAGAGAATGGTCAGTCATTGCTGACCATCAATTAACCAGGAGAGAATGGTCAGTCATTGCTGACCATCAATTAACCAGGAGAGAATGGTCAGTCATTGCTGACCATCAATTAACCAGGAGAGAATGGTCAGTCATTGTTGACCATCAATTAACCAGGAGAGAATGGTTTGTCATTGCTTACCATCAATTTCGCAGGAAAGAATGGTTTGTCATGCTTACTACCAGTTGCTCAGGAGAGAATGGTTTGTAACTGCTAACCAGCATCAGATTCCTCTCCATATAGTACCATTACCGCTTTTGCGTGTAACGGTGACAAGAGTTGCCATTTGAAATGGTTTGAGGATATTTCAGAAAAGCCGACCTAAATAAATTATTGCTCACGCGGATAGTTCACTGGTAAACAATCATGGTTGTTTTTCACTTGAATTCTAAGGTGAGGTTAGTAATGGGGTCGGATTCCATATCATCACAGGTCATACTTTTCTTTCATAGAAGTCTCTATGTAAGTATAACATATTACAGCATCCCGGACAAACTTAGAGAATAAAAAACTAACCAAAGCAACTATACAACCCAACTGTGACATAGAAGGAAAAGTCAACGTTATAATATCATGGCATCAGTTAGTCGCTGTTATATCCAAAAAGTAAATGTTTTAAAGTCTTACTGTGGATAACAGCAAAGTTAAAGGAGCGCGAGTTACAAGAAACTACTTTCAAGACTTCAAAATTTATTGACTTCTAAGTTAGGAAACCTTAGGAACTCACACAGAAAATCACTTTCTTTATTATGCTAGTCCTTCAGAGTATGTCTTTCTTTGTCTATTTAAATGTTGTTTTTTTTCCCTTTCAATCTCTCTCTCTCACTCAATGTTCTCTCTCTCTCTCTCTCTCACTCAATGTTCTCTCTCTCTCTCTCTCTCTCTTTCTCTCTCTCTCTCTCTCTCTCTCTCTCTCTCTCTCTCTCTCTCTCTCTCTCTCTCTCTCTCTCTCTGGTAATTTCACTGTATCAATGTTTAATCGTCCTCTGGTCTTATTCACGTTTGCCCCTAATTTACCCTTGAATCGAGTCTCCTTATGTTATGTCTCCTGAAAACTCAGCTGTACAAACTGCTACGACTGCTGCCATCAAAATGTGCTCTCCATCATAACTCGACATTAGCATATGGTGTCTTTGTAATCATATCTGTCTGTCTGTCTGTCTGTCTGTCTGTCTGTCTGTCTGTCTGTCTGTCTCTCTCTCTCTCTCTCTCTCTCTCTCTCTCTCTCTCTCTCTCTCTCCCTCTCTCTCTCTCTGTGTGTGCCTCTTCCAACCCTTTCTCCCTATCGTCGTCTATATTGCTGAGTATGACTCTAAGTCTGTCTCTGCCTTACCCTTTTGTGTGTGTGTGTGTGTGTGTGTTGTGTCTCTCCCCCTCTCTATCTTCCTCTGTCTCCCTCTGCCTCTTTCAGCCCTTTCTCTCTATCGTCGCCTGAATTGCTCAGTATGTCTCTCAGTCTGTCTCTGCCTTACCCTTTTGTCTCTGTCTGTCTGTCTGTCTGTCTGTCTGTCTGTCTGTCTGTCTCTCTCTCTCTCTCTCTCTCTCTCTCTCTCTCTCTTCCTTTCTCTCTCTACCTCACTCTCCCTCCTTCCTTCTCTCTCTCTCTCCCTATCCAGAGAAACAACAAATCAACGCACTCCTTAATATACTCACTCCCGTGTCTTCTCTCGTCTCCTGTGCATTTACCCTTACCTTCCTTAGCGAGGGGTGATGGAGTTCGGGCACGAGACGTTTATTTCTAGTCTACCTGAGACACCGCAAGCTCTGTCGATGTTGTTGCATGGCTTTAGGGAATACCGGTAGCGACTTAGCTTTCAGAGTGCAGCTCTTTTCGGTACATCTGTTTTACAAACTATGCCCGACTAACGTATACACGGTCCCCGGGTAATGTTTGCAAATAAATCCACACAGTTTTCATTTTTTTTTGCCTACTTTCATTATTTTTTCTAATATTTTAGCAAGAGAAAAACATGACCGGGTTACTCACTTTGAAAATGGATTGAGATTTTGCGTTAACATTTCCTTGTAAGATGGCGAATAGTGAGTCCCGTATTTTCATCGGAAAATGAGCGAGTGTGCCACCCTTACGACGCAACAGAGAGGACAGGTTGCCATGGACAAAAACATTTCATGCTCATGATTTCGATCTGTAGGTAAAAATAATTACCGAATGCCACGTAGACATCATCCCAGGCGGACATACTTAGTTTGATTATTGAAAATGTTGAGAAATAAACGATTTGAATAATCCGGTTCGAAGAAAGTGTAAATCAGAAACAGGTGAACAAAAAAAAAAAAAAAAAAAAATCAGATCAGAGAAATTTCATTTTCCGCAGAATAAGAGGTACATGTGATATGGTTAGGAGCAATCTTTCCACAGAAAGGGACGAAAATAAAACAGTAACCATCAAGGAAAATAAGCGAATGGTATGTGTGTCCTGTTCTCGTATTTTCACTCTTCCGATGATTTGTATAAATCGCTCTTTGTGTTAATGTCACATATTTTTTTTATTGTGAAAAAGATCTTCCAACTAAATAAAATAATCCTGATCTGCAGCCTTTAACCCTCTTAACAAAGCTTTATAAAAAATGCAATAAGACAATACGTTTAAGGGCGTTCAAGATACTGAGTCATCTTATCAGGATTCCTACCCTCAACAATTATTACTAGTGCTAATACTACTGCAAAGATTACTCCTCCTCCTCCTCCTCCTCCTCCTCCTCCTACTACTACTACTACTACTACTACTACTACTACTACTACTACTACTACTACTACTACTACTACTACTACTACTACTACTTCAGAAAATGGGAAGTCAAAAAAGTGTCAAATAAGTTATTTTTAATTGTTTTTCACTCTTAATTCGAACAAGTATCTTCTCTCCATCTTCTACCTTTACGCAGCTATCGAAAAGGGAAGTAACCCTTGCACCTCACCGTGGCTGAGCATCTTATCACTCAGTGTGTCCCAGCTCAAGCACCGGAAGTCCCAGTTGTGATTTGCTACTGGTTCTGCCAGTGCCAGGATCAAGGCAAGCAAAGTTCCAGGACTGTCTTACCGCAGCAGACGCCAGAAGCCCCCACGGGCAGGCTTCTATGTTATCTTTTCTTTGTCAAGCTACCGCATAGGGAATCTGCTGATGCGGGAGGGAATGCAGGGATAGGGGAAGTGGGCTGAGAGGAGGTTTGTTGTGAAGCCTAGAGGGTCGCACTATCTACGATGGCGGTGTAGATCTATGTGATCTGCCCTGTGAGCACGTCTTCCTCCTCCTTAGATGCCGCTCAGCTCACAGATACTTTGATGCCGTATTTCAGATTTTTTTATTACCTCCATTTCTGAATGTTCAAATATAGGGCATCTCTCTTTCGGAGTGAAAAAAAAATCGTTCTTTGCTCTCAGAAATTAGACAAGATTGCTGTGCCAAATCACTGATCTATATTATATTTCAATCGGTGGTAGTACTTTTTAGTTTGAAAAATATAAGGATCTTTTCGCAAGTCCACTTTCAACTCTGCCAGTAGCTTCATTATCTTCCTTGTTGCCTAAATTTCTTTGACGAAAAGTCTTTTTTTTTGTTTCGATCCTAAAATCTGAGTATACTCGTTCGAAAGTTTTTGTGATATCTAGCACCAATGTATGCCTTTTCCCCCATGTTTTCATTTAATCATTGCCTTGTGATATTTTTCAACATGGCTAAATGTATTTGATAAATACAAAGATCCATGCGGGATAATGCAAGTAAAATCTTTTATTTTTCAAACCAAGTAAAACCAGAGATGACAGAAAATTGAACGACTACAAAAAACTCAAACATAATAGACATTAAATTTACAAAAAAGAGGGAACAAAATAAACACTCTCCCCACCCCTTTTAAAAAAAAATCTGTAAGTGTAAGACATGTCAATTTTCTTTTAACTTTAAGACTCTGAGACAATCAGACCCTCCAATATAGCAACTATCTTTTGCCATTACCTACGTGCTACTCGGGTAGATTTTGAGTAGCCGTATGACTTCGATATATAAAATTATGAGAGAAGAAAGTTGGCCATCGGTAGCAGTCGTGTTGTCCACACCACATGAGACGTGATTTTTTTCCCCCACCATCTTTACCTTCCCATCTTGAGGTCGGATCTCAACGCATAGCGACTGCTCTTAGTCTTACTACGGTTAATCTTGGTAGACTTCAGACTTACCTCAGGTACATCCACAGCTTTAAGCCAGCCTAGCTTCCCTGTGTCGGCAAAAACATGACCTGCCCCTCCCCTCATTTTCTTCCTCTTAACTCACCTATTCCTTCATGACACTTCAAGACACAAAAGTTACTCACCCTCTAGCTTGCACGACTCACGAGTGGCACGCCACTGCCTGTTTTCTCGCTTGCCCTGGAAACTGGTGGGGGAAAAGTTTACCTTCCAACAGCTTCTAGGACGACTAGGATATCCTGCTTTGGCACAAGGAAAGTGAGTGACATGGAGAATTCTCACACAAATAAAAAATAAGGACAATATTTAGAAAAAAAAGCGGAGAAGGTGGGTACAAAGAGAAAGATGAAAGGAAGAAACGGAAAAAAGAAGAAGAAGAAGAAGAAGAAGAAGAAGAAGAAGAAGAAGAAGAAGAAGAAGAAGAAGAAGAAGAAGAAGAAGAAGAGGTAGAAGAAGAAGAAGGAGGAGGAGGAGGAAGAGGAGTTGGAGGAGGAGGTGGAAACGAATAACATCGGTGAAAACAAAGAAAGAATGATAAAAGAAACATACATGGGATTAAGAAATGGAGATAAAGAGTGCAACAAAAATAAAGAGAGAGAGAGAGAGAGAGAGAGAGAGAGAGAGAGAGAGAGAGGGAGAAAGAGAGAGAGATAACTGAAAGGCATACACCCACATTCACAGACACATAGACAGCTGAGTTGGAAAGACAAACAATCAAACGGACAGAGGCAAATATTATGTAAATAGTTAGACATACAGGAAGAAATATGTATAAAACTAGAAAGATAAAGTGAAGGATTGATAGAATATAACATTTTAAGAGCTTATGTCTTCACATGCCCAAAGATAAAGACAAACAAGAGAAGGACATGCTAAAAGGTCATTTTTCAATGCACTTACTACATGCGTTAAGCGGAAAAAGCAAAAAAAAAAAAAAAAAAAATATATATATATATGAAAGTGACAGAAAAGTGCCCAAATTTATGCATAGAAATTTGCCAGATATATAATCATAATAATTATTTTGAAAGAAATTTTCGGGAATCTTAGTTTCTCAATGACAGGCATACTTCATTTTGAAAACATTCGAACGTTAACTGTATAACTATTTAAACTCTTCAACACACAAATAATCGTACCATTAAACCTATGAGGATGAGAAGAAATTATTTCTAGAATCATATCTCATTGTCACCCTGAAGTCTCTCTCAGAGTCTTATCCAGGGTCACCAAAATAATTCATCTTTCATGTCAATCTCAAACCAAAGCGAGGCTGTAATAATTGATGCGTTTATAACATGAAAGTTGTTTTATGACCTCTTTCTTTAGATAAACTCTCACAATATGAAAAATAGTTGGGACATCATTGGAAGGCATGAAAGATGTAAGTTGTCACTTTTTACTATAGCAAGTGTTTTAAAAGAGAATTTGACTTGTTGAAATTTATGCACACTGTCAGATTTTACTTAATTTTTCTAAAGAGTAAAACAATTATGGTTATCTCCCCCTTTTATCAGGTCCATTTTCCCAAAACTTCAGGATTAACAAAGACCCTTTGACAGCGTAATTATGTCGCATGGTACTGAAAAAAGTACTGACTATCAAATGCAATTTGAGAAATGTGTCAAGTTTTTTAATGCACCTTTTCTTTAATCTGTTGCCAAACTAGTCTTTCTCATGCACTTAAACAGAAAGATAAGCATTTACTAAAACCTCGCTGCGTTCTCGACAATATATTTTACAGATGTCAAACGACAATGACATAATTATGCTATTTTTCTAATAATTTACTACATCGGCATTCTTCTTCTGTGAAACGTCAAAAAAAAGCATTCATTACTGTGCTTATGGAGTTGCATTTTTTTCATTTTTAACCCTTTTGCACATTTCTAAAGCAATAGATCTAAAGTTGAGTGTCGGAGTGTGCGCCTCATTCTAGAAATGCTCTGTGATATTGCTCACTCATCAGTCAACGCCACTGTTCGGTTAATCAGAAACCACGATAGCCGTCCTAGTCTACGCAACACATTATTTTCAGGACCATGGGGAGCTCGAATAACTACTGACGTGCACTCCTCGGAGTGTCTTGGAGGTTGATATGGGCAAAAACAAGGGGAAGGGTCGGAGAGGAGAGGGTAACTATGGCAAAGTCACCTAGATTAGAAGCCGGGAGAGCAGTAGGGAGGCAAGGAGGGACGTTCTCCTCCATATCTCGAGAACCTCGCTTGGCTCGCCATCAAACTCCCATTAGTCCCCTTGACCTGTCGTTTCTGAGACGCTCCTGCAATCTGCCTGGCGCTCCTCTGCCGTGCTTGCTCCTTCTCTCCTCGACAGGCGGAGGCTTCTGTGCCAGACACAACTTGCTGAGAGAAACGGAGATTGAAAGTTTTAAGTTTTGTGTCGGGTCTAGATCTAGTCTAGGTCTAAAACTGCGGATGTATAGACAAATTGTGAACGGGATGGAGATTAAATAACTTTACCCTCCATCATTTGTCATGAGTACTGGGACGCATTCACTCATCAACTTGAGAAATAAAAATGGAAATGCGACTTTTAAGGAAGGGAGAAAGAAAGAGAGACAGGGAGAGAGATTGAAAGAGAGAGAGAGAGAAAGAGAGAGAGAGAGAGAGAGAGAGAGAGAGAGAGAGAGAGAGAGAGAGAGAGAGAGAGAGAGAGAGAGAGAGAGAGAGAGAGAGAGAGAGAGAGAGAGAGGACAGCCCTTGACGAAGAGACCAGAGTTTCATGAAAAAAATGGATTGGACGAAAGTATGTAATATATAAAGAGGAAAAGAGTAAGGAAAAAGCGAGAGATCAAAAGATATATAGATAAAATGTGATAAATAGAAAGAGAGAGAAGATAAGAGACGGAATTAGTTGGAAAAGGAGATTCTTTGTCATCATTTCAGTAAGCAACCAACATGTGTATATTTTTATTATTTGAAAAAAAAAAAACAACCAAGAAAACAAAACAATATAGGCCTAGTGACGCAAAAAGTCTCATGCTTTTTAGATTGTCAAGTAACTTTTTCAAGCGTGTGTGATAATCATCAGGAGGCAAAGCCCTTCACTCCAAGAAAACCGGAAGTTGAGCTGTTTTTGTCTCTACATCCCGTTGGATTCATGGATTTATTTTGATTTCGTAAAGCTTAGAGTCGAATATTCAACAGACTGCGTGTATTGTTTTCTTTTAGAAGGAACGAGCGTGGGTGCACGGGTCTGAAATCACATTACCACATTATTCCCACTAGTTTGTCTCGTGAGAAATGGCCTTACTTCGTTCTTTCACCTGTTTCTGTGTCCATGTCATTTCGCCCGCCTTACTTCCTGTCTTAGATTCCAGACTATTCACAATTCGCATCCCTGTTTCCGGTGTGTCACTTTCTCCTTCCTTATTTATGTCTACATCCCACGTCCTGTCTTTTTTTTGTTTTGTTTTTATAGCACCTAAAGCAGTGAACGTGGCTTTTTCACCCTCTTTACAGTTCCCCTTTTAGATGTCTATCTGTCACTCTATTTGTCTATCTGTTTACCCCCCCCCCCCCCTCCCTCTCTTCCCGCTCGCTCCTTCTCTCTCTCTCTGTCTCTCTCTCTGTGTCTCTCTCTGTCTCTCTCTCTCTCTGTCTCTGTCTCTGTCTCTCTCTCTCTTTCTCTCTCTCATTTTCCCACGCACATCCACTCTTCCTTTATTTGTCCCTTTTATTAAACCTCATCGAAGACTTACAAAACCTTGTAATTTTGCAAAATGTCGCAACAAAAAGTTAACGATATAAATTGTCTTCCTATGAAGAAACAAGTCATTCCTTATTTAATTGACTTAGTATTGGTTATAGGTTTACATGCCATTTTCATTTCTATTTATTTATTTCTTTATTCTGTTTTGTTTTTTCTCTCTGCTTCAGAGCCAAGCCATCTACGCCTTATTCTCTCCCTTTTTTCTCTCACACATTATTTTTGTTTTTACCTTTGTCTTCGTCTGTCGGACTGATTTAAACTTTTTTATTTCGCAGCAGACAATACAAATAGACATATGTTTAAGAAATTTCGCTATTTACCGTTTATTATAAGATAGTCCCATTCTTCGCCGTATAGAAGTCAAGTATGAGCTGTGGCACTTATTTAGTTCCTCGCAATCTGTCTTATTCACCATTTTACATCCAGATTTTCTTCCTCTTAACTCGTGTTCCGCTTTCTGCTAATGCCATTTGTATAAGATGCTAATCGTCGTAATCTTTTGTTTTCTTTTACGTTTGTTTATCAGTCTGTGTTCATGTTTTTGTAAATTATTATCTGCATGTCTCCGTGCCTGTCTTTTCGAATGTCTCTTTGTTAATTAGCATATCTCTCTCTCTCTCTCTCTCTCTCTCTCTCTCTCTCTCTTTTTGTGTGTGTCAACTTTTCACAGTAAAAATTTCCAGTGCCACACCCCTCCCCTTTACTTTGACTTTACACATCAGGTCAACTTGGAGTGCTAACTCACCACACGATCCTCACAGCACGGGACGTGCTCACTCCTGGAAATCCCCCCTCCCCCTCCCCCTCCCGCTCCACAACCTCATTCCACCCCCCCCCTCCCCCCTTTCTGTAATCCCCGAGGAGCGGTGCCAACGGCCTGACAGCCAGCAACAGATGTTACACGTTCCATCCATGGTCCACGGGCTTTGAACTCATTAGGGTCTACTCCCAGGTACTGAAACCTGACTCGCGCCTGCCCGGAGAGCTAGCACTGGTAGCAGGCTCTGTCTAGGCCACTCTGTTAGCAAGCTATGGAAAGGTGAATATAGCAATATGGGGGTACGTAGAAGGGTCAAGGGAATGGAACCGAGAACAGGGAGAGGACACTGGCCAATAGTAAAGAAACTAAATTTTTTGTACGCGAAAGGAGAGATTTGGCTTTATTGCCTGAAGCAAGTGGTCAAATTACTTACATCCACACACACTCTTGTCCCCCAAAACACGTTCAGTTTTTAAAGAATTATTAAGTGTACCACATCAGTCCTAAGTCCCGCTTATTGTTGGTTTTTTTTTCATTATAGCTTAGATATTAGATAAAAAAAAAAGTCCAGGACATTCTGTCGTCGTTGACTAAGGGAAATATGGATTCAACGTTTTCAAAAACGATTCCAGTTCGCTCATAGCTTAATCTTAAAATATTCTATCTTAAAATTAAGTGTAGCACGAAGACAGGGGTAGAAATTCACTGTGTATTTGAGAGAAATTCTTAAGTGTATCTAAGAGAAGGACATGTCAACTTTAATGGAGATTACTCTAACTGGCTGCACCATTATGTTAATGGTAAATCGTTATGAATCCGCCGTCTGATCCAATCCATATTAGCAGATCAATCGGACATAATTGTTAAAAAGTAATTGACTTTTTTTTATCAAAGGCCCATTTACTCACTTACTCATTCCCCAAGGCAGCGGTCGTTCAGAAAACACAAAAGACAATGCGTGCACCAGTGAACTCCGGCTATTTGTCTTCTGTGTCTCTCATTAGCGAAGGGTTGTTTTTCTAGTTCATTCTTTGGTATTGTTTATCTTTCTTTTTTTTTTTACTTGGAGTCACCGTCCATGGTTGTATATGACACTATCTTAGCCAAGGTGCTGTAGCAACTGGCAACTTTCCTCCTTAAATCATGCTAAGAGAGATTACTATGACCTTGTTTGTGATTTTACGATATGATTTGTCTTGCGATCAAATTAGGGAATCCCAAAAAGGCGTTCATAGCACTCGATCTCAAACGTCTGGACCCTTCTAATTGTCTCTGTACTGTTTTCACAGTCAAATATTTGTATGGACAAGATCAGGTCATCAAACAGTAATAATTTTGATTGCTCGTTTGATATGCAGATAAAGCTTGAGATTATCTATTTTTGGGTGGACTTCTTCTATCTCTTAAACAAAACATACGAACTCGCCATCACTTGATGTCGCTTGAGGAGCATGGGTTATTTATTTCCCCTTATCAATCAGAAATGTTGACTCTGAGTACAGAGATTCTCTCGTATGAAGCTCTTTAGGCAGAGCTGGTGAGAGCAAACATCTTTGGCGTACACAGACATTATCATTGAAATAGCTTCTAGTGTCTCTGTTAAGAAGTACTGTAGGCCTATCTGATATCGGTAAAATTAATAAAAAACAAAAGCAAAATAATAATGATAACAAAATAAATCAATAAAAACCATGTTTGAGCTGGGCGATATTTAGATTCCTATTAGCATTATTAAAAAAAAAATGGCAACAGAAAAACGTTCAGCCATCGTTTATTCATGAATGTCGAAAAGTTACTCGTATCCCAATTTTCTGTGTTCTCAAACGACAGCTCCTTCAGTAGGCTCTTGGACCTGCCAAAAGAAGTCACTTTAAATATCTAACTGATTAACATTTATAGGTATCTTTGGTGGAAATAGAAGAAATGAAAATTTTAAGGATTATATGGTAATGTTAATGATATTCAAGTCGAATAAGATCTGAAAAAGCTTACTAGGATGATCATAATTATCATTGATCAGTATGTTGATAAACTCCAATTTAACTTGTTCAGCAAAGGTGCTGTTGCGTGTTAAGGGTTTGCTTTTGTTTCCCAAAACACTATTTTGGAGATTAGTCTCGGGGCTGCATACGAATATGTTGGTACTTTTCTCATTTTATATCTTGACTTCGATGCATTGATATGACTGGCTGTGTCACAAGATTTCAGGTTTGTGATGCTGTCTTGATGCACTGCATCAATTGCACAGTTTACTTGTTGAAATCATCTTAGTTAAAATGCCAGAAGGGACGAGTCAATATTAAATTTCGCTTTTTGTAAAGGTGTATGACATTTACTATTGCAACACCAGCAAGATGTGTCTTTGTGAATCGACAAATAACACAGTCGTCATGATGAGAAAATAACGTCGAGAATCTTCTTCTGGAATTAAAAAAAAAATCTGCACTGGGAGAGGATGGAGCCCTGTACAAAATCAACTCATTCTTGTGTGAGATGAGAATGAAACTTCACTATGCAGGTCATTCTAGGAAGCTTTACTACCAAAATAACAACTTCTTTAAAAATGCGTACAATTCAAGAAAACCGGACTGCATCAGCTAAATTTCCGTGGAATCTTAAATACACGCACCAATTTTAACTTCTCTTGCCGAATTAGACAATATGGGTTTTAGGGCACCCTACTCCAATTTTTTAAAAAAAAGAAGAAACAATTTTATTCCTAAAAAAATTGGGTTGATTGAGTATAAAATTCTTGCGAAAGCACAGGGGATTTCAAACAGAAAAATTCATTAAATGAAAGCGGCATTAATTCTGCGACTCTTGGATAATCATTCTTCATTATTGTCCCCGATCAATTCGGATACAGTTAGTCTGGAGACCGAGTGTACAATACAAAGCTAGCTTGTTCTGGTTTTAGGCAATCATATGACCTGGCAACAATGTCATTTTGCGTGTGGATATACATCTTGAGCGTGTGTGCGTGTAAGCGTTCGTAGACACATAATATACACCCCGTATTCACATAATTGTGCAGAACAAGGGGGGGTTTGTATGAATTATACAGTCCGCTCCGAAATAAGGAAGATAATTAAAGCATTCCAGAAACGTGTCACCCGCCTCTTATTTCAGCAGAGCTTTGATGCCATGGAGAAACCTGATGGCGATCAGGGAACGCGGGGCTGGAGAGGGAAAGGGATGGGGGTGGGGTAAGGTGGGGGGTGGAGGGGTGGATATGGGGGGTTGGAGACGGGATGTGAGACAGCCATCGCCATGCCGTGCCTGGAATTCATTTTGATGGCTGGGGACTCGGGGGGACGTCACCAGGTCTCGTTCCGCTGGTTTAGTAATACTACCCCCTCCGAAATCTCTCTCATCTCGTCTCTCATGATTGTCCAAACCCTCCTGGTTTTTTATTATTTTTCATCTATTCTTTATTGACCAATGATAGGATATTGCAATGGTTGCCATATGGCGCATTTCAGAGTGTCAATAGACAGTTATCTTCTTTTTTGTCCTCTCCACCTTTTTTTTTTGTCCCTGAATTCATCAATGTTGAGTGCGTGTGGCTTATCTTCAGTAGACCGACTATTGTATTACTTGACGTAAGTCTGAGATATATTTAACTCATTCTAGGATCAGAATTTTAAACTTTGTAACTTTATTATAAAATTTTCTCTTGTCTTTCTTTCTTTCACCATCTTATTCATTCGCTCTCTCCTGCTCTTTTTCTAATACACGCAGTCTGGCTTTCCCTCCTGTCTCTATCTGAGTATCACTCTCTCTCTCTCTCTCTCTCTCTCTCTCTCTCTCTCTCTCTCTCTCTCTCTCTTTTAATTTCTTTCTCCCTTTCTCTCTGTCCCTCTTTGTCTCTTCTCCTTCTGTAAATCTGCTTCTGTCTCTGTCTCTGTCTCTGTCTGTCTGTCTGTCTGTCTGTCTCTCTCTCTCTCTCTTTCTCTCTCTCCCTCTCTCCTTCTATCGATATTTTTTTTTTATTTTAATTCAATTGTCTCTCTGTTTTGGAAAATAAAAGACATTTAAACGATGGAATATTTATTAAACTTTTCCTCTTTAATTCAACCAATTCTCCTCTTAATCTTTCCTTCTATATGAACTCTTATTTTCTCTCTCTTCTTACCCCCCTCCCCTCTCTCTTTCTCATACTGAAGTTCTGTTTTTTCTCTCCCTCTCTGTTTTTCTTTGTTTCTCTGTCTGCCTCTCCCTCCCTCCCTTTCTCTCACTATCTATAGATATTATCTATCTATCTCTTACTCTGCTCCACTAACTCCTAACTTTTCTTGGTTCCCACGTCCTCAAACAAACAGGCACCAAGTATCACTTAATTAGCTTTCGCTATGCTCAGCACTATCCATTCTACCATAACGCAAAACACAATGCGGCCTTTATATTTTCTGTTTTTTCCGTTCCCTCCTTGCGTTACACATTCTAGTTCCACCCGAAAGAGAAACTACACCATAAATACATTAATTATTCCAGCATTTTCCTCTTCCTTTTACTCCACCCGAAATTATTTCGTGTCAAAAAAATAATCTGGTGACACAGGCCCCGTGCGCTTTCCTGCCGCCCGAAAAGTCATCTATAATGCCATATGACCACATCCATTAATTTATTGCTTGGTGCAGGTTTTCTAGCAAAACCCTAGAAGAATATGACGAATGGCGGTGTATTGTTAGCTGTCACAAGGCTTGAAATTGTCTCTAAACATAACTTGATTTAAATAGCAGAGGGATAACTTTTAGTTTTCGACCTCTAAGTTTGTTGGAAAATTTCATTTAGCAGGGCAGATCATGAGAAAGTTTATTTGGTTTAAACTGTTTGTGTAATCGAATAGCCTGGAAGGGTAGGAAAAGTAGATTCGTCATGATGTTTGACAGAAATTCTATTATTTCGTCGACGATTTCTTGATAATAATGGTAATAAATATAATGACGTGGAGGTAATGATGATGATTAGGGTTCTTATTCATCAGAGTAAGAACGATAATGTTAAAGAATATGCTGCTGCTACTGCTAATGATAATAATAATAACAACAACAACAACAACAACAACAACAACAACAACAACAACAATAATAATAATAATAATAATAATAATAATAATAATAATAATAATAATAATAATAATAATAATAATAATAATAATAATAATAATAATAATAATAATAATGATAATAATAATAATAATAATAAAAATAATAATAATAATAATAATAATAATAATGATAATAATAATAGTAATAAGAACAACAACAACACGAAGAAGAAGAAGAAGAAGAAGAAGAAGAAGAAGAAGAAGAAGAAGAAGAAGAAGAAGAAGAAGAAGAAGAAGAAGAAGAAGAAGAAGAAGAAGAAGACGAAGAACAACAACAACAACAACAACAACAACAATAAAATAATAATAATAATAATAATAATAATAATAATAATAATAATAATAATAATAATAATAATAATAATAATAATAATAATAATAATGATGATGATGATAATGATGACGATGATTAATTCAACATTGTTTATAATTATACATTAATTCAAAAGAGATTGGAAGCTAAGCTTAGCATTTTTTCCTCTTCTTAAAGATGAGCCTGAGGAATACAAGTTTTTTTTTTTTAATTAAGTTTTCATGAACCAAACCTCTAGCAGTTTTCGTCGAACAAACTTTCTTTCAAGAGACCAAATTATAATCACAATGACAGCGATCTGTAATTTTGATGCAAGTAAACACATACACAATGTTATTTCCATCTCTCACCGCAGCCATCTTCCAACTGCACATTTCAATGCTCTCCTTGGGGGCGGAAACGGAAATTAGGTGCGATAATTGGGGAACAATTTGATAAAATATTGAAATGCATGGATCAGGGTTCACCAGTGCTGTGCCTTCTCTGCAGCGCTGTCTTTGGTGTGTATCTCAAACAAGGTTTGTTTGATTTTTGTCGCCCGTCGCTCTATAAAGCAAACGTGCAATTTTATGATTGAGTTTTGAAGACTTATTCATGCATCGTGTCAGAAATATATTTTCTTAAAAAACAATTTTGTGATCTTATTCTTCTAAACTGTCTTTTACTGTTGGTGATTATTGAAATGATGCTATTTATTACCTTAATTTTTGTAGTCGAAATTTGTCATGTTGTTTTTAAAGGGTTGTTAAAGTGATATACGTACTTCTGTTCCTAACATCACCACTACAATTGCCACTATCACAACTACACTACAAACATTACTATTTCTTCCAATTTTATGACCAACATTAAAACTGTAACTACTACTACTACTACTACTACTACTACTACTACTACTACTACTACTACTACTACTACTACTACTACTACTACTACTACTACTACTACTACTACTACTACTACTACTACTACTACTACTGCTACTACTACAAGTGATGCTGCTGGACCAAGAAAAAAAATTGTATCCCCTTCTCATATGAGACCCTTCTTTGAAAGGACGGAGCGATCTAAATATTATGTGAGACCCTTCTACTTTCCCAACCCATTCCCAGGTTCAGCCCGAAACACTCAGACCCGTGCTCACACAAGGGTCGCCTCCTGGGGACGGTCCTCCCCGAGACTGGCAGTTATGCAAGTGTGCATGCTTTAGCACCCGGGGATCCGTGCCAGGTCCAGAGACAATGTGCCCCCCCCCACCCCCTCCTCACCCCATCTCCCATTTCATATCCCCCCTCCGATAGCCCGCGTTCACGACAATGTCAAGAGTAGATTCAGGCAATCCACACTGTCGCATGCTCTACAGGGATCAACAGCGGCATGAATTTTGGGCCGCACACAAACTAAATTAGTGATAAGTGCGCCTTGGGAATATCCTATAAGCTTTTGTTTGACCTGTGATGGGGATGGTGTGAAAAAGTCGAAATTTATTTAGTGCGTGTTTTCTTCGCTTTCAATACTGGCATATGTAAATTCTTCATTTAAGTTTGTGTCCATTTTTCATTCCGCCCGAGTTATAAAGAGGCCTGTCTATGTTGTGTCCATCGATCAGCCACAGAAAACTATGTCCATATATTGACCCTTCCTCATTCAGGAAGAATTGTATCCTTGTAGAACATTTATTATTTGTCCCATGTCCCACCCCAGGTAACAAAGATGTATTTATTTCTAAATATCCCTCCAATTTTCATAGAAAAGTGTCCGAATATTGCTCATCTCGCATGACTAAACACACATCCTCCTATTTAGAAAGAAGTCCGCTCAAAACAGATTCTCTCTCCCAGCTAGTAAAGAGTGTATACAAGTGTTGTCCACCTTCTTTCTCAATTTCTCGTCCTCATCCTGCAACTGTGTCAATAAATCGCCCTCCTTTTTTTCTTATATATAGGGCTCAAATAGATCTATGAGTATTTATATAAAAAAAGCTACTATTGTTTTCAATTCTTTAAAATTTCTTTTTAAACTGCGGTTCCTTCTTACTACTCACAGTCTTTGAATAAAAAAATAAAACAAAACAGCAACAAATATTTTGAAATAGCTCATTAAGCTAAACAGAAATAAACAGCCAAATTACCCTTCACTTCCAAAGGTTGCGGTAGTTAATCACACTAAAAAAAAGGTGCATTTTTCCATGATGCTATTCTCAGCTCTGTGTGCGTGCTGGCGATCGTAACAGTGTAAGTGGTTTAGGACGGATGTCGATGCCACACTGTGATCCGAAAATCAATTACAATCTGATCAATTTAATTATACAGCAGATACTTGATGACAGAGCTGCATCTATCGTCATTCTATCTGTGAGCCATGGTGACATTCCTATGTCTAAAGCTAGTTACTTTTTAATGCAAGCATTATAAACCTCTTTCCATATCTTTTTTGTGTTGTTTCAATTCTTCCTGATCTGAAACTCCGACCCCACCGTAATTAAATATATAATAAGTCCTACCCTGCTGTTGCTGCCCATACCTATTGCCATCCAATTGTCATCAGCGTGTCCTTCGGTACCCTTTCGTGAGTCAATTAGCTGGTTGTGCCATTCTCTAGGTAGAGACAGCGTCCTAGGCACCTAGCCTAGCCTGTCGTGATGAAATTTTAAATATTGATGGAGATGGGCCAAGCATCGGGTCACCTGTCGTGACTAGGTTTATAGGACCCGGTGTGCGACTGGTTGCCATGGGGGAAGGACAGGTTGGAGAAAAGAGCAATGGTGTCAGGTGAAGGGGGACAAGACACGAAACGGAAAAGACGACCATGACGGAAAACTTGGCTAAGTTATATTTTGGAGACAATTTCGCAATGATCTTCTTGAACTTTAAAACTGATTAACAATTCGAAGATCAAGATTTAGTTTCAAACGTATTATACTATTAAAACGTTGAAAGGTACAATGATCGCATTTTCCAAATGCAACTTGCGTGTGAGAGAGATTGAGAGAGAGAGAGAGAGAGAGAGAGAGAGAGAGAGAGAGAGAGAGAGAGAGAGAGAGAGAGAGAGAGAGAGAGAGAGAGAAAGAGAAAGAAATTATGTGAATGGGAAAAACATAGACATATTTGTAGGACAATTAAAGCTAGAATCGATGGGACTCATAATATTTAAAACAATATCAAACATCACAATTCAACAAACAATTTTCACAAATCAGCCTTCAAAGAAACAGACCTTCACATTGTTTGCTTATTTGTAGCGCATTTTATTCAATCTAAAATCAAGTACTTTATTTTTTCAAGACAATGTCTATGGTATGCTCTCCATGAATGCCAAAAATTGGCAAGACAACATAAAAATTAATATAATATGTTTATTGCATGGATAGTAATACTGCAGTTTAATGGGGCCGATCTACATAGCTCTACGAAGTAGGCTGCATAAAATTATAATATTGGGAACATCTACACAGCACATAATTACACTGATGTAACGTTTCAATTGTTTTTCAAAAATGTTTGTGAACCTTTTTCGTGTGCGTGAAATTAACTAAATGAGGCTTTAAATTGCAAAGACATTCCAAATAAAATATTTACACACATTCACTGAAACATGTAAATTGCTTATTCCTTTCAAAATTTAAAAGACTAACTCATCTAAACCTGCCGTCTTCCAGAACTGAGTTATGAAAAGAAACTTTTAGTTGGCCATTCAAGGCTTGAAAAAGTTTGGCCCGCTTTGCTCCTCTGGCACCCAGTTATTGAGCTGAGGCTTAAGACCATTATCTATTGGAAACGGTTTTTTCCCCCTATTGTTTTATCATTAATGGGAAGGGTACCGAAATATCACATTAGTATGATTACAAGTTTATTTTATAAGATTCTTTACAGATAATTAGATTTTTAGTTTATCAAAAAATTACATGAAATTTATTTTTTACCAAAGTTTATAATTGCCCATTCTAAAATATGTTCTAGTTGGTCGCCGTTATGAGTTTAATAGAAAATATAGCGTCATCTCCATAATTCAAACGAAAATCAGACAAAATGTGTTCCGATAATTCTTATCTAAAAGTCAACTGTCTTGTTTCAATATGTAATAAATTCCATCAGATAATATAAATGGTGCCTGGATGGAAATCTAGCCATAGAACTTTGATGTTAGATGTGAATTACTCTATTGATTAAACCTTGAGTTTTAAAATTCATTCTTTACCCGATATTAACATTTTATTTACAATATTTTTGCTACATATTTTGCGTTACTACTGGACCTACGAAAAACAAGACAAGAGTGCATGCAGACAACATTAATAACACAATATTTCTACATTTTTAGCACAATAGTTAAATATATAAGTTAAGATAATACAAAGTGCACTTTCATAGCTTTTTACAATTAAAAAAAAAACATATCAAAACAAAAGTGAAACCATGTGCCAACGTATTAAAAAACCCCATAGAATCACATGGTGACTGTAGCCAGTATAGTTCATTACTAAAAACAAATCAGTGTGTAGTGTATAACACATCTGCCTGTTCCACTGTACACACGTGACCCCACATCCCGACGCCTTTTACACTAATTTAACATTATTTCAAAAACAAAAATGTCAACAAGACAAAATTTCAATGCAAACTCTGCCACTCGCAATGCATAAAAGCAAAATGGGATTGAGGCATTGCAAATTGGCAACATAATATAATTTTCTATTTTCCTGAGAGAAACGTAGATATCAATTTAATGGTCAAGTAGACGAGTGTTGAAATGAGGAATAATCCAATTTTCAAAAAGACAAAAAAGACGAGCTCAGCAGATATAATCGAAAATTATAATTTGGTTAAAAATCAATGAGTCGAGAGGAAAAAAGACTGATTTGGTGTTAAGCACTGATAACCTCTGTCGTGGCTCTAACTTCAAAATTGGAATATCGATAATACATTCGAATAAATAAATTTCCATGACGAGGCTTAAGCTAAGTAATGTTGTATTCGCATGTATAATGAGAAAGAAATAAATTTTTGCATGAATTTATAGCAATTCGTTATTTACAGCTTTCAATGATAGCATTTTTATCATGGACCATACACATATTATATGAATTCCCGACACACTAAAGAATGAATACATTTAAGTAAATGCCTTATCAACAATCATAAAGACAAGTAAAAACAAATAGTAAACGAAACACAATCACGTTTTATTTTGTTGTTGCCTAGAAATAATTCTTGGAGGGCGAAACCTTGCAAATGACATAAATTTTTTTTTGTGAAGCAAGTTTTATCTCATTGACTAGAGAGAAGAAGCAACTGAAAAGGCCATTGCACTGACAAGTATAAAATTTGACTAGAAATTGATATGCACCGTGAAAACAGCAACAAATCAGAATGAAACAGTGTGAAACCACAGTGTATGTGTGTGTCTGTGTGCAAGAGCTTCACTACATCATGTCTACATAACCAGCTCTACACAGAAATTACAGCATTTCTCATATGTTAATGATGAGTATTTGAGTTCAATATATAAATGCATGTATAAAAAAATTAACTGGTGGAGATTTAGGAATCTTTTATTGACTTGGAAGATCTTGACTCGCTAACAATATACAAAGCTCAAGATAATGTTTCACAAAAATAAAAGCAGAATTGAAAGTGACAATTGTTTTTTAATGTCATTTAATATATTTACAATAATCGACCGTGTAAATTTATTTTTGAAACCATAATTCACGACTCATCTCAATATCATTATTATTATTATACAATAGTTATCATGAAATTTAACACTAAAGACAGTGTTAAAAGTATATGGTGACAGCAAAAAACTCTATCAGCAGAATGCAGTCAATTAGATATTTGATCAAAAGATATTCTGGGGATTGCTATATACAGATATGGTCAAATATTTAAAGATCAAATACTGTAGGAACTGCGCTTCATTACCCATCCATAGGGCCACATTATAATCATGTTGGTATCAGGGCACAGTAGTGCAAATAAATGGTATGTTTCTTTAATGTTTCGAATAAAAACAGAAGTAAACAATTTAATTCTGTATTAAATAAATATTTTAACAACAAAGCAACTGTACGATTCAGTGTAAAAGGTTTAAAACAATATTGTTAAAAAAAGAGGTTTGGTTTAAAAATTCATTTTGCCATTATTATAAAATAATGGATATTGCCAATTATCTTTAAAATGTCATAAAAAGCATTATAATAAAAAATTGCAATAAAAAATATTTATGTTTAAAAAAAAAACGCATTGCTGTCCAGACTAAGGCATGTTTTGATTTTTCTTCTTACATTAAGACAAAAGTGAGATCAACATAGGGCAAAGTTTAAAAAAAAAAGAGGATGAAGGCAAATAGTTGTAAGGTGTCTAGGTTAAAACAAACATTTTTTAAAGGCTACGGAAACTTCATACAGATTTCCACATAGATGCATAGCAAAATTGTCATAAACAGTTAGAATCTGGTATTTATAAAATAATGATAATACTGCGCTGAAAGAAGACAAGACATAGAAGAAAACTATAAAGAACAAAACAGGAAAGAATGAGGGATGATGATACAGAGAGAGAGAGAGAGAGAGAGAGAGAGAGAGAGAGAGAGAGAGAGAGAGAGAGAGACAAAGAGACAGAGAGACAGAGAGAGAGACAAAGAGAGGGAGAGAGAAGGAGAGAGAAAACGAGATAGAGTGACGGAGAGAAAATGAGAAAGGTAGAGAAGAGGCAGAGAAGAGGCAAGGCAAAATAGAAGGCAACAATTTGAAAAGTCTAGAAAAAAAATCATTCCCTACTCATACAAGAAGCTTATTGTAACTGTGTAAGACACTTAACTTATAGTTAACTGTGAATTCGATAATGTTTCAGATGATGGAGATGATGATAATGATAGTAGTAGTAGTAGTAGTAGTAGTGGTAGTAGTAGTAGTAGTAGTAGTAGTAGTAGTAGTAGTAGTAGTAGTAGTAGAGTAGTAGTAGTAGTAGTAGTAGTAGTAGTAGTAGTAGTAGTAGTAGTAGTAGTAGTAGTAGTAGTAGTCGTAGTAGTCGTAGTAGTCGTAGTAGTCGTAGTAGTAGTAGTAGTAGTAGTAGTAGTAGTAGTAGTAGTAGTAGTAGTAGTAGTAGTAGTAGTAGTAGTAGTAGTAGTAGTAGTAGTAGTGGTAGTAGTAGTGGTAATAATAAAAAGAAGAAGAAGATAACAAAAACTGTAAAAAAAGCATGTTGATGGTGATGGTGGCTTGTGTGATCATAATAAACACTGTAAATTTAATGATTAACATTGATAAGTTGCATCAAATATAAGACAGAGGAAGCTGTTTAAAGAAACAAGAATCAAGGCGAGCTGCATGCGTACTTGCATAGAAAGTCCTGTCTAACGGAGATGTAATTGTAAATGACAATGTGCTTAAGGCTAATCCCAACAAAAACGTTCAAAACATAGTATAAATGAAAAAAAACTAAAACATTTCTTGAATACCGAGATGTCGCCAAATTTTCGATTGATTTCAACCACTTGGGAACTCAGCATAAAATTGTGTATCTCTGTGCTTAAAACATTATAAAGGATCTTCAATATTTTCAGACAAATTAGTCAAGGTGTCAATAGGAAACTTGTTTCTATAATGTTATTGCAAAGGATTAAAAAAGGCATAAGGAAGTAGCAAGGCATGGTAACATTTTTCATTTTGAATTGTCCTTAAATTACTTCCAACATAAGCTACATTTTTTTCCTGGAAACTCAAACAAGGCACACTATGATGAATCCAAATTAATTGAGGATTAATTTAACCAAGTTGGTGGGATTATATCCTATTACGTTACGGAAAACTATATATCATTTTAACGGAAGATCGTCTTTTGTAAATGTATTGCACTGAAAAAGCTAATGAAACCACTTTGTACCCTAACATAAGTACCTGAAGGTGGGATTGGTGAACTTTCTCACATGAATATGCGTAAATTTGATCCACTACTGAGCTATACCACGCGTAAACTGTATTCACGAGGTGTTACTGTTTTTCCGAGTAGTGAGCCCAGCGGCGGCAGCGCTTCTGCTGGCCCTCTGGCGACTGCGAGCCCGCCTGGGTGACAAACTCCTCCTGGTGGCCACAGCTTCTGTATCCAGGTCAAGGTCAGAATGGTCGGGGTGGGCCAGGCCGACATGCTCCCTCAGAACGAGGAGATTGGAGAAAGTTGATCCGCACACCTGACACGACCTCAAGGGAGAAGATATAGAAGCATCGTCATTGGACAAACTTGCGTCTTTGCCTCCATCCTGCTCTTCTCTACCATCTTCACTGTCATCTGACACAGCCTCAGAACCTGCCGAACCAGGCTTGCTGGCGTGGCCGTTCAGTCCAGTGTGTTGGATGGTCAGTTTGAGAGGTGTCGGAGAAGCTGATAACTTGGACACTTTGCCATTGCGACCTATCTGAGTGAGGGTACTGTCAGGTTGTGAGGTAATCTTTGGCTTTGAACTGCTTTGGTTGTCATCTTCGTTGTTGTTATTATTATTATTGTTATTGTTGTTGGTTGTGCTATTGTTGTTGTTTCCTGAAACTATATCCACGTGGCTGGCGATGTTGACAGTCACACTACCGTTTTTGACGAGGTTTCCGCCAGTCGTTCCACCCATGTAATCCACACCGTACAGCTTGGCCAGAATATTTCCACGCAGCGTGTCATCCATTTCCTCTTGCACTTGAACATCTCCGGTCAACTGCTTTCGGTGCAAATTGAGGTTGGCGCTATGCCTGTCCCGGCTGCGCTTCGACGGAAATGTAGCTCCACAGCCATTGACAGTACAGGTGTGCATGAGTTTCAAGTGGACATTCTGGAAATGCACTTTGACGGTGAAGCTATTCTGAAACACTTTGCCACAGATTTTACACGTCAAGGGGAAATCTTTGTCAACATACAACTCAGGCGGATAGTCTTGACCCCCAGGCAACATTGGTAAGCTGCCGTCATTGGAAGGAAGGGATTCATCATCGTCAGATTCACTCTCAGAACCGTCTTCTTCATCATCAGCATCGTTTCCTTTTTGTTTCGCATCAGACTCGAGAGTTGACTGCTGTTCTTTAACAGACATCACTACCTCATTGCTTCCATCATCGTTGATATCTTGATTATCTTTCTCTTTGTTCTTGATATTTTCCTGTTTCTGATATTCAAGCTCATTTTCATCAGATGCTTCCTTTGAAGACAAAAGCGAAGCTATTTTTGGAAAATTCTTGGCTTCATTCTTTTCAATATCTATTGGCTCTCTGTCATCGACTTGACAAATATCGTTACTGCCCTGTAGATGTTCTAAGGTAGTCTGAGTTTCCTCTTGTATAGAAAGATCTTTTTCATCTATGTTTTCCTCACTAGTTGAGAGACTGTCATTTTTCTGGGCACAACGGATGGGTGCATTGTTTTTTCTTCTGCTTCCTGCACGATTACCATTATCTGTCTTTGCAGCACTCTCCTCAGCAATAGCAGCAACAGTAGCAATAACAGCGGGAGCAGAGGCAGCAATACCCGTCATCATATTTTCGTTTCTGTTTTTCTCAGATAACTTGTCTTCTTTTTCTGCTGGCGTATCCAAATCAATTTCTAGTTTAGGCTCTTCGGAACCTGATTTTTTGCTGCTTAGATCGCAAGGGCCTTCATCTGAAGTAACATCAGGCATTGCTGGTGAAGGGGACTTGTTTGCTTTGCTCAGATCGGTAGGCTTATCTTCTTCATCTAACTTTACCTTTTTAGTAGGAGGCGGACTCATAAAGGGAAACTGGGCAGACATCTCTAGAAAGAAACTGGCGTCCGGACGAAGGAGACGAGGCGCTTCTAAGATGGGCAGACCTGCGGCAGTATTGGCCACAGTGAGAGGGGTTACAGAGGAGGTACTGGCCGGAAGAGGGAGTGTTGGAGTGGACGCCCTGCAGGGAGCCGAACTACTGATATCATCACTGTTGTTACTGGCTGTGCTCAGGTCCATCTCTACGCCGTCTCCGGATTCCATCTCGTCTTTACGTTTTTGAGGCATGTGCAATTTGGGATTGGGGTTTGCACTGTGCCTATTTCTACTTCGACGCGAGCTGAACATCATGTTGCAACCCTCCACTGTGCACTTGTGCATTTCTTTGAGATGAACGGCACTGTAGTGAATTTTCAAGGCGCCTTTATCACAGAAAGTCTTGTTACATGCCGTGCAAAGAACACGTTTCTTACCATTAGGCCCGACAAGAGTACTGCCAAAATTGGCAGAGGGTGTCCACTGTCGTTTAGTTGGGTTAGAGGACTTGCGATTGTGTTGCTTGCTACCAGATTTCTCCCCATCTGTAGGCGACTCTGGTC
>JAWDGP010003248.1:282500-435000 GCA_033675545.1 Elysia crispata | reverse complement strand
GCTACAAATCCCTTTTGATATTCCTCTAATAGCTTGCTTGATGGGCCTGCCAGTTTTTTGAAGCTCCTGAGGTCAAAGAACTCCCGTATTTACAATGTCATACCTACACTTATAGCTTGCGCATTTTTAGATTTTTGGAATTTCGTTTCATCGGTAGCGAGGCCAACCCCTTAATACGTTCTAGTCTCTCATTTGGATGATGAATCGAAACCTCATTTCATTCAAGATATTCGGTTACAATTACACGACCATCTTGTGTTATCTTGTGTGCAAAATTCTTCTTCGCTTTGAAGCCAGCATTATTTTTAAGGATCAATAACGAATTCTGATAAAATGGCATGTTACATTAAGTTATCTTCTTGACATAATTTATCTTGATCACCATTAGTTACGGAACCATTATTCTGTGACCAGAATGTGATGATGATGTTGATGATGATGATGATGATGACGTTAGTGATTGTGGTGAGGACAAAGAGGAGAAGGATGATCATAATAAGGAGGATTGCAATAGACTTAAACAGACTAAGTATGTTCAAAAAGATTATGATGGTAAAAATTCTCCAGTTTCTGCAGTAGAAAGATAATGCTATTTTTCGCAGGACGAAAAATCAGGACAGTGGCGAGAAGAGCTACGCGAGCCACCGACCTGTAAGATATATCCTCTAGCATAATCCTCGTAGGTCCAGCCGAAACCGTGCAGCACCTGTAACACCTCTTCATGCTGCAGCACAGAGAACAGCCTGTCCAGCAGGATTTTGAGGCGCACGGGTGTGGCATGGGCGCCGTACAGCATGAGGGATGCAATATCAAACACGATGTTGGGCTGCACCACCTCCACCTGAAGACCCAGGTTCATAATGTGGCTGGTCCCCAGTTTGTCCAGCGCTGGTGAGAAAGACAGAAATCAAAAGGGCAATGAACAGAGAGTTAAGGCTTGATGATCGACTTAAAGAGTTCTCTGGCTGAGTTAGCTTTTTATTCTTTGTTCGAATTAGTTTTGTTTCGAATCCGTTAGATATGACTGTATAGATCTAGTGTAGCTTCATAGCGTGTAATGGACAAGACAAGAACTGAAAGATAAAATAAAGATGCTCAAAAAAAAGAAAAAAAAAAAGAGAATAGCTGCTTTTCTAAGAGATATTTGCGCTCTTTGAAAGCGCAACCGCAATTACAGTATTTTTGACTATTTCTGACCACAAATAACATTTATTATGAACGATTTCGTAAATACAGGCTATAGAAAATGAATAATGCATTAGATACAACTTTAATCATAGAAGCAATTTAAGAAATCCTTAAAATTTCAACAAAAAAATCCACGACATATCTTCACCGCCCACATCCACTTTCTTCGCACATAAGGACGTTCTAGGGATCAGCGACTGCTAGAAACAGCGCGCAGCTCTTGCGCGTGGATAATTTATGATCTCCCAAACACTATATCCGGTATTCATTTTTCACATGTTTAAACCTAAGACATGCAGATAATTATAACGTCATTTCCATGAGCCGCAACTCCCACAGCTAAGATTCGATGTCAGTGCATCCTGACCTAAGAGCTTGGTGTCTGTCCGTCCTTTTAAGAGATAAATGAAGAGTAGTTCATATTCGCTCTCATAAGAGCCTAGTTCACCATGCACGATGATCTCAGGATATTACTAAGAAACAGAGACGGTATAAGAAAGAGCAAATAATGGTTGATACTAGACGCGAATTAAAGATAAGATGATTTAGGGGTGAAGAAAGAGGGGGTCGTGCAAGGGACTCCAATTTATTTTTCCGCGGCACTTGGTTCTTGACTGTACCTTTCGCAGCGATAAAGGGCACTCTCTGCATCTTGTCTGTCTGTCTATCTGGCTGTTTATCATTCCCTCTATTTCTCTTTGTGTCTCTGTGCCTGTTTCTTTTTCCTCTTCTACTCTCTTTCCTGCTGTCTCTGCCCATCTCGTATTGTCTCACTCACTCTTTCCCACTGTCCGCCTTCCTTTCTCGCTCTATCTCGCCCTGTCTATGTCTGTCTGTTTGTTTGTCTGTCTCCCTGTCTGCCTGTCTGTTTCTCTCTCTCTCTCTCTCTCTCTCTCTCTCTCTCTCTCTCTCTCTCTCTCTCTCTCTCTCTCTCTCTCTCTCTCAATTACGCAGATTATCTCATTTAATGATACGCCGTAACAGCAGCTTAGCAATAGATTTGAGCGGACCAGGACCTCTCTTATTTGCTTCGAATACTCAATACCCCATGGCAGCAATACTGCTGAGACGCAAACCCATTCCTAAGCTCATCGATGAATTAGTATTGCGACAATCAAGAGCAAATGACAAGCGACGATCGGAAGGACTGTGAAAAGAAATAGAAAGAGACCACAAAACTCAGTTTGCAGACATTGTTCTATCCCTGTGTCATCATCAACAGGACTGTGCATGGTTCAGTAGAGGCGACATACCCGTCCTCTCTAGGAATGAGAAAATCAAATTTCTGGACTTCACGGGTACTCCTCGCAACCCCATTCCGCTGGAAATAAGGGAAGCGGTGTCCATTTCTCTCGGTCATAATTACCCCTGGGCCTGGCCATTAACTTAAAGCTTGGCCTTAAGCAGTGCTCATGCTTACAACGGGCTAATCACCGCGCTGGGCACGGTACTTCATTAGGTATCCACAAGCTGGGGAAGGACTCGGCAAGGACATCGCGTCCCGCCTTTTGTTCCCAAAGCATCGGGACCAAATTTGCAATCTGGGCGTTGTAAGCAGTTTAAGCCCAGTCGCATCATGGGAACAAAAGACCGCAGTGCTCAATCAGGTCCCAGGGACCGCAGGGACGTGTCATGGCTCAAACGAAAGGCTCTGAGTTTGCGCGGATTAGAGTTGAGTTGAGAAGAAGAGGCGATATGTTATTATTACATAATATTAAGCTAAATTTTCTTCTAGCTATAAATTAAGTCAAACAACAGACTGATATTAAACAACGCGAACGCCTTGGTATCAACTTTAAAGCAGAGATCTGGAAAAAGGCTCGATTGGTAGAAACAGATAAAAACACTCAGATGCAAAGTCAATGGGGTCTTAGCAAAGTGAAAATGAAATGCTAAAGAAGAGTATAAGGTAAGGCAATCTGTTGACAAAGTTACCGTTGTATAATTGTAAATCTTGCAAAAAATTGGGCAAAATATTGTCCTTGGTGAAAAAATACCCAAAGATTGAGTCTATTGCTGTGGCACCAACGTTCGCCGCACAAAAATGGTAAAATGCATCAGGACGTCTTAGGACTAAAAGACAAACACAAATTCGCAAAATTATATCTGTAAACGAACACAAAGCCAAGAATTCCAAAACATGTTTACCATTTTGGCTTCTTGTTCCCCCCATAAGTCTACCCAATGATCCCCACCTTGACGTCAGAAGCAGTGGGAGATAAGCCTGTCTGAAACTTGATAAGTTGCTTATCAGACTGCCTCGGCTCGGTGGTCCGTGTTCACGGCATTGCCTATCACCCGACCCGACCCAGTCCCAGATCTTCGGACACTAGTCCGTCCATCTAATACAAGAAGCGTGTTTCTCTTCGGTTCTTGCATGCCTGCGCCTTGATTCGATTTAGTTGTGATCTCTAGCGTTACAAGGACCAAGTTAAGATTTGGCATACAGTACCCGGGAACCGCGAATTATCTCATTGGCTGAGTAATTAGCCCTGGGCTTGAGGGTCCCCCATCCCCTGGAGTCCATCTGGGCCCGGTAACAGGTCATGTCCGGTGTGCTGGACTCGGGAAGGAGATTCCTATCTTGACGTGGACCGAGGGGCCTGTCAGGTGAGCAGACGAAAGACGCTTTACCTTCTTGGACTTAAGGGGATGATCTAACCCACTTATACCATGCCTGGCACATCCTCCTCCTCCACACCCAGTAACACTCGCGTCCATTATTTCCGACCGGTGCCGTTGATGAGCGCCGCTAATGTAAGCATGTCTCTACGTCTATTGGTCAGAAGATTCCTATTCCGGTGACTTGCGCCCTATCAGGTGACCATCTCTAGGTATTAGAGACTTGGCTCATACCCACAGCCACAAATCTCAAAGATCTTCAAAACCCGGGGCATCATTCTTTCTTCCTGTTTTTTCATGGAAACGATACTTCCTTGGCTGGTTTACAGGCTAATAGAAACAATAAGTACGTTGGGTATTTTTTTCTTTTTCTTAACATCCTCTGTGTCTCTTTAATGAGTAATAAAATGCGTACAGGTACGGGGATCATAAAAAATCCATCATCAAAGAAGCGAAAGAAAGAAAAAGGAAGAAAACCCATTTAAAAGCGTATTATCAATTAAGGAATTGTCTGGGCTCACTGACTCTTCATTGTCATTATTTTTCACACACACACACACACATATATATATATATATATATATATATATATATATATATATATATGTATCATTTGACAAACCAGGTTATATAACAATGTTGCCAAATCTAAGATTAACAACACGTTACGTATTCTAAAAATCAGGAAGAAAAAAAAATCCAACGGATTCTCTCCTGTGAGCAAAACAAGCAATTCTTCGAAGGTTATAACCATTACCTTCAGGAAAAGCTATACTGGCCAGATCTTTTGTTCACACCAAAACATAAAGTGAGGTGATGAAAACTTTGTCTGTGGTTTATAGAAGGAAATTTCTGTTTTGATGACCATCCTGTCGCTTTAAAGAGAGGGGATCACGTTTCAAAAACAAAAAGAGCCAGAAACAAGGAGAGATGGTGAAGATGATGACTGATAGAAAGACATTCAGCGAGGAATCGAGAGGGCTTTGTGTTTTGAGTGGATGAATGCACAGACCAAATCGGTAGCATTTGTGGCCGAAAGTATGGGTTGATAAAAGATTGTTTAAGAAATTACTTCTAGCTCTTAGAAACGGTGCATAGATGTCAGTTAAAAGCCCAAAAAGTAGGCGATATTGATCAGTTATATTTTAAACCCGTTGAATTATAAGTTTCAACGGCTTGCGAAACATATTACAGAATATGCATGATACTTTAAGACATAAGTTTGCGAATCTCATTCCGCTGCTTTATTTCTTTATTTATTTCTCTCTCTCTCTCTCTCCCTGTTTCTCTCTCGTTTTTTTTTTCTCTTTTACTCTGATTCAGCCTACAGGGCGTAATGCGTGACTAATGTGTTCAGGGTGGCCCCCCGAAGAATGCTCACCACTCGCTACCTCCAGCATGGCCCTCACTCTGACTTTGCCATGTCTATGTAGTGTTAATGTCCAGGGCCACCTTTATCGCTCTTATCCATCACCTTTCTCTAGGAGCGGTGACTAATAGTCGCCCCCAAGGAAGTCCCTTGAGATGTTGGTATAAAGTTAGGCAAATTTACTGAAAAAGGGGCGTAATAATGAAGCAAGCGGTGAACTGATAAAGATTTCTTTGACGGCAGAGTCAGGTTGTAACGTGTAGCTGAACGTTAGCTTTGTGACGCAGATGGATTCAATCTGGTATCTTTAAACATTAGTTTTCACTGTCCTTTACAAAGGGAAAAGACTTCTCGGGCTCTTTCCAAAACCCTCCACTATTTTAATAATATTAATCGTTTCAGGCCACTGCCAAGATCCCACGAACTTAAGCACTAATGCAAGAAGTTCCTTTTCTTAAGGTCCGGATCTGAAGACGGTCGGTTTGTTTTAGCCTGACAGAGCGTCTCTTGAGGCGCTCTCTTGCTGTGCTGTTTCCTATAGAGTACACTATTGGCTATGCTCTTCTCTTTTGAAATTTTCAAACCGCTCTGCATAAATGAAAGTTTTGGGATACTTTCGTTTTAGAAAAGAGTCTCGATCCTCTCTCACGTGAGAACTATCTGTTCGTCTTTGGTCTTGACATCGGTTCTAGTGTGTAAATCAAAAAAAAAAAAAAAAGGGGGGGGGGGAGAGAGGGTAAAAAGTTTTAATTTTATTGAGGTAAAGGATCAAGAGCTCCCAACTTTTCAAATCTTCAAATAACTTTTAAAACGTACATTTTTTCCAAATTCAATTCCTTCATCATTTCACTAAGTGTACTCCTTGTCCAAAAAAAAAAAAAAAAAAAAAATTCTTCCATTAACAGCAACAAAGAAAAAAAATCTCAGCCATCCTGTTCTCAGCTGTTGCTATGGGTGGCTTTGTTTTCCCATTAACTCACTGCGCATGCGCAGTTTTTACCTAGGAAAGGTTACCCTCCACCACTTCCTGTCCTTTACCTCTCAGACATACATGCATGCGGTGATTAGCCATGGCTGTCTCCTGTTACCCCGCAAGCCCCTATGTTATGTCAACAATTATGGCTTCTCCCCTTTATCAAGCGAACAGGCACCCTAACCTGAGACGCCAAGACAGACAAAAAAGCAATGAGAACAGACAGAGAGAGTCTTCAGAGAGCAAAACCATGCTGAAGTACAAGACGTTCATAACTGTGCAACAACCAGAGTAGAAGCGAAAAAAAATTATGAAATTTTAAAAACAAAGTGGGTCCATAGTATAATAGATTTGATCACCGTGGAACTTGAGAATATTGTAAGCGTGTTGCTTTGCAGTAATAATTTTATTTCCACAACGGGCGAGCTAAGAGAGACATAAAATTCACACACGCGAATTAAAAAAAAAAACAGCCTAAAACAAGCAAGGGCAAAGGGCTATGATAGATTAGGCTTTTATCGGCGTGCCTTTTTTTTTTTTAATTACGGATGAAATTCCCAATCTTAATACAGTCATGTAACAATGTCGATAAAATTAAATACTCTAAAGAGGGTAGATGCAGAGGTGGGGGAAAATACAAAATAAGGATATGGAAATGAGAGTGAAGAGAAGAAAATGATAAAGAAAGCCAACGCCTAGCAATGCAAAGAACAATGTCAATAACGCCAACAAAAGAAATAATAATAATATTTTATAGGAGAGAAAGAAGAAGAAGAAGAAGAAGAAGAAGAAGAAGAAGAAGAAGAAGAAGAAGAAGAAGAAGAAGAAGAAGAAGAAGAAGAAGAACAACAACAACAACAACAACAACAACAACAACAACAAGAACAAGAAGAACAACAGCAACAACAACAACAACAACAACAATAACGACGACGAAACAACAGCAAAGAGTATCTGCAGCAGCAGCAGCAAAACTCGTGCAAATTTGAACCTGCATTTGTTGGAACATACGACACTTGTTTTCGATCATTGTTTATAACAATGTCTTTGTCGTAAAATGTTTGTTTTAAAGATACCTGGGTTAATAAACAAAAAAAAAGTGTAAGCAGTATTGATTTTACGAGAAGTTCCAACTGAAAACTAATTGTTCATGCATTAAATTTCAGCACCAAACACTCAGAGAAAAAAAAAAGCTAAAACGAGCTAGGGGTAATCTATTGGCTTGCGCGAAAAATGCATAAATCCCGACATATTGAACTGCAGATGGTCTATGTCTCCTGTGCTATCATTGTTAAGACAGACATATCAAGTTCACAGCGCCTTGAGCGCACGTCCAATTACCCTATAGGTCTGCAGACTAAAGCTGAGATATTTACAGAGCAGATACTGCAGATTGCAGGAGTCCAAGGGGGAGCTAGGAGCGTCGTCTGAAAGGTGACATTTAGAAGTGCGTCGTTTCAGCATGGGGGAACAGCAGAACGGGAGCACAGGGTGGAGATTCGAAGAAGAGATGGGGGAATGGAATGGGTGGAATCAAATACTTCGATATCCAGGATTCTCTATCTTAGTGTATCGTAACAAGAGGCGGTTGACACACACGCATGCCGTAAAGGTGTCTGGAAACTGGAAAGGCCACAAGGACCCCTGGCATCTAACCGTGAGGAGCACTTCTCTTTATATAGGTAAGGCGCACAGTCCAAAAGACGAGCAACCAGAAACAAAGGATGCAGCCCGCATCTGTAGTATGCAGAAAATGCAAGGAAAACGCATTTCACTTTAAGGCTTGAGTGGAAATCGAGAACTACGAGGCATGGAGCATTCGGTGCATTACGATTAAGTTAAGCATGGGAGGCTAGCATCTAAGACGATAACACTTTCATAATCTGATGATAAAAGCATAACTACATGGGACTTGAAAATGTACTCTTTGAAACTGCAAAAATGCCAGGACCATAGCTTTGAAAATTGTTCAAAAGACTAAAGGTATCAGCGAAAGTTTTGAAAAAAAGATATCCATCGTTACGGGTTGTTTGAGACACGCCTGGCAAAGTAGTAAGGGCCGTGGTAAACAACAATTTCAAGGCAGCATACAGCAACTGCAATTAATTTAAAATAAGTATTTTAAAGCACCATCGTCAAAAAGCTATCAAAGCCTGAAGCCCATACACTTAAATACTTTCTTTATGGGCGAGATGCATTAAAATTTGAGTGAGAGGATGAAACAATTTGCACCAATATTTTGTCTGATTTGATCAACTATTTTTTTGTAGCGATTTGAAAACACATGACCTACACGTGGAGCCAACACCTAGACGCATTTCGTTTCACTCAGATTAAATCACTACCCTCAACATCCCTTCATGCTGCTTGAAATATTGACATATCGACTTTGTAGCCTTGCAGTGATTATTTAAGTTTGAATTCACATTCAAAGGATCAAGAGTGCATCAGCGAAAGAACACTTAGCTGGAACTCTTTGTGCTTTTTTTTTATTCATAACAGTTCAAATACAGACTAAAAATATTTTGTTCATTGGAGGATTGGCCCAATATCCAGTTAGACACTACAACACTACCAGACGGCGATTTAAAAAGAATATTTATTTTATCTCCAATATTTGTGTCCATACTATGTAAATGCGATAATAGCGAATCATTCCGCCAAAAGTATGTAACAGCTACGGAACTTTACATTGACTAGAGATGTTACAGAAATAAGCAAAGAGAAGATGTGAGTGAGTAAACAGCCATAGCCCTGTATAACACATTGATATCATTTGCAACAAATTCTTTAGAAACCTTAGATGCTTCACAGCTTAGATATTAAATACTCTCACAGCTCCATAAATAGTGTTATTTAAGAAAAGACTGGAACCCTAAGAGAACATAAATACAAAAGAATATTCTACACGAACGAAAAAAAAAAAGAAAAAAAAAGGACAGAATAGAGAGGGCTTTAGCAAGCCTATAATATCTACGTTGAGTCGTGTAGACTCACGTTGAGCGGAATATTGCGTCTGTGATAAAGAATCTGAGTGTTCACGCGCGACATTGAGCAAAGAGGTTTGACTAGGTCGTTGCTCACCCCCTTTAGCTGGCAGGCAGCCATCTCGGGTTACTCACACGCAAACACACGGGTATGCAGCGTTAAGCGTAAATCGTGCCCTCCGACAGACATTTGCCAAGACAGCACACAGGCAAAGTCGGGGTACGGTCGCCCTTCTCAGCGCGTCATCGTTGCAGGAATGGCACGACACGGTTAAGCTTAGGGAAACATAAACCAGACTGATAAAATCGGGTGGCAGGAACGAGATTTTTTTTTATTCTCTTAAATCTGGGGCTAATCTTATATGAAGAACGAGCCCAAGTAAAAACTCTGTGATTGTAATTGGTCACGGTTCTTTTTTTTGTTTTTTTTTTTGTTGTTGAAATATTCGGCATTTCCTCCACGCAATTTGTCCATTTTTCATTCTCTTTTTTTTCTTTCTTCTTCTTTTTTTAATTTTTGGCTCAAAAGGGATTTTATGTAAGGATGCAGGTTAAGAGCCAGAAAAAGTTGTAACTCTACAACTTGTCTGATTCGGTTGAGAAGCCCCCTCCCGCCATAAAAAATGTAAATAAATAACTGAGCATACCTACAATATTGCACTCTATGCCAAAACGTCAATGTATAATCTGTTTGTTCTTTCTTCATGTAACCCTGACTGTTGAGAAAGAAAGACATGATTAATCGACAAGAATGAGGTTAACCTTATACTCTATCATATCATCCCTCTCAACATTGCCTTTTGCAGCTGCTGCAGCAGTCATCATTTTAAAAAATTCAGATAATACAAACCCTCCCTTGTCAATTCAAAGGGCAAGCGCGATATCGTAGCGGTGTCAAGCCTACTGTGTCCCCTGTGGTCACAATACAGACGTCGCCTCCAAACGGTACCCAAAGATCTCAGACCAGTGCCAGGCCGATAGAGGTATGGGAGTCCACCGGGAAGTGTCGCCTTACAAACCATGGGAGTCCCCATCCACATGACTGGACAATGTCAATAGCTGATGTTGTGGACTCGAGGCGAAACTCTTGACCACTTAAGGACTGGCAAGTTTTGTCTAATCATATTATTTCCTTGAAGACAGCACTACTCGCAAAGAGTGACACGTGACACTTAGCTGTGTGAAGGAACTTCAACTGTACCGACTCCAAAGATACAAGCCTCGAAACCGTTGAGAATGATCCGGAAGGGAAGAAAATTTTACAAGTAGAATAACCTCATTTGAAATGATTAAAAAAGACAAATTGGTAGTTCTTTTTATACATTCTGAAACAATAAAGGATTTGTACTTCAGTCAGTTGCTATAACCATCTTTAGTGGAAGAGATTCCGGTAAGTCCTTGCTTGCAAAACGTCAATGCAAACTAAAACCTACGACGCATTTATATAGCATAAATTTGACGGGCTCATAAAATTTCATTATCGTAAATGTTAGATGTTAATATTGATTGATTGTTATAAAAACTTTAAACAAATGAGTAAGTTCTTTTTCCTCTCTCTCTCTCTCTCTCTCTCTCTCTCTCTCTCTCTCTCTCTCTCTCTCTCTCTCTCTCTCTCTCTCTCTCTCTTCTCATGATAAAATTAAAAAGGACCTGAGGACAAAATACGAGATTATTCTCATGAATCACATTACTTTTTTCTCTTCGATCTTTTACCGAAGCCTAGTTTGACAATTGACATCAATATTGGCCTCATGTCCCTGTGGCTAAATGGGTAAAAGAACTTCGACCTTGTGTCATGCCCAACGCTTTTCGACTGCTCATGCTTGCATGCCACTTGAGAAGATCAAAGAAATGCGAGGGGTCATGCGTGGGTTATCTGACAAAAAAGGACTTATTGTGTCTAAGGCCTCGACCTATGGCCTGTGTCAAGTGTGTCATCTTAATGTCCACTTTGATGGTCAGCCATTCGGACATAGCGTGACACTGGAACTTTAGTGGCAGGTCTGCTAGATCAATTCTGTCACCCCCAAAGTCTTACGCTCATTTCATCGTATATCACGAAATGGAATTATACTAGGTCTTTGCCCCTGGGCAAAAAAAGGATGACCTTACACAAAACAAATATGATGGTGTTTAGTTCATGAAAATATAAAGTTAATCCTCTTTTGGAGACCCGCTTAACCAAAAGTCCATCCAGTCATAAAGAAAAATCGATAACATTAATGTGTATCATTTCGCACTTGGAACTGACATATTGTACTTATTAGAATTAATTATGCGAAAACTTCTTTATCCACTCTTCGAGCACTTAGAGGTAAAAAACACAATCGTTATCTTAAAATTTACTGAACCAACCTCTTAACTTCATTCCAGTAAAAATTTTTCTGTCTCACTCTCTGCAAACCTGCAGGTAACTTGCCTTGCCGTGGTGGCGATGAAGAGCCGTAACAGACACTCAAAGTTAAATCTAGCTATAAATTCTGTATATTGCCTTAAAATAGAAAATGCCTTAAAAATTTAAATTTATCGATGTCAATCTTGACGAAAATTTCCCAGAATAATGACACATTGTTTATTCGTTGCAGAGGAATCAGATTTTGAGATATTTTGTTGAATTTAATGTGAAATGCGGATGCAGAAGTTAAGGTCCTTCTGCCACTTTATTTTCATCCTACTCCACGCTCTTACAGTAGGTTAAAAAAAAAATAAAAAAATAACAAAACATTTCCTTTCGTTTAACTTCAACTTTCGTGGAAACGAATGACATGATTTAAAGGTATTTATATATTTAAAAAAATCACTATTTGAAAAGTCCGATACAATTTTTGTTTTTTTTCTAAAGGTCCCCTTATATATGTTCTTTTACTATTAGCAATTTGACCAGACAGGGTGATGAAGGAGATGCGGCAGCTGGGCCATATTTAATTTTCTCAAGGGCAAGGAAAGCAGAGGTCGTTCCGTGGTTCCAGTCAAAAATAAATTTATTTCCATCTCGCTCACACTATCTGGCTGTGTTTATCTTTCATTAGAGTTTTCAAGCTTGGATCTACAAGTGTGAGTATGTGTCATATAGAACCAACAAACAGAATCCAAAGTGAGCGAGACCTCTCTCTGTCTCTCTCTGTCTCTCTCTCTTCTTCTTCTTCTTCTTCTTCTTCTTCTTCTTCTTCTTCTTCTTCTTCTTCTTCTTCTTCTTCTTCTTCTTCTTCTCTGTCTCTCTTTTTTTTCCCTCTCTCTGAAAGAAGTCCATGCCGCGGTAAGCCATCTCTCTTCAGTGGACGTGCAGATCTCAGTCGCAGCGAGCCAAACATCAACAAACTGATAAAAGGCAGGAAGACATTTTGATATTCCTCTCCCTCTGGCCAAAAAGGCTGGAGTTAAATGATAACATAAACCCTCCTAGAACGACGACAAGGACAGTCTATGCGAGATTGCTTCTGTCGCCGCGAATTGTTATGGGTGCTCTGGGAAGATGGCTGCTCTAATGAGATGGCTCGTTACACCAGCAACTGCATGACAGAAAGCTAAACAAGTCTACTCCCTGGACGTGTTTGGACAGTGGAATGGGTCTGAAAATAGAGGGATCGAGATGGACGTACAAGAGCTCAGGCCCTAGCCCAACCCTGAGAAAGTTTGACAGTTGTTGTCGGCCAGACTTGCTCGGCTCAGAGCTGAGGACGGCCAGCATAATTCATAATGATACCAGGGAGTGTTGACACGAGCTGGCGTGAAGTAGCCCTGGAAAGATCTCCCAAGACGACCACGCCAAGAGGCTGACCGCTAGTGCTCACACAGAGGGGTCATCGTTTCCTGAATAGCTGTGTGAGTCCACAATGTATGATTATGATCCTGTCAGTCGAAGTTTCTCTATTTTATCTGTACGCGAGTGTGGCTGCACTCTCCTCTCCCTCTCTCTCTTTCTCTAATTAATCTTTAGTTCTCTTTTCCTCCCTCTGCTGACTTCTTTTAACCCCTCACCCCATATCTCTTTTTATCTCTTTCTATTATTCTATATATCATAATATGTATGTATGTATGTATGTATGTATGTATGTATGTATGTATGTATGTATGTATGTATGTATGTATGTATGTATGTATGTATGTATGTATGTATGTATGTATGTATGTATGTATGTATGTATGTATGTATGTATGTATGTATGTATGTATGTATGTATGTATGTATGTATGTGTGTCCTTCTCTCTCTCTCTCTCTCTCTCTCTCTCTCTCTCTCTCTTTCTCTCTCTCTCTCTCTCGCTCTCTCTTTCTAAGAAGTGTTTCAACCATTTGAAAATACAAATCTTATGAACGAAACATATATAAAACTATCAGAAAATGACAAATTCTCCACAAACCAATTAAAACAACACTTAGAGATATACCAATTAAAATGACACTTAGAGATAATCCAAAATTGAAGTTTTTTGAACGACAACTTTAAGTGAATAAAACGTTGAAGTCACAATGTTTATATTTTCGGTCAAGAAAATTTTCTTCTACCCTGACAAAACAAACGAGAAAAAAACAACAACAACAAAATCGAATGATATCAAATAGATCATATCGTGCAGTATTAGCAAGGATTGATTGAATGGGACAGTTCTCTTTAACGATTAATGCTCATATGCTAGATGTAATTTTTCTGTAAGTCAACGCCATGCAACAGTTGATTACAGACTCGGCTATTGATTTTCTAAATATCAGTCCGTATTTTTCAACTGACACAACATTTTTCAATCATTTTTATTTTAATTTGCTTTTATTTTCATTAGTTTTGCTTATGTCATAACATTTAAGGTGGGGCGTACGATGAAGTAAAGTTAATTTTTTTTTCATTCGATTACCATGCCAAACTCAATGACTATGACATGATAGCATATTAAAAATATTATTTTTCCATTTGGGGTATATAATAAGCACAACTAATCATTCGCACCAGCTTTGGGAAGTTTCAGACACACGAAACTTAAATTTACGTCTTGTTTTAGAACCAAACTAGCAAGATTGCAATGTTGCCGGCAGGTCAACTGTATTTGACTCTTCACGATTAAGAGAAAACTAACATGTCTTTTGCTCTTCCGTGATTTTTAAACGTTATATACTACTAAAGGTAGCATTTTAAACTGAGAATACTATCAATCCTATTTTTTCATTCAACGAAAAATTGTCTTCAGGCAGCCCGAAAAGAGAGACTTAATGGCGTCCCCCTGACATTACTGGGACCGGAAGTTCTACCTGGCAACCCAGAACGAGTCTGGACATCCGGGACGCTAGCCAGATGTTTGCTATAAAAGATGAGGGTTGTCTACAAACCGGAGCTTGATATCACACAGCATAGCAAACTTCATCTACAGAGAGCATGACATATAGCTCAATTATAATATCTACGTTAATCAGTGCGAGGGAGGCCAATGCAGGCCGAAAAGGAAATCTACTTTTTCAATGCCAGTAATTTTACTACTTGAAAACCCCCGTTTTCAAGACTGCTAATTTCACTCTTAGAAATCTCCCATTACCAATTATTGTAGTTCACGAAATCTATTTTCAAGACTTGTAAATTCACTACGAGAGATTTTACATTTTTATTAGGGGTGGGGGGGGTTGATATACATAAAAAAAGATTGATTTCTCTCGCCATGAGTTACTTTTAATCCTCATTTGGAAAAAAAGAACCTCCTTTGCATCTAATACAAGACTAGAAGAAGATTAAGATCTGCACCAAGCGCGCAACTTGACAACTTGACAGCTTGCTCAAATTTTGAATTTTCATAGATCATTGAGTTTACCGGAAATTTAACCAAGGTGAGGAAGCAAGCGCCTGTACCAACGAAGATAAACACCTGTTTTAATATTTAACATCCGCCCCGTAAATGCAAACAATACGTTTTATTTATTTTTTTTCCTTAATTGTTATCTTGTTTTTTATATGTATTTTGAAATATTAGTTTGCCCTTCGCTAACAGTTATGAATTTCGTAATTGTTGTTTCTGTTCCTGATTTTGAATTTGTTTCAACAATTTACATTTCTCTTACATTATGCATTTACTAATTGTAAATTGGCTTGAAGTTCAACATGAAATGTTGCGGTTTTGGCTCTGTAGGACGCTTGGTCTTTCTTTAATCTAATATGCAATACAGTTAAGGATCCAAGTCAAACCCTTTTGTTCAACGATTTTATTAAACAAACCTAATTCAAAAAATCCTTTCAAACCATCCAAAAGTGAACAACGGCTCTTATAAATTTTCAGTTATATGACATAAATTCTATACTCTTAACATTGTAAGACATTTTATTACTTGTTGGCTGCGGAAAATTAAGAATCTGACGAGGCGAGGACAAACCAAATATATCGCTAATAACAATGGAGGCTTTGTTTAATTGAACAAACAGAAAACACAAGCGGTACCCAGTAATAAATTTGCGCAAATCAAATAACAATCTAAACAGATTGAGAGTCTTAGACAAAACAGCAAACATAAAAATTGGTCGTTTGATATTTGATTTTTGTCGATAAAAGAGGGAGCCAGCGGGGTAATGTAATCATTAAAAGATTAAGCATGACTTTATTAGTAAAAGAATTAGTTCTAAAAATATCTAAAACGCCTAATGTTCTTTAAAAAAAAATCCTTTTAAGATTCTTGTCGCTATATCCTAACGTAGCAAAACAAAAAAAGGTATTTTTTTTATCATCTAATCTTTTTTTTCTTCTTAAGTTTTGAAGCGTTAAGATTAGCTTCAGACCTCTCTCTATCAGTCTAAGAATGCTATGCGGATACGATAGCTATTTGTGAAGGAAAAGATCGCTGAAAAATAATAATAATAATAATCATAATATATAATAATAATAATAAAAACATGAATGATAAGTAATTATTTCGTTCCTGAGGTATCTTGGTGGCACTCAGAAGTGGATTGCGTCATTCTATCAAGCCAGGGAACGGATACATGAATCACCGAGTCCAGGTCTAAAACTGGAATCCTATCTCTCCTCGTCGTTAGCCTAAAGATCCACGGACCGGGTTATCTTGTACCATCCCTAATTCGCAAGAATGTTGAGTTAATCTTCTCAAACCATGCGATAATTTTAAAACTCAAAATATATCCGCCATAGAATTTCCCAAACCGTGTAAAGTAAAATTGGCTGATTTCTAAGAACGTCTAGACAAAATTTGAAATTTAAGAGTACATCCTTTGGAATTTTGAAATACTTGTGGCTTAGACATACTTATATCGTGTATGGTAATCAATTTCATATATGAAATTTTAACAGTTGGGCTTATTCCCAACCGGTGTTCCTTTTAACAATAAAAGAGAAACTGCGAATCTTAAAACCTTTCCAAGATTGATCATCTGCCCATTCTCTCTCTGTCTGCCTGTCTTTCTCTCTGTCTCTGTGTGTGTGTGTGTGTGTGTCTCTCTCTCTTTCTTTCTCTCTCTCTCTCTCCCTCGGGCATTCTCTCTTTTTTTTAAAAAAAAAATGCGATTTTTATGCTCAGAGTTTGTTTTCTCTTTACTCAAGATAACGCAATATTCATACGGCAATATCGGTGAGAAATATGAATAACATTTCAAGGTCGGCAAAGAATAATTTGAAATAGGACACAAAAAAAACTGATTGAAAGGTGAAAAAAATGAGAGAATGCGCCATGTATCTAGCTAATCAAACCGGGAGACATGAACTAGGTCATTCAAAGAAATTAAAAAAAAACTTTAACAGATTATATGATAAGTTAGAGAGATTCAAGATAGAGGTGGAGCTAAGTGGCTGGATGACATTACAAATTCGATCAGTGGTGCACATCTGTGGTGTAAGACAAGGGTTGATTGGCATTCATTTTTGTTTCTCACTCAATTGATGATACTTGGACCCTGCACATATCAGAATATAGAAATGAAGAGAGGAAGAGAGAGAGAAAGAGAGAGAGAGAGAGAGAGAGAGAGAGAGAGAGAGAGAGAGAGAGAGAGAGAGAGAGAGAGAGAGAGAGAGAGAGAGAGAGAAATACATTAGAGGATAGACATATTGTAGCGTGATGTGAGGATTTAAAATGTCAACGTACAACAAAACCGAATTTGTTGGACTTAAAATGTACTCACCGTGGGAGACCCATCCGTGGCTGCAGGTGTCACAGTAGCGCAGGCTTTTCTTCCCCGGGGCGAAACACTCGCAGGAGCACGTAGGCTGGGTACATCGGATAGCCTGGAGGAGAAGCAAAGGAGGTTTACCAGTGGACACACACAGTCGAGTTAAGGCGTCTCGCGTGAGAGTGCTACGGGACAGCGCCTCCCGGGAGATGGAGTCACGTAGCCTGAATAGGCCCGAGTACAGGTCCCCCATATCCATCCGGGGCAAGGCGTGTCCACTGACACTGCCTCGAGAGCTACACCAGGCCATGGTAGCAGCTGCTGCAGCGGCTACTACAGCGGCGCTATGGTGGTTGTGGTGGTGATGGTGGTGGTGGTTTAAGTAGTCCCGGCTCATGAAGAAAAATGGTTGACTGACTCAATTAGAAGAGTTGGTATGGGGACAAGGCATATATAGACTAGTCGAACTGAGGACATGAAATGCTTTCCCAGCGAATCATGAAAAAAATAGCAACATATCTATTTTTTTTCTTAATGTATGGGTTAAGATTTAAAGCAGAAAATATCATACATAAGCCCATGAAAATATTGAAAAGTACTTCCAAGTTTGCTCTTTGACTACGACCAAATTAGGTTGTTGACAAGTGATTCGCCTTGAAAAAAAAAACCCATCGAACTTTCAAATACCGAATTTTTTATTCCTTGTACATATAAGCAGCATACAAGATCTTCTCTCCCATCATATCATGACTGAAGTCTATTGAAAAGAAAAAAACTGTCGTAAAATATAGCTGTCAAAGCGGCATGCGTTGCACGGTCAAGGCAAAAGAGGTCTCTTTCAAGAGGTCAAGGTGTTCAGTTTTTCATCGGAACTACATCACGTCGCCGCTCCATCTCATTCAAACTCAGCGTGAAAAGTTAAATGGCAACAGTGATACATATATTAAACTTCAAGTCAATCAACTGGGATATTATGATAATTGGGCGGACAATATTAACACTAAAAAGCCAGTTTCTTGTTGTAAACTTCAGCAGAGAAGTCCGGATTCACCAATGAAAGGTCCCAGATGGATGCTCCACCATTCATTCTCCTGATTAGGTCCGGAGTCATCAAAAACAACTGTGCGGAAAGATCGACATAACAACGTACATCATGCAGCAAAGGTAAAAGACCCTCCTAATGTTAAGCAAGGACCAGGCGAGGCAAGCTGACATGTGGAGTGAGCAACCAGAGACGCGAGAACAGCTGTGTGTCTTGTTCACCCTTGTCTTCGCTACTAGATACGGGAGCCAGGGTCAATACACTTTACAATCACTTGTTCCGGCCTCTTATGGAGATAAGACGTCGCCCAGAGACTTCCCAGGGGCACGATACACCAGAGCTGGAGAGTCCGGGCAAACTTATCGCCACTGGCTCTTGATCTATCTTATACTAGTGAGTTACGCCATAGAGACCTGAAAAGATGCGCAATATTTTGAGCTGCTGAGACCCGATTGTAACTGCGCTTTATACGTGTGGAGATTGAAACAACACACTTTCACAAATCTGGAGTATCTCTGGAGGAAGTCGTAGAAACAATCTATGAAATAAACGAATCAAAAGCTTATTCTGATAATTAAAAGAAAAAAAACCAACACAAATCGTCAATCTGAAAGCTGCGTGTACTTCAGAAGGAACCAAGTCATCCAGAAACGCCCATTTACAAACAGCTTAGATTAATGGAGTCTTCTAAGTCAGTCTCTCTCTGTGTTTTTTTTATAGTAAACGTGGTAGAAAATCACAGTGTCGCGTAAATGTTATCCTACCATTCATCATTTTTTAAACATAATTTCTATCTTATTCGTCTGTTACCAAATGTCAACAAACGCTAGATTTCACACATCCCAGACTAGTAAAATAAAAGTTCTTCCGTTGAAACTCGTAAAACATAAACGCAATCAATGAATTTCACCGAGTGAGCATCTAGCGGCGTGTCTTAAAAACTAGCCACACGTGCACTGGTGCGCCGTGATCCCGGCGCTGGAGAGTTCGATCTAGGGCTCATCACCAAACATCCCCTGACTCCATGGCTGTATTTCCGAAGACAACCCTGATCAGTAACAAGTAACGGGCAGTCAGACGGGCTCCGACCGGCTGACTGCTGGCTGGGGGGCGGTGGCGGAGGAGGAGGGGACGTAGACCATCCAGCGCCGCAGTAAAACAATTAACGATGAAATATTGAAGGAGCAAGGGTGAGCAGATCTGGTTCCTGGGTCGTCGCGTGAAACTTGGGCAATAGGATACAGCAGAGAGCAGTCTCCTTCCTTCCGGCCCGGCGAGGGGGGAGGGGGAGGAGGGAAGGGAGTGAGGGAGAGAGGGAGGAGGGGGGCGGTGTGGATAAATTCGATACAACTTCTAGGGCGAAGGGCGGGTTATGAAGAGGGAGAGGGAACACCAAATAAAACTGAATGTGTCGTAAAGAAAAAAAAAGGAGAAGGATGGTAGGAAATTTGGGGAGAATGGTGATAAACCCCCACCTCCCTCCAAATCAAATTCAAGATCATCATAGTTTTTTTTTAAATGTTGGGATCAATTATAAATATTCATTCTTCTTGTGCCAAAAGAGGGATGTGTAAGGCCTCTGTTACATTGAATGTTAAAAGATATAAAGAGCAAGAAGGACACGTCTACATGGGATCGATCGAATAGAAAATAGAAAAATGCAAGGATGGGCAAAGTTATGAAACAATTACTGTCATGACAATCCTCTAAATTTAAAGCATATGGTGCAGAAGAGAGAGAAAATCAGAGAGTGGGAATTTATTCATTATAACTATTCCCTCCACCTTAGACCTACCTTAAAGTAAAAAAAGAATCCCACTGAAATCTGAATAGAACTGAAAAAAAAAAAAAGAAACGGTAGACAAAATATCTTAACTTAAACGTAAAATCTTACGTCAAAAGGACGAACTGAGTAAAGTCAGATATTATTACAAGTACAGTTAAGTAAGCGGTTTTCATCATAGCAATTCGGTTAATTCGATACAGGGATAACTTCCAATTCTACGCCACGCAATTAAAATTATTTCTCCCTAGTGTTAGCACATGTCAAGTATTGTGGGTGTTTTCCTGGAGCAATTACTTTTCATGCCAATGAAACTCGTGGGTTGAGTTGAGATTGCGGTTTTATGACAAGATAGTGGAATGGGTCTCTTTCAAACAAAAGGCTAACAGATATAAGTGTAATTAAAAATTAATTACAATAAAGAAAGTCATAGGAACATTGAGGGCAAGAAAATAAAAACGCTAGAGAGAGACAAATAGAGAGAGAAAAAGAAGAAGAAGAAGAAGAAGAAGAAGAAGAAGAAGAAGAAGAAGAAGAAGAAGAAGAAGAAGAAGAAGAAGAAGAAGAAGAAGAAGAAGAAGAAGAAGAAGAGAAGAGAGAGAAAGAAAAGAAGAGAGAGAAAGAAAAGAAGAGATAGAGATAGATAGATAGATAGATAGAGAGAGAGAGAGAGAGAGAGAGAGAGAGAGAGAGAGAGAGAGAGAGAGAGAGAGAGAGAGAGAGAGAGAGAGAAATAGAGAGGGGGAGGGAGAAAACATATAGAGGAGGGAGGGAAAAGACAAATATACCTATGTATAAAAAAAGAGAGGCGGAAACATAATAAAACTACATTTTTCTTAAGGTCGAATATAATCACCATACCATGTTACCTTGTTTTTAATTATTAACTCCATCTCTTCCTTAACCCCATCCAAAGGCCCAGTTTGACCTCTTCATCTTTAGAATCAGTAATCAGGCCTCTACCTGAGTGTAAGTCTAGTCTAATCTACCTGGTCGCGTCAACTCCTGCACTCACCAAGAGCGGGCTTGCTTGTCTGTCTCTCCTGCTTTGTTGTTATCGAAAACACGGTTTCAGGTTTAAATCCGGGGTCTTCATAAGCCCCATCTACGATTTAGCAGTCTATGAGGCTACCTTGTTCGCAAAAGGAGTGGTCGTTATACATTTGATAGTCAGATGCCCATGTGTTCTATTTTCCATATAAAACAACTTAACAAACTTGACGGGACGTGCATTCGTCAAATAATATTTTATTAGGGCTCAAGAAGCAACCTAAAATGTCTCAAATTATAAAATTTTAATTGATGAATAATTTTTTTCAAGGAGAAAGGCGAGATTATAGACATATATGCTGTGTCCAAATTATGAAAAATTATTAGCATCGGCTACGTGCCCTGACGTAATGGATTTGATCGACTTGGCCGCTTGTTTTTCGAAGTCTCTCTCTCTCTCTCTCTCTCTCTCTCTCTCTCTCTCTCTCTCTCTCTCCCTCCCTCTCTCTCTCTCTCTCTCTCTCTCTCAATCTTCTCCCTTTTCTTTCTTAGTCCCCGCAACAACATGTTATCTCTCAATATCGTTAACACCCCCTCTCTCCCCGTCTCATCTATAAGTATAGAGCCAGTCTATCTGTCACTCTGATCTCCCCTCCCTCTCCCATTTTTGTCCTCACTCACATTAACATTCAAGCGCGTATGTCATGCAGCATACCCAGACTGTGATACACAGACTAAACCTTCTCCTGGCACTCACAGACTGTAGATGATTGGTTGCATTCCTCAATCTCTCGCAGATGACGGACAATCACAACAACCTACTGCCCGGCTGAGCAGTTGCTGTCCAACTCATATAGCCTAAATAATTATAGTCTGACTCCCTCTCGCTTGCACCTCACACCGTCTCCCTATCAGACTCTTAAGGACATAGAATAATGTAGATTAGAGAGTGTTTTACTCTACGTCATCAATTTTTTTTCCTCGAACTATTGACATGCTATGCTACTGCTCTTAGCATATCCTGGTTCTAAGCCTGGATGTTGTTTATCTATTGATTCTGATTATTTTTATGACGTAGAGAATTTGAAATCATTTGATTTACAAATAGGTTATTCTTTATTCTCTCTCTCTCTCTCTCTCTCTCTCTCTCTCTCTCTCTCTCTCTCTCTCTCTCTCTCTCTCTCTCTCTCTCCCTCTTCATTCTTTTCCCTATATCGACAAAAGTACCATCTGCATAGTGCATTAAAAAAAAAATAATATAAGAAAGAATATGAAAATATGATGATGAAAATCTTTCCAAAATTTTAAAAGATTCGTCTGTGGGCAAGTTGCCAATAGATTGTCTCTTCCTTCCTAAATCAATTTTTAAGCATATGTGATAAGATATAAAACAGGAATTAAATATTCAACGTAACTTTTGGTAGATATCTCCTATGACAGAGAAAGATATCTAAGTGCGACGTACTTCTTTTACATTTGCTCATTGCTCCTGTGAAAAATTAGAGCTGCCTGGGGTCAAGACCAACTTCAGATTTTCCAGAACTCCTGAACTGTAAAGACATGGCCTCCATAAGCCCAGCCAATCTCCCTCAGCGCGGTCCACTATCTCTCTCAGCTCATCACTCACACCTTTTCTTACATCAATTTCAAGTTCTGCTCAACAGATTCGCACTCTCGGTCCATCTCCTTCAAGAGTGAGAATCTACCTGAGTCGTTACTCCTTCCCCTTACCACCGTCCCTTTTCCATTAGTTCCACTTCCCTTCTCTCTCCCCCCCCCCCTTCCCCCTAGACATATATCAACTGTGTTTGCCATGCTCGACTTTCTCAAATGTTCACAGTCCTCGGGGCCTGGCTTCCTTGCCCTTAGAACTCCCAACAGTTCGCGCTGACAAACATCAGGCGCTACGTCGATCACTGATAAAAACTTCCACCTTTCTTTCTCCCACCCCCTCCTCCCGGACATTATATTTCCCTTCCTGCCTTTACCTCAAGGAACAGCAGGATGAAGATTCTGGAAGCAGTCGCCTAGTCAGTCCCCCGTGGGCTGAAACCTCAAACCCGTCCTCAGCGTCAGCATAGAGCGCTCTCATCTTTCCAGATCACTCCTTTCTCACCGTCCTCCCTCTCCTAGCTCACCAGTCCTGCCTCTCCGCTCACCTACAGTCTCTCTCTCTCTCTCTCTCTCTCTCTCTCTCTCTCTCTCTCTCTCTCTCTCTCTCTCTCTCCATCAGCGTCTCCAGGTTTACCTGCGCGACTGGTTTACTTGTATAGACGTAAAATTAAGATTCCAGCCCGCCCGGATCGACACGACCAAGCTTAAGGATATAGAAGATAAAAGCTTGGCCAGGTCTCCAGGTAAAAGACACAGGTACCGACAGCCCCAGAGGGTGCACGAGTCGGGTCTACAGATCTGAGCCGCGCACGCCCCAACCGCCTGTCGTGATGGAACTGTTGTCATGCCCGAAATCTTGGCCTACCTTTCGAAAACATCACCGCACCCCAGACTAGATCTAGTCCTAGATCCTGGCATCGAGGGTTATAAGCTCTGTGTGTTGCCATGGGAGTCTTTGCTCCCATCTGCTGAGTGTTCCTTCCATCTTCTTCCTATCTCTTTTTCTGTAATAAATTTCTCCAGCTTGATGTAGGACGCACCTCCCATGCTTACCACGACATCCGGGTTATGTCGCAATTGCCAATCAAAGTTTATACTTTTCTCTAACAAAACAACCACATTGTGATTACGCACTAAAAGAAAACTGTTTTGGGTGCCCCAGGTACGTGGAGCACACATTATTTTTCTAGTCTTTCTTTATCAATGTGCGTCACTCTTTACGTTCGGTGACTAAGACAAAATAATTTGTAAGCTACGAGTTAGAATTTAAGGGAAAGATCATCCAACTACATGTTCCGTTTTCGTAACTTTAAAACGTCCATGTAGCTTAAAAAGAAGGATTAAAACCCTGAAAAGTTAAATATTTTATTGTTCGACAACACAGCACGAAACAGAAACTCTTTGGATTGAAATTCGCGCATTTAGAGAAAAACGATATATTTCTTAAACGAGAAAGAAACTTAACTTGACTCAAATATTGCACCTAAGTTCCGTACTTTGAATAGGAAAGGGTATGAAAAACTTGGAAATTACATATTTACACTTGCATCTATTTCTTTGACATTAATTTAGATGGACGTCGATTTAAACTTTAGCTGCGTAAGGTTTGTGGGAAAGAAGGGCAATTAGAAACCTGCACCGCTGGGGAAAATTTGTTTGAATGGTTGTCTTTGCTCATGCTAATAGATCTTTCTCTAGAGAAAAATAGACTATTGATGTTTTAAATACTATAGTTTATTGAATTGCGTATTTAAGTCCCTAACCTAGAAAATTTTATCATGGACACATTTTGCTTCTGAAGTCTCGATTTCCCATACACAAAAGGCTTTACACCCGATCACAATACCTATTTTCATAAAACCGAGGACATGCACTGCTTACAAAATAATATCATGTGAAAAGAATTTTAAATTAAACATTGGAACCAAAGGAAACCCACAACAGTATGGAATGTTAAAAAGTTTACAGCAAAGTCATGGGCGTCAATAGCATTTATGTTTAATTTCTTTTTTGAGGAGGGCGTTTTACTTATGCCCCACTATCCGATTCAGTTAACTTGGCTAGGATATAAGAGAAATGTAAAAAAAAAAAAATTAATAGTTACAACAACTTGGTGCGTATGGCTTTAAAGCAAAAATATTTTTTGTCGAGATGATCAATTGCATTAACACATCAGAGAAATTTTCTCACAAAATCTTTTTCTGCCTCGATGTTATACGTCCTTATATGAGCAATATCTGAGCAATGGCCACGATAATGTATGATCAAAAAAGAATTTACGTCAATTTTCCATGAATGTTATACTTCTGTAGCATTATCCAGACCTTTTCTTGATTGCAGAGTCCAAAAATATTACTGATCAACGGTCACTCTTCTCTTCCATCAACAATTACTCCCCGATACTCCCAGATTAAATAATAATTACACCTGAAATTCCCTTTGACTATTACGGAATAGAAATGATATCGTTTTTAAACATAATTCTTCCTAACTTTCGGAAATCTCATATCAGACACGTTAAGGAGAAAAATATCTAAGAAATCTACAAAATTAATAAATGCCACAAAAAGGAGGAAATTGCTCTTTAGTTAGCGTTGAACATCAATTCCGTCTTATTCAATAACTGGCCTACAGATCTATAATACCTAACTGCATTGATTTTGGTTGGAGCTAGAAGTACAGTAAGTGAACAGGGACAAAAAAAAAATTCACGAAGATGACTGAAAAACACCCGAACAAGCCAATTCCCAAGAAATCCTATAAATCTAAAAGAAATAAATAAAATAAAAAATAAATAAAAAGAAAAGCTTAGAGTTCTGACTACCCACTCAATGTTCAGGACCTTGGGAGACCCGCTAGTTCCGGTGTGTGCCGTATTGAAGACCTCTCCCAGTGGACGGGGCTTGGCCAGAGCTGAGAGGCAGCGGGGCCGTCAAATCAAGAGAAAGTACTGGGGGAAGAGGACACTGTTGACCGTGTGATTAAAGTGATGGAGCGTCGTTAGAGCGGCTATTGAGGCTCGGGGGCCTCCGCAGGACAAACGTGTCTGATGAATAGTGGCTGCAATGACGGAGCGCCTCGCCAATCATTTTAGCCGACTTACGCAAACTGGATCTTGTCAACGATCGCTAAGAGATCTAAAGAGGGAGGACTGTCTACTCACTCTTGCTCCGTGGCCCAGCCAGTCTAACTCTAAGCTCGCCATCCTAATCGGCATGAAAGTTTGGACAATTGCACACGACTCCAGAAGCACGTTTTTTGGCTGTCCGCCAAAAACTTCGAGTATCGTCAAAAAGAGCAAAGTGAATGACTCCTCCTCGACCAAAAAGTAATAAGAGCAAAAGAAAGAGGAACGGGCTCTCGTAAGAGGTAAAGATCCCAAAGGCATGACAGGAAGTGTTTATTGACTGAGCTACACAGGTATCGGTCAAATCCTTTAGCCCTGCATTGCAGTCTGTTCACAAGAAACAATTTTTCTTACAGCATCACACAAATGTCTTACTTTAGACTTATGAAATGATTCAGATGACAAGGAACCAATACAGTCAGTACCAAGATGGCTTTAAAGGATTGGTGTAATCAACTAAAGTTTTTATAGTATATAAACCGTTGCAATGTTTGTTCGTTTTTGTTGTGTTTTGTTGTATAGTCTATGCAAATTTAGGAAACTCGTAGTTTCTAAAACTCAGATCGATGAATGTAGTGATTTTGTCATCACATGCTATTATTTGGCAACAATTGAACTATATTTTGTCGGTTCTGATATATTTTTCTTTTTTGCTTTCGGAGATTATACCTTGACGACAATAGCAAATCAAAACTTTGCACTAGACTTAAGATTAATCAAAGAATAAGAAGCGCAAAATAATGAAAATAGGAATTAAGAAAAGAATTGTATCCTATTTCATACTCAGTTATGCAATTTGAACATATCTCGGATTGATCTTGGTGGCAATAAAATCATTTTATGGGTTCAAAGAACAATCTATTTCCATGGGTTACTACAATGCAAAAATTAAATGTGAAATCTTAATAATATGATAAAAAGAAAATATTATCAGTATATTACGAATAATGCGATTTGTACCAACTTTTGCTCTTGTTACTTCAAGGGAAATTTGATTACATCAGTCTTTTAATTATTGTAGATAAAATTTAAAGTAATTAGAAAAAAAATGAAGAAGTATTTTTTTTTAAATTAAGGAAAATCAGTTTGGGATCAAATGGGGAAAAGTATGTATGTTTGTGAAATAAACAGGGGTATTTGAGTATCTCTGACACTGTCAAAAGCATAAAAGCTTGCTTTAATTCGTTGGCATTGCATAACAAGATCAAAAGATTCTTCGGGAAACTTTTGGATGTAAAACTTATATAAAAAATCTCAAGACCATCATTGCTCAAAATCTGTAAATTTATTGATTGTCCATGCTCAATTAAAGACAAAAGTAAACGAAGGTATTAAAAAGGAAAATTGTTGCAAAGAGCTATACTAGCCAACAAAATGCTTTATCCACAAAGTTATCACAATTCTGACTTAAGAGGAGACAAATTGACCTTTCTACACAAAGAATATGTCAAAAGCTAAAAATAGCTGCTTTAACATGTCCACCTCATACTCATAGTTCTGACATTAAAGCGAAACATTGAGGAGGAAAGAAACATTTTGAGCGTTTTCTAGCTGATCCAAGTTAAATAAAAATAAAACCTCTTGAAAAAAAATGCTACTTGCTGATTTACAATTTCCGAGAGAAGTGAAACTGAAATTTACGTAGATATAGGTGTTTAAATAATCAATCAGGATTTCTGTATGCGATAAAAAATGATAGTCTTCAAGCTAAAACGCAAAGGATGTTATAAAAAATATGCTAACATTGCCGACATATTTCACAAAGCAGGCTTTAACAATCAGCATATTTGGGAGACTTAAGTAAAACTGGTCAGTTCATGAAGTCATGATTTTTGTCATGCCGAAAGTCCGAATACATAAAATTATTAAATACCAGAAAATCTGTGTGACTTGATGAATGAGGTGGTTTTAATTCGGCATATCCAGCCAAATTAATTTAGTTAATAATAAGAAACCTTTAAAAACCATTCCTCGTCTCCCTTCCATGCATGGTTCTTTCCTTCCCAACCGTTCCTCTGCTCCCTTTCTTCCACTCCACAACCTCCCCACATCCCGAAATCACCTTACTACACCCCATCTCTCGAACTTGCGTGCCTATGCGCGGCAGCCGAGCTCACTCAAGATTCATTAGTACTAGCTACTGTACACTCTACAGAAGGCAAGAGACTGGCTAAAAATAACCCTGCTCGCCGCCTGCTCCTCTAGAACCAGGCGTGCCACTGCTAGCAGGAGCCAGCGGGCCCCGTCCGGTGCCAGCCGCGAGTCTTTAGTGTCAACAAAGTTGGAGGAAACTTTCCCCGAGACACTGTCCGTCGGTGTAAACTTCTTGGTTGGCTACGGGCCAAACTTAAAAACAAGATGGCCTGAACCAAAAATCAAAACGTCCCGTGAAAAACAACGATATATAGATAATTATACAAGGTGTAACAGAAAGCATCACGACCATCTTGTTCTCTCACAGACTCTCTCTCTCTCACGTCACACGATAGAGTTGATCGTGAGCCCCTCCTCTTGCACAGCACCTCACCTGTGAGCCTGAGTCGCGAAGTCAGGATCACAAGGGGCGAATGGAGGGGCAAAACTTTTCCCTCTCAAGTTAGGGTACAACCACTTCGGATAATTATACCACAAAAGTTTCTTATTTATTACATAAATGATTCCTATACAAATAATATTAACTTCACACAATAAGACACGTAAAGAAAAGTCACTCAATAGGCGATAAAGAGACATAGTACTCACCTCTAGAGGTTTCATACTGGAGCTGTGGCTGACATGGGCAGACTCCGTCACAGCATCTGACGGCAGTGCTGGCTTGCCCGGGTGGCGCGGCGACGGCTGAAAGCACACAAGACGCCGAGTTTAGAGCTAGTAGTAAGAGAGGATACCGCGCGTCCTCATCACCTCACGCGCGTTCACACACACACATACACACTTACTCACACTGGCACCGGATTTACAACGTAAGTCTGTCTAGATTTATCTATACAGAGTCGACGCCAATAGGCTGGCAAGACCGAGACCAAGACTAGTAAAGGAAGGTGTCTTAGCCCAGCACAGTAGCTAGGAGTGAGTAAGAAATACGTTGATGATGGCAAAAGGGGGCACAGTCGTGGCACGGTCGTAGAGTTCTACCAGAAACAGGAGGGTCAAAAGTAGGGATGGAGGAAGGAGGAGGAAAAGGGGGGGGGGGGTGAGGTTCTCCCCTCCTATAGATCTACCAACAGGATTTGAAACTATAGGCTTGGAGAGAAAGATAAGAGGACGAAAAGTTAGGTTGATATGGGGGTAAAAAAAAAAAAAGGGGGGGGGGGAGTAAGAGGTGGCAGAAGGATGCCGTTTTACTTGGAGCACGACAGGACAGAGTGTCTGATACACAAAATGCTGGCTAGAAAGGATGATCATATAAAATGATCACTAGTTTCGATCAAAAGTTGGCATTAAGTTGAGTAAGTAGGCCTACATTCTTCCCTGAATTTTTTTTTTTTATATTTCCAAAAATAGCGAAATCACCCTTTTCAATTAACTCTATCATCAAGATATGATTTATAATGAATTTGTAATAACTCTTTGGTCTAAACTAGTCTTTAATTATTCGTTTACAGCAAATGTGAAAAAAGTAGTAAGATACATAGAAACCACAAGATGAAGTCACCCGCTGGACGCCATCTTTATGGTTTTCCCAGGACCTTAGCTCTGAGGCACTGACAGGGCTGGCCCTGCACATAGTGAATAGAGAATTTTATGACAGGTCAACACGGCACGTGCAACAGGCGAGCGGCCAGACTGTTCGCTCTGTGTGTGCTGCGTGCACTTCTGTAGTTTTCACTTAATCCTGACAGTTATATGGGCAATAATTTTGTTAGTCTTTTGTGGACCCCATCAGAGAGAATCGAATTTAGACTTCTAGATAATGATGACAATAATAATAATAATAATAATAATAATAATAATAATAATAATAATAATAATAATAATAATAATAATAATAATAATAAATAATAGTAGTAGTAGTAGTAGTAGTAGTAGTAGTAGTAGTAGTAGTAGTAGTAGTAGTAGTAGTAGTAGTAGTAGTATTAGTAGTAGTAGCAGTAATAGTAGTAGTAGTAATAGTGGTGGTAGTAATAGTAAAAATGATAATAATAATAATAATAATATAATAATAATAATAATAATAATAATAATAATAATAATAATAATAATAATAGTAGTAATAATAATAATAATAATAATAGTAATAATAATAATAATAATAATAATAATAATAATAATAATAATAATAATAATAATAATAATAATAATAATAATAATAATAATAATAATAAGAAGAAGAAGAAGAAGAAGAAGAAGAAGAAAAACTTGTAAATTATACATTGAGGTCGTTAAAGAGAAATTTCGAAAATGAACTTAAAATTCTATTGACGTTTACTACCTATCAATGTCTTTACATTTTTTTTGTCTTCAAGATGCTCACCAGGATGATCTTGAGCTCTCTAAAATGGTCCTAGAAAGTATAAATCGAACTCGAAAGTCTGTATATATGTAGTTACTTGTTGAAGCTTAAAGTTCGTGATAAACTTTTAATCATTCCCACTAAAGACAACTTTTTATTTTCAAAAAAGACGATGACGTTTCAGATTGAGATTACAATTGTTCTTAAATACTACTGTCTACTGAAGTAATGAGTTTTGTCTTACGGTGTATTTGGTGTGGAATATAAAAAAAGTTATAGATGGTGACCGAAAATTTACCATAACTACGTGTCGGTCATACAATCAGTCATCATAAATCCCATGCGCAAAAATATTTATCACATAAAAGGCCTTGATAGTGTAAGTCATCAGAAAAAATTACAAGGCTCTGTTTCGAAAGAGAACTCAATAAATTATGAAATAATTCTATTGAACTGAGTGGGAAAAACCTAGGACGGTTATAATTGTATGTTCAAAATCTTTCCAGCAAATTTTTCGTCATTCGCATAATTGTTCGGTCTACGAAAAGGTCCGTGGTATTTTTTTAAAATAATATTGAGCATTGTCATGATCTCTTTCCACTTCCGGTTACCATTGATGTGTCATTACAGCCATGCAAGAACTAAACGGCAAGCCGACGGTTTTATTGATCGCTCATTAGTCGCGTTTAGACAAAGTGCCAAAATGCGGTCCCAGTGGCTGTCCTAGCAGGGGCGACGACCGTGGCATGATTATTATTCATGTCACCATCCGCTCTTTTAGCTGCTGCTAGCAGTAGGACTCACAGAGTCACAGACTCATCTAATCATGTCTTCTACGATTAGTATGGAGTTCATTTGCAATCTTATTTTTGTTACTAAATAAAAAGGCCCAAAAGTGGAAGATTTTTTTTGGGGGGTAATCCCTCTTCACCTTGACCCGCAGCTTGCCTTTCCTTGAAAAAGTTGTTGGATATTTACCAAAAATAAAAAATCTTCCGTTTGAATTTCTAATCTCATCCCTCTCCCATATCAATCTATATATTTTTCTTTTCCTTTTTCTTTCGAGACTAAAACGTTGGTGGATCAAGTACGGGCTGCTTTTAAGACCGGCACCGAAGTAAAGTCGACCAGATGGTGACACTCACCCAGTAGCTAGTTTATCAGAACCGGAAGACACCATATCAGGCAATCTCAGGAGGACACACCAAGGGACGGTTCCATTGTTTTTTGTTTTTTTTTTATTCAGGCAGCAAAAAAAATCAATTGATCAAATGATAACCATAACATTTCAACCAAGGACAATGACACCGTGTGTGTGTTTCCAGTTGACAAGGGCTTGACTTTAGATTCTCTAATACATCGTCATTCCGGTGTCCAGAAATTTTATGCAGCACCGCAATTAAAACGCCGCAATTAATGAGAAAGATGTAATACCCGACACAAACCAGTAATTATTTATTAGTATTGTTGCAAGAACTGGAATTCTACGATGCAAAAATGTTAATGCAACTGAACTGTTTGGTTTAGTAGGTGTAACCTACTATGACCTGCTGTGAAGTCGTCACATAGGAAATTACGTGCAAAACAAAAGTATTAAAAAATTATGCTTCTCAGAAAAATTCAACAATCGTGTTCTTGAATTTCCATTAATCATGTAACATGCATATGAAAGTAGTCGTTTTTCTACTCGTATATATCAGGGCAGTGAGAAACATCTAACTATTCAATTACATTAAAAAAATATTAACAGCTCTGACCTAAGATCCATTCAATATCGATCAAACCCGAATAACAAAATGCAACCAGCACTATCTGATACAAAGCATCTACAATTTTAATAATAAAAAATTTTCTTATTTACACAGCTAATAAAAGGGGCAAAAAAATAACACAGCCAACCTCTACTCGAATCATATAACATCCGCACCTAACATTCATGCAAAGTGGCCGTGCCAAAAATGCCACTGCTCGCGAGATATCATCAGCCATAATTAGAGCTAATCCGAAAGCAGTTTAGAATTCAATTAAAACAATCTAAAAGTCAGCTTACTGTGTGCTCGCACATGTGCCCATGCAGGCCCCCGGCTCCAGAGCTAGGTTCCTCAGTCCCTTATGATGACTCGGAGGCCCGAGCCTGCTTGTGACAACGTGGACCTCTGAATCCGAAATGGTAAATATATTTTCATTGAGGCGCGACAAGAGAATGAGAGGGCTCGGGAAATGTACAAGCGGGGAGGGGAGGGGGACGGAGGACTAGCCGGCTGCGGAAAGGACGGATGAGGGACAGGATAGGAACTATTATGACGAGGACTGGAGAGAAGGGATGGGATGCTGAGTGGTCGACGACGCCTGATCAATACCGGGTACGGCCGCTGTATAGTGTATTCCAGAATCAGCCGGCGCAAGCTCCAAAAAAAAAAAAGTCACAGCGGCAACTTTGGTGCCATCGAGGCGCTCCTCTACAACACAGCCGCGACAGCAACAGTTGACTCTAGCGGGGAAGCGGAGACGCGAGGTTTTAGAAGGGGAGGGGGGAGGGGAGATCTATCAGAGGACCGATTGAGGACGAGAGCGGCGGGTGGAGATGGAGGAGAAAGAGAGCAAGAGGTGGTTGGGAAAAGGTACCCGGCCCCCGGGCTCGAGGCTTACCGCACCACCCCTCCCCCCTCCCCCTCCATCCCGGGCAGGATATCTTCCCCAAGCCCAGAATGGATGTCACAGATCCCACTAAACACTGGCCAAACATCCAAATCGAATTGGTCCCGTCACGCAGTAATGGCCGGTTTCGATGGTCGATACGAGTACGACGTCCTTGCGATCTCTTCCTCCCTATCATCGCTCTGAGGTCCGCGTACGTCGACGGCACGGGAGGTGGATTTCGGATGAATACTGTTTAAAATTTAAAAAAAAAGGCAAGAGAGAGAGAGATTGATTTTGTCCATCAAAAATGTTTTATAACAGAGGAGAGCAAGAAAGAGAGAGAGAGAGAGAGAGAGAGAGAGAGAGATAGAGGGGAGAGGAGAGGAGAGGATCAGTTGATTCAAAGAAATGGATAGATAGAGAGAGAATGTGAATGAGTTAAGAGAGAGAAAGAAAAATAGAGAGAAAGTAGGGTGGATTCGTAATGTTTTCATCGTTTAGCTAGACAATTTTTTTCGATTGATTGCATGGGTAGGATGGGGGGAAGGATGCAGTTGAAGAAAAGAGAGAGAAAATTTGTTTTTAAAGAAGAGAGAGAGAGAGATAGGGAAAGAGAGAGAGAGAGAGAGAGAGAGAGAGAGAGAGAGAGAGAGAGAGAGAGAGAGAGAGAGAGAGAGAGAGAGAGAGAGAGAGAGAGAGAGAGAGAGAGAGAGAGAGAGAGAGAGAGAGAGAGAGAGAGACTTTCTTGACGGAGAACCAAAGTGTCTGAAAGAGGCCTTGGCCGGGCAGAGCTAATGTCGGACAGAGAGGTTGACACGATTTGCGCCGCAAGCCTATCGCGGCCAATCACACCCACTTGATTTGAGCAATCACTGAATCAGGCGGTTCACCGCCCACCACAAATCCCGGCGTCAGGAGAGTCGAGAGTTCCAAAAAGCTCTTCATATATAAATTACGTCACGATCTTGCGCTGTTCCTAACACACGGGCAAAAAAAATTTTTTTTTTTTTAAACTTTTTCGTTATCTTTGTCTGTAAATACTAAATAAGTGAATTTTTTTTCTTTTCCTCGAATTGCAAAACCGCTCTCTCCAATGAACAAATCCCATTCTTCAGAGGAAAGAAAAGGGAAATGAATCAAGATTTTGTGGGCTGTGGCTAAACTTAACATAGATCTAATTTTATTGATTGATATAGCTCGTCCACTCCAAATTTTTGACGGAAAAACATTGTTACCTTGAGAGATTAATAGCAAATCTCCTACTGTAAGTTTTTGTTTAGAAAAAGAAACATCGACTCGTACAGTTAACTGCCCCCTTCCCCCGCCCTTCTATTCGAATCTCTCTCTCTCTCTTTCTCTCTCTCTCTCTCTGTCTTTCTCTCTCTCTCTCTCTCTCTCTCTCTCTCTAAATAGAAAGCAAAAACACCATACTTGGAGGATAACTAGGTGATTATAAAGGATCCAAAATGACGCGTGTGTCTATAAATAGTATAATACGAGGTCTAAAAGGAAATAGACACACAACTTTATAATTACGGGACAAAAAAGAAATAACAAAACTATTATCAATTCAGCATATAAACGTTTCTCTGATGAAGCTTACAAAGTGAAACGTTTATACGTTGAATTGATAATAGCTTTGTTATTTCTTATTTGTCAGTTGTGTGCCTCTCCCTCCCTCTCTCTCTCTCTCTCTCTCTCTCTCTCTCTCTCTCTCTCTCTCTCTCTCTCTCTCTCTCTCTCTCTCTCTCTCTCTCTCACTCCGTGTTTACTGACAAATCCATAGGTCAGGTTGGTTTCGATTGTGTAAAACTGACGATGACGTCATTCCAAAATTTTCGTCATCGCAAATTACGTAATGGCTTAAACCCTAAATAGCATCTAAACTCGTCGTTTCAATATAGACTAAAAATAGAAAGTGTAGCCATATAAAAATATATGAATATGACAGTTTTTACCTTTATTCGTCATATGCTCTTCTAGTGAATGGTTTTAGCTCTGGAGCCATGGATTTGTCCCGTACGTGCGGGTATGTTAATGCTGCAAGTCGAGAACAAAAATCGGACCTGAAAGTGAAAAGCGAAAATAACAAAAAAGGCAAACGGGGACAAGTGAGAGTTGACTTAGATACAGGACTGGTGAGCAGCCAATAGGCGGCGAAAACGGATTCTGGATCTATCCTAGCTTAGAGCAAGAGCAGCTCATAACTTTATTATTTTTCTTTCCTAGGAAAAGAAACGGGGTGGGCTGACTAGTCACAGGGAAAAGGGAGGATGGAAGAGGCTAATTCTGAGACGGTCATAAAATAAGTCGCCCCTCTCTGGCCTGGGTCGCGAGATATTTTTGGACAAGAAAGTCAAGTTGTACACATGTGTTTTATCTAAGGGCAAGAAAGAGAGCGAGAGGAGAACATCGGTATATGTCGTTGGTGCAGCAGGAGGAAAAAAAAAAGAAAAACAGCAAAAGAGGGAAAATGGAGTAGAAGGAGGGCAAGGAGAAGGTGAAAAAGTAGTAGCAGCAGCAGTAATATTAGTAGTAGTAGTAGTAGTAGTAGTAGTAGTAGTAGTAGTAGTAGTAGTAGTAGTAGTAGTAGTAGTAGTAGTAGAAGTAGTAGTAGTAGTAGTAGTGAAGCAGTAGTAGTAGTAGTAGTGGTAGTAGTAGTAGTAGAAGTAGTAGTAGTAGTAGTAGTAGTAGTAGTAGTAGTAGTAGTAGTAGTAGTAGTAGTAGTAGTAGTAGTAGTAGTAGTAGTAGTAGTAGTAGTAGTAGTAGTAGTAGTAGTAGTAGTAAAAGAAGAAGAAGAAGAAGAAGAAGAAGAAGAAGAAGAAGAAGAAGAAGAAGAAGAAGAAGAAGAAGAAGAAGAAGAAGAAGAAGAAGAAGAAGAAGAAGAAGAAGAAGAAGAAGAAGAAGAAGAAGAAGAAGAAGAAGAAGAAGAAGAAGAAGAAGAAGAAGAGGAGGAGGGGGAGGGAGAGGAGGAGGAGAAAGAGAAGGATGAGGAGAAGGATCAAGAAGGACATAGAAAAAATAAGAATTTACTAAAATTAATTGTGAGCGTAGTAACAACAGGTTCAACAAGTTCTGTCAAGAAAATAAAAAAGTTGAACGAAATATCATTATTTAATTAACTGTTAGAGCTGGGACAATAAAATCCGATTTTTTTTATGACTATGGATTTAAGAAATTTTAAAATTCTTTCGTTTTTTAAATCACAGCCTGGTTAAATTGTTTTGATGGAGCTGTACTTGTATCTTTTCACACCATCTTGTTCAATGATAATCGTGATTGCTTTTAGAGACAAAATTGTCATTTTTTTTTTGCGATTGAAAACGAAACAAAAGAAAGCTCTTTGGCAGCTGTAAAAATACTTGAAAAGCTACATGGACTGAGAAAATTTAAATGCATCTAGGTTCGTTAATTTTTTTCTGTGTGTGTGTGTGTGTGGAAGGGGGGGGGGGTAAGAAGCAGGTAAACTTTTCAAACATTTTTAGTTTTTTAAAAGCCTGTTGACGTCTTCTATTGTGCCCAATGAGATAATTTTTTTTTCAAGCTCCATCTCTGATCGGTCTTTTCTGCTTTTATACATCATTTTGATAGTTCAATGAAGTCATCAAGCATGACAAAGATAGTATTTGTGTGTAGAGAGTAGATTATTGTATTTCTGTCGGTTAGTCATGATGTTGGGAGGAATAAGGGGAGGAATGGTACAGAAAAAAAAAAATGAAAACAGAAAACTATTTGGTAATAAATATTATTCCTTGAGAAATTTAACGTTCCCTGCTGGATTTCCCCGAAGAATCTTATACGGATTAAATAAAATTGTGCACAACTAGCCGGGGTTTAAAGTAAAGAGAACTGTGACTCGGCAACCATAAAAGAAGGAATTGTTGATGACAAGAGGCTTTAAGAAGACGGAGTGCAGACAAGCAAGCGGAGGAGGGTACATAACTTGGGTCAGGTCACTAGAGGAGAGGAATCTGGTTTTACAATGATGAGATAGTCGTGAGGGGGAGGGGGAAGGGGGTGGGGGTGGCAATAGAGACGGAGGCTCGGTCGTTGAGAAGGACGCGCCTGTCCGATGATTTAGGAGATTCCTGGTAAGGAGGAGGAGGACGCTTGGTTGCCATGTAAACATCACCGCGAGAAAGACAGATTAGGTCCGGGCGGTGCCTGGTTCCAGATACTGGAACAGACAAGGGGGAAAACTACTCACTCAGGTTTTTAGAGAGACTGGGGGAAAATGGGTTGGGATGGGTTGATGTTGCTCCAGAACATCAGGACACAAAGAATACGATGTACAAGACGGATGGCACTGTCTGTAAATGAAACAAGTGAAAAAAAAATGCAAGAGTGATTGTGGAGGGGAGGAGGTAGGAGGGTGTAGTTGAGAAAGAGGAAAGACGGATTCCAGTCTGTTAAGGACAGAGGCGAACTGTTTGCCTGCTTCTCCCTACACTTGGCTCAAGTTTCGACGGCACCTAAAAGACTGTCTTTCTTTTCCTCCAGTCCTCTGCCAGACAGGGGAAACAAATCCCTTTCCCTGGCGACTTCAACAAGCCGCAAATACTGCCTTAAATTCATATCAACCTCCCCCCACTCAGTCCATCTCCCCACCTCCCCACCTTACTCTTCCCATCACAATGTATGCACTAGTAGAAACAGGCATCCCTTCCGCTTCCATCTTGCCACTAAACAGCGTCTACTACAGTGGAGCCCTCCTGGGGTGAACTGTTCCCCGACGGCTGTAAAGACAGAGAGAAAGGAATAAGGCGACTCGGAGAGAGGTCGGTCACTCTAGAACACACATGGGAGGGCTTGAAACCATGTCTGACTCCCATCAGTCTCATGACTATGACAACAGACAGTGATGAGGATGTGGGCAAGAACTGGGCGAGGATGAAGAAAAATTTAGAAAGACCATAATTATATTTATATTTGTGGATTTGTAAAAGACCATGAGCTAAAAAAACATTACTTCAACTGGGCCGAGATAAAGGCTTTAGGTGTCTTATTCTGATACTAGATGTAACGAATTATATTTCTCACATAATATACAAACAATATCTAACGTCTGGAAGGATTATCTCGATTAATAAGTATATGGTTGAATAATGGTGTAAATTTAAACTGAAAAGAATTTAATCCGCAGGCCGTAAACATAAAACATGGACAATTTTTTTTTTTAAAGTAACAAAATATCTTACGAGAAGACCAGTGAATTGCGATGCACAGCTGTAGGAAATTTACGTACTAAATTATGATTGTATTATTTTGTATAACTATGTGCGACTACTTGACAACCATGAAGTAAAAGACGTGTAGACAACCAGTCCCATTCAGTCTTTCTCTGTGCTCACGCCAAGCATAAAATCGCATCTACACCACACGTGTACGTCTATCATTCATGGTCCAGTGCTTGCATCTACTACCAGTACCGGTGCGTAGAAATGAGAAAGTGAGCGACATGAAGAACGAGGGATTTGGGGATGAAAAGTTTTTACTTCATTTTGTTTTCTGTCCCCTTCCCCCCTTTTTTTCCCATTCTATGAAGCGAATAGAGAGGTCAGTTGCATTTATTTTGAACAATATTGTATAAAACGAAGAAAAAAAAAAAGCTGTTTACTACATCTCTCTTGGGTATAAGAATCCAAAGGTCTGCTTCGATGTCTGTTGACTCAGGAACCCTAACAATCAAGAATGTCTTGTCACACCTATGAGTAAATCTAAAACCGATAACAATACAAGGGTATCCATAGCCCCTCAACTACGGTTTAAAGCAAGTGCAATATGAAATTTCGTCGATCAAGGCCGTTTATTCTTTAGAGAGATTGTAAATCGTCATAAAGAATGCGGAAGATAAAGTTAATGCAAAGTTTAGGGCTCATCTTGAATATAAAAGACAGACAAGTAGTGTCAAGTCAATATGACAAGATCTGAAATTGGTTTCTTTTTTTTTTTTTTTTTCCTTTTTTTGTTTTTGTTGGAGACCATTCATTTTGAAAAGGTAAACATGGACAGATACTCAGCGTATTATCAGCGTAAAGGAAAATGGTGAAAGTTGTCCATGATCTCATAAGAAGAACTTTCGCCTTGTTGACAAGGGCAAAAAAATGAGATTTAGTTTATTCAATATGAAGGCGGGGATAAGCAAAAGAACCATGTTAGAATTATTTATCTTTTTACACCATTTTAAAGGAATGCGTGTATTTTTGTACTACCCTAACTATTTCGATGCTGTCTAATGAAAGCTCGGCAATATCGCACATGTAATAAATCCGATATACCAACTCAAATTATCATGTCTGCAAATAGCAATAAACTTGCAAAAGCTTTCCTTGGGCAGTTTCGCCTGGACACATGTTTGATGCATGCAGTTTATCACACAAACTACACAGTCATGTGGAGTGCTGGAAGCAACAGTGTCCTAACTCGACTGATTTACTGAAGAATGTAAGCCTTTATCATTCCAAGTCAACGCTAATGATAGAGAAACGACTCAGCAGGTTTGTGAGACTAAAGTATGACAAGAATTCGTCCCATTTTCTGTATTGCCGTGTTTCAGTTTCTTCAGGCTATTTTAAGTTCGAGCTCCTGCTCCAAGCAAACATGAAATTTTGTCTACAGCGCCCGTCCATGATGACGCCAAAAACGCGCCTCGTGGCATCATTCAGTATTCTAAGATTCTTCCGAAAACTTAGGGGACATGAAACAACAAATAAAGAGAAGAGCATCCCTTGAGCCAATGCCAGGCTTCTGAGTTAATGAAAGAAAAGACCCCCTGCTAGAGGACAGGCAATGCCAGATGGACACGGCTGGTCCTAACAGTCATGACTTCCTCAGGTTCCAAGTCAGCCTACCACTGGGACGCCTTTCCCCTGACATACATGTCTACCTTAAATTGAGGTTATGTTGAGTTACTCAACCCAAAGCACCCTCCTGTGGGCTTCCCAATCTTCTCCCTAATGCGACGCTTTTAGATTTATTTTCTAGGTCTCGGTCATTCTAAGACATATATAACTACTAAAAAAAAAGAACTTAAAAATCTGTCCATGACGGATTCCTTGAGAAAGTATGACTGAAAAGAAACAAATTAAGTATAATTAAAAGCTTTGAATTTTCGTGATTTCCTAAAAAATGTCAATTATCAAGTTTATCAATATCTACCTTTTTTTTGTTAATAGTACAAAGGGTTATATGTTAAATTTGAATTTTAAAAAAAATGGGTCAAAATTTCGCGGGGAAAGTTAGAATATCTAAACAATAAACATTATCATTTTGTCAATTACAATCCACTCTAATTTAATTTGAAATATTTTGTCATCTCGCCAGCAATTATAAGATGGTGAAAATTAAAAGGATGCAAGGAGCAAAACTTCAATCTAGAATGACCCCCACTTTGCTTTAAAAAAATCTTTAAAATCTCACACAAAAAAAGGCGATTACCTGTACATAGAGATTATGTTTCCATCACAAAATCAGTGGGATTGTACAACTTTCATTAAGATTTATAAGACAATGTAGGATAACTTTGAAAATCCAGGCGCTTAGAAATAATTCCAAGAAGTTTTATAATCAAATCATTTGCAATCAATCTGTCCATCGTATAAAACATTGCTAAAAGAATAGATTGTGTCAAGGATTCAAACATTATGTGAAAGTATTTTATTTTGTTTGTTTCCTCATCTCTCGTTTTTTTTCCTTTGCGATCAAAATCAAAACTGTTTTTCTATAAACAAAAAAAAAAAAAAAAAGGCCATCAAGTTGCCACCCTCCAATCCTCTATAAAATGTAACTCATTTTCTCTGAAGGACCCTGTCCACTGAGCTACTAATCTACAGTGCTATCTAGCGTGATAACTTGAGTCTGTCCAGTCAGGCTGACCAGATACCTCCCGCACATGTGGTGGTCATTAGAGGCTTCCTCTGTGGAATGACCGCCTCGACGCTCATGACCTCTGGAGTGTCATCCAATTCATTACCATTGGTCTCCGCGAGTGTTTGAAGATAAGGATAGAGAGAAAGAAAGACAGGAAACTTTGCTTCCAGGGTCGACACCGATGCTGGAGGAAACGAAGGAATGTGGTGGGACTGGCGGGAAAAGCAAAATGTGACCAGAAAGCTCTGTGTTGTCGTTGTACCTAAAGAGGTAGGGCGCTAGCCCTGGTATGGTGCAACCTCTAGCCAGACTTTCATGACAGGAAGATAGGGAGGTGTGTGTGTGTGTGTGGGGGGGGGTCAAAGAAGAATTGCTTTATAGGTGTGTGTGTATGAGAGATAGGGAGGGGGATGGGGAAAGAGAGAGAGAGAGAGAGAGAGAGAGAGAGAGAGAGAGAGAGAGAGAGAGAGAGAGAGAGAGAGAGAGAGAGAGAGAGAGAGAGAGAGAGAAACAACTGTAAAAAGGGAAGAGTAAGGATTTTACACTCCTGTTTGAATCAATTATATCGTTACATTTGTTTTAAACGGAAGGTTGATAAAATATGGGTTTCTTCCATTTAACAAAGAAAGGGACTAAATCATCTCAACTTCACAAGATTTTGTCTCTACAAGATTCACTATAATTAGAGCAAAAAGAGCAAGTAAGACACTCTTTTATAACTTTTCATGAGGCAGTGAAAGGATGCGCTAGTATCCACTTTTTTTTCTACCGCGTGCTGCTGAGTGCATGTAAAATAATTTAAAAAGAAAAAGCCTTGTCAGGCACAGCATAGTGAATAAATTCATTTCCATAACGTTCAGACTCGAATTCCTCCGGAAGCAAATATAGGAGTAAAACTTCAAATAGGTTCATGTTAAAGTGTATACCACAGTTTGACTAGCTTTTATGTTAAGCTAGGGTAAGAAAAGCAGCAAAGAAGACTTTAACCAATAGGTAACACGTTAACAATAGAAATACAAGAATGTAACAGAAAATTATGCGGGAAAGGCTGAAATAATGATACAATGGGTAGAATTTTAAGTCGAAACACATATCATTTAAATCCATACAGCCAAAAATGATATTCTCACAGCTGTCTTTCTAAATATACGGAAGTATGATTTAATGACCGTCAATTCATGATATCCTAGAATTAATCTTTTGAAGTAGAACCATAGCATTTGATGTTTGGAATAGTATGCGAAAATGTTTACAACCCTTCAATACCACAGGCTTTAACTGTTTGCACAAGAATATGTAAGAATTATAGGACAATCATGAATTGAAAAAAAAAAAAGTTAGGGAAAGAAATGCGGCCTTACCTCAAAGAAGATCATGATCGCACTTGTCAGTAAAGATTAAGCTCCAAAATCTTTCCAGAAATTCTTAATAAGTACTCACACAATATAATAACAATCGCAATGGCCACAGAGGCATGGAAACGTTTAAAGCAAACTTTATCGAACCTGGTTTAGACCCAATTTCATAAACCAAGAGTATAAATTATTATCCAAACCACAATAGACTATGCAAGAATATAGCGAAATTAGTCCAAGAATGATTCAGGCTCTGCGATATAAGAAAAGGATGACCAACGCGTCACGAACAGAACACAATGAAGTCTTTGACAGCCAAGACATGTAACACGCTAAAATTATACAGACCAATCATAGCAGTTTTACCTACAATTTATTCCACAGGAACCCCGAAAGACTGTGCTCGGTGACGCAACAGGCTCCGCCACATGGCCCTCCCACGATGGTCATCGATGAGCGTTTCCACATGGGGAACATGGGACACGAGTGTGGTTGGCCACTTGAGGAGCGACAAAGGGCACATAACCTTTGTATCCACGACTGGCATTGGTTATCACCCTTGTCGGCATCTTCCTGTTGTCCTCTACTAGCCGTTGGAGAGGACGTGTCGCGCAAGTAAATCTAGACGATTTATTTATTCTTCAAACAAATTCAGAGATCTCTTATGCCCGGGCTGATGTTTGTTTACACGCTCGATTCAATCCGTCTCCGCTGCGTACCTAGAATTGGACACATAATGAAATCACACATAACGGGTTCGTTCAGGGGCTTAAGGACCTGGAATCTAGCAAAAAGAGAGGGAGGGTCACAACGGATTCATCACCAAAAATAATAAAATGCATGCAATTAAATACGACATTGATAAAAGTTGCGATGATGTATAAAAAGCGCAAAAAGAAAACTTAAAGAAGAATCAACCCTAAATGTTAACTAAATAATTTAGAGTCATTACTGTATCGGTAATATCTTCATTAGGTTTATCGGCGCTCTAAACATAACTAAGTGTAAAATATTTTACCATTTTGTTTAAATCTATTGCACTTCATTTTCCTCTCCTTAATTATTTTTTCCCCCTTTTTTCCCCCTCCGCACTACATGATGGCGCAATCATTACTTCAATTTCCAATACCATTGTAATTTTTCATCTCTTTTTTTTTCTACACATTTTCATACTCATCAGATCTGAAGAAAGATGGAAATTAAACATATTAAAAAAAAATTACCAATAAAAAATAATAAATAAGTAACAAGACATTAACATTATGCATTTTTATGCGTATGTGAAGTAGAGTGGTTATATAATTTATTGGTATCTTTTATATTACAGAGTTTGGGAAATAAGGCAAAATACAAGAAAGACAAATGCAAAAGAATTTAAAAAATAAGAAAAAAAAAACACCTTGCTGTATTTGCTTTGAATTGCATATTATTAAATATATTTAACGATTTGTCTCCGTGGCTGGTGTATATCGTCTAATCGACTGCGTATACATGAACTGACCCTGCTCTGTCTCTCTGTCTCTCTCTCTCTCTCTCTCTCTCTCTCTCTCTCTCTCTCTCTCTCCCACACACACACACACACACACCCTCCTTTCCCTCCAAATACTTTAGAAAAATACACACTTCCACTTGGGAAAGAAGGAAAAAATCCATTTTTTCCTCTCATTTAAAAAAACTTGATTTACATGAAAAGGATTCTCAGTCCAAACGTGTCAGTTTTTTTCACATTCAAAGATTTTGGTATTTGCGGCAAAGCTTTTTTTCTGAGTTTTTCAAAGCAAAGTCTGCATAAAATTTTTTTTTCCTCTCTAAATAAGTGATTCAATCTTTTTTTTTTTTCAAGTCCAGATGTTTGGCGTATTATGCTAGTAAAATAATACAGAGAAATTTAACGTCCCCTTAGTTTTCCAAAGAATCTTTCATGAAGCCGGTGCGCTGAAAACATTAAACTACCACATAAATTCAATGCGTACCCTTCAACTCATCTCCCCCTCCTCCCCTTTTCCCTCCTCCATATACATAGACACACTTGTCCATAGCAGCAAATTCTTAAGCTGTTTGCGAACTTTTGGCTCGTCATTTATACGTTTGACGAACACTACCATCATTCATTCCGCAGTGTCTTTCGTATTCCTAGATAACTACTGACTTTTCTCATGAAAGCTGGAATTTTGAATTTAGAAGACAAAAGCTTTGACTTTTTTCCCAATAAATCGATATTAAATATATATATATATATATATATATATATATATATATATATATATATATATATATATATATATATATATATATACGGGGACCTTTCTATTCTGAAATGCCCACGACTTGATCTATCGTTAAGCAAACTTAGAAAATATAAAATGAATGACAATAGAAAAAGGAATTTCATTATTTTCTATTTAAAACTGCGCACAGGTTCTGGTGCTTTGCTAAATCTTTTTAAATTAGCCTAGGATTATTTTTTTTTTCTCTTTTCCGTTACCGTTACGGTTTAAGGTTTTGTTAATACACTTTTACTCATTTGCTGTTAAAGGCGACATAAATTGTTAAGAACAAGACCTTTTGCTACCTATTACGCAGCATTTTGCTTGTCAATGAAATAAAATAATTTATACAGGTCTGCACCTCTCCCACGTCTTACCATGGACAACCAATAAAACATGACAGAGACAGGCCAACATAGTATTCTCACACCTGTTTAGCTTTGTTTCTACCAGAGCAACGTGTTATGCAATGCTTACCACATGGTTAAAACAGCCTTGCTTTAAATAGTTGTAGCTGCACTTACTTTCCATTACCGTGGAGAGTCGCGGCGCGTGAGTAAGTTTGGTCTTGTCTATCTAGCTCTGCCTTATCCGGCGAGGATCACATAGCATCCTCAACGAGAACTGTCTTGGGTGCTCGAAATAATCATGATGCAAAATGTCAACCTAGCGGAATTAAGAAGAGATTAATCGCAATATGTTTATTGTTGTTACGAGTAAACGGGCAGCTATGAACTTCCGAAAGGCAAGACACCTCTTTTTATCTTGTTGTTCGTACATGCATGTCGTTATAATGAGCTTCTATATATCAAAAAAAAAAAAAAATAAATCATTGAATATATTAAGAAACTACACAATTAGTTGTTTAACCGCAGTATAAGTAAACACTTTGTGCTGTGGGTACTACCGCATCGTGTTATAAAACAGAAATCCCCCCAAAGTAGAAGGCAAAAGTCAAAACTGAAACATTTTTACGAAATGACTCGAAAGTCTTGCTAAGAAGTACCATTTCTCGAGCCACTGCCCTAAAAATATTAGGCTCACACACCCATCCCACTGATTCAAGTAAACGACAATTTTCTCCACAGGTTGTATCCTAGTCTATCTCCAAGATTATTAGACGGTGGTTCATTTCTTACTGAGCAAATCTTAACTGGTAAAGTTTCTAAAAATTCTATCCTCTATCCTTTCACAAGAAATTTTATAAAAGAAAAGAGAGAAAGCTAAAAGTGCCCCCTCCCCCCCCCTCTCAAAAAAAAAAAAAAAAAAAGTTCAACCATGTATTTGATCCTGGGCTTTCTGATTTCAATCTCTGGATGTAAACTTGGTTTATTTGATGTATTGCATTTTACTGTTTACTAAAAAGGCTCAAAGCCTTATTTTTTAATTTAACATAATAACTGGTACGTAAAAAACTGTTGATCTTCCATTTTTACATTTAAAGGCGCGATGTTTTGAAATTTAACGTACCAGTGTGTTTAACAAAAAATGTCAATAGCTACTTGCGCCAATCATAATCTACATTTTAAAGTAAGTTTTAAATTTCGTACCCGTAACAATTCAGCTAGAACCGCAATATTACAACTTAAAGGAAATACAACCTTTTACAAGCCTAGTTTCATTGACTTATATTCCTCGCGTAATTGGTCAATCTTAAAGGTATGTTTACACGAAGCGATTTGCAGCAAGCAACACCGTTCAACAAAATGCTTTGACGGCACAAGCAGCAATTCGAATTGCATGTGATTTATGGAAAGTAGCATAATAGTGAAAGATTTGGTGCGTTTTGATGACACACGATGTGCTGCTTGAAACATCAAAGCATTTTGTGGAATGGCGTTGCTTGCTGCAAATCGCTTCGTGTAAACATACCTTTATTCTTTTACATGAAATGCTCTGATTTTGTCCATTTTTTTTCTCGTGTGGTATTGCAAGAATTTTCAATTTTTTTGCATTCGATCAAAACAAAAGAGAAGAAAGAAAAGAAACCAAACACACTATATCCAAAGCCAAACTGTGAGCTCTTGTGATACTGATAGATGCTGTTGGTAACTGCAGATTTTTTCCCTTTACAAGACGAAATTCCGGATATCTCTCCGTTTTTTTTTGTTTTTGTTTTTTGTTTTGTTTTTTTTTTCACTCTCATGATATCTTTAAGTGCTGAAGAAAAGGTAGGTAATATACACTTCAATTTCCAGAAGATTCACGTTTATTAAATTTATGATTCAAAGAAGCATAATTTTGCGTCATTCTTTGACTTTTCCCCTCTACCCCCATACCTCCCTCTGTTCGGGGAAAAAGAAAGGTTGGCGTTTTTGCTATACTTATGTCGTAAAAAGTATTAAGCCTATCAACTGCCTTTGAATATCCTACCGCAAATAGGATTCTTTGTTTACAGCTAGCAACTTGATGGCTTTCAATTTGTCGCAGATTTAAGGCTATCGCTATGCTAAAAAGTGTATCAGTTATCCCACTGCAAAAAGTTTCAATTTGCTTTTGGATATTTCATCTGAATATGAGTTCATAATCTAGCAATTTAGGCGTTTCTAATACTTAACTTGAAGGAATTTGCAAGGTAAAGACAACTCTCCCAACTATCGAGAAATGGTTGTTTCGGTCTAGCCTGAACTTGCCTAATGATTTTACTGTAGTAAATGGATCTAGATTCTAGATCTAGATCTAAATAAAAACCTAGACGTAGATTTAGATGCCGGTCCAAATGTTATTTAATGAATCCCACATAATTAACGTACATTAATGTATGCCTCTGTACTCTCTGAATTCTATTGATCCTTGTCTGAAACTAGATGAGCTCTAAATTTAGAAGTAGCCTAAATGGCTAGGCTAGATACTTTCCTTGCTCACTTACGTCGCTTGAATTAGATTTTATTATAATATAGGCTAGAAAGTCTGCAATTTGGCAGATTTTGAATTCAGGCATGAGGACTTGAAATAATTTTTTCCCGTGATACTTAGGACAGATTCTTATATATCTTATTAAATCGCCATGATCCTGTTTGTGATTCTAATCTAGCTCTAGATGGGATTTTTACTTTACACTGCTTATAAAATTATATTAAAGCAAAGCAACAATAAAAACAAACAAACAAATTACGACTTCTTAAGATTATTTATCAACATCCTATAAGAATGTTAAACATACTGGAAAAAAAAGAACTCACAATTTTGAGGTTGATTTTGAGTCATGTGTTGTGAATCAGACATACTTGAGGGCTTGAATTATTAATGAATCATTCTTATAGCTTAAAATTGAATTTGCTGCTATTGAGGACGCTGAAAAAATATTTATAACATGTCAGCACCTTTTTTGTTAAACTATTATGAATATTTTCAAAAGAGGACCAGCAAATAACGAGTGATTTCAATCTTTATTGAAGTCTAGCTCAGTTCAGATATGAGCATTTTATTTTAGTGTCTACTGTATAAATATGACAATTTGGTTTGGAGTTAAAACAAAAATTAACTCAGTTTATCACATTTTGTTCTATCTTATGCATATTCTAAACGGTTTTAACTCTGTATTATAACTGAGAATTGTTTACTGCTATTTCCATTCAATATTTTTCAGCCAAAGAACATGATGGGTTCATACAACAGGATTTTGAAAACAGTTTGAAAGAAGTTTAGACAATGAACACATCTGATGATCTAGATTTGGATCTGTCATTGACAAGCATGAGAGGTAATGAGTTCACAATTTTTTACACGTGGAATGATCTTTGAAAAAGATCTATTTTTAGTGAACATATTCAACTCTACATCTATCCTTCAGATACTTGAAATTACTTATTAATACATAGGTCTGGTATTGTTTGCCCAAGAAAGCATTGCAGTTTGTCACCCCTATTTTGTCTTCATTAGTACACCAACAATTTTGGCATCAGAGCTCTGTGAATAACTAATTGGAGAAGAGGATGAGGTAGGGGGAGGGAACACTTGAACAGACTTGGAAGGCAGATAAAGATATTTTAGGACCTAAAATTTTTGATGAGAGGTATATTTATGTGAAGTACGTTTCTCTGTTCAACACTATCTCTGTTCTAGTTTACTATGGCGGAATGCTTCAAGTCGGTTTCATATTATGATCATTTGATCTTAACAAAGCACAATTTCGGGAATTGTTTCAGTTACTGTAGTCTGACCGGATATTAAAGGTTTTGCAGTTAATGAAAGGGAATGAGTTGTGAAATAGAGTATAGACATCTTCAACAAATGCCTAAATATAAGAGATCCAACTACGATTTTAGTGGGCTGGATGATAGATCTATTACAAAGAAAATTGCCAAACTATTCTGATTTTCGGACAACATCTTCTACTTTATTTGGGTGTTACAGATAGTTAACTAAACAAATAGGATTGTTTTGCAGGACAAAGTAGTTTTTCATTCTTCATTATGTGTATGCTTTCTAGCCATCAAAAAAATTTGAGATTTTAAAGTTACCCTAATTTATTTAAATGGCTGGACATCTTTCTCTGATTCAAAAATGTTCTGGTTACTTCTATTAGTAAAATTGAACACTCAGTAATTCACCCTTAAGAGCTTCTTACTTTTGTTGGTAATCTCTAGTAAAAAATTGTTACTCAATAAAATTGGTTTTGCCATTTTCTCAATATACTTTACTCAGCGTTAACTCAATAATCTTAACAGCAAACAACCTCTTTTTTTTTTAGACCCAGATATAACCCTCTTGATCACCCAGAATCAAGCATTGGCTTCAGAGCTTGCACAATGTCAAGTGAGTGTATCAAAATGTTGGCAAAATTTGAAGATTCCAATCACAATATTCTTTAAAAGTTTATATAATATTTATAAGAAGCTTCTTATCTTTATGTAAATTATAAGAATGGATACCTCAAAATGTATGTACCCTGATAATTTACATAAAGATATGAAGCTTCAGACAACTATTATATTGATTTTTAATATCTATTGCTTTAATGGCTAACTTGCAAAGGCTCAGACTTAGGATGAGGAAACCTGAAGTTTAAATTAATGTGGAAGCAAAATTCCTTATACAGTCCTTGGAAAAGTCACTTTTTCGATTTTCTCACTGTCTTAAGTGAGAAATATATTTGGGGGTTCAAATTTTTTCATACTTATGGAGGTTCCTGATTTTCCATTTGTTATAGAATTTGGGTCTTCATTTGATGTTTATGGAACCTAAATTTGCAAAAGTATGTCATGCATACAGAAAAACAAATAACAGTAGCAATCTTCATACCCTTTGAGTAAAACTCAGCCACACTTAGAATTCTTTGAAAATAGTGTGTGAAAAGCCAAATGATATATAATGTTTGTTCATTATTGACAACTAATTATGCTAATTAAAATTAAATGCTAGTAAGGGAGCTAATGCACAATATTGAGTCTTGTTTGTAGATGTTCTGTTCAATTAAAAGAATGAATTTTGATAAAACAACCTCTATCTACTTTAGCCAGCTCAAAAAATGTACAGATCACTTGTCTTCTTTAAGTCAGCCTGTCTGGTATTTGACTTGGCAAAAAAGTGGATACTTTGCCTTCTGTTCTTAGCATTTGTCTTTTCTCATGTTATCTGTCAGTCTTGTGTTACATCTGGATTTGGGATTACTCCTCTTATTAATTTCTCTCCCACAGGCTGATAAGGATTTTGTCTGGTCTTTATGGAAGAAGCTTCAGGTCTCCAATCCTGATGTGACAGAGGCTATATCCCTGGTAACACAGAGGTAAAAATGAATGATGTCTCTGAAAAATTGTTATATATCCCCTGTTTTTCCTATTAAATTTGCCACCCAAAATGTTATTACTTTATGTTGAAAGCAACCTTTAATAATTTTATAACAATTCTACATTATAGATTCCTCAGAGATGGTGATCGAAATGCACTTTAACATCTATTTAAAACCAAAACAAATATCATTTGGTATGTGGACCTTCAATTCAACAAGAATTTTTTTCTTTTGCAACTCATCTTTAAATATGTGCAGTTTGTTATGTTTCAAGAGATTGCATCCATTCATTACCAATGTCAAATCTTGTCAGCAGAATCAAGCCTCGACCTTTCACTAGGTAGCAAAGTTTTAAAAAAAAGAAAGGAATAACCTTCTCTAGAATTAATGCCTCGATTAAACTTTTGGATATCAGACCTGTTGGCAAAATACTTTGAAAAACAAACATATTTGTCTCTTTACTTTGTTTGATCACAGGGAGAAGGAGAGATCTGAGAATAAAGACCGGAAAGTTCTTGAGATCATTCAAGTGAAAGATGATCGCATTGAAGAACTCCAGGACATTGTCACCAAGCAAGCAGAGGAGATTAGTGATGCTTTATCTAAGTAAGTTTTCTCAATGTTTCAACAGTGTCAACACCATAGTCACTTGTAGATCCATCAAGTTGTGAATTTGTGTCTTCTTATCTTATCATTTACTGTGAAGACTGCATATTTGAAATTCTGGTTGTTTTAATGAATGATTATATCAAGCCTTTACTACATTGCAAAATAGTTTTCAGTAAAACTTTGTGATCTGAAATGCTTGTACATGGACCAAAGCATTTAAAAGCAAGATGATTAAGATTAAAAAAAAAAAAAAAGCCAGGTGCATCCCATTTGCTTACCCCAATTCTCAACATATCTAACGATTTTATGAGTTTATGTTTGTTTATGTTATATAGCAATTCCTCCTCTGTAAATTTTTAGATGCAATTCATCATAAGTCTAAAAGTTTGGAGGTGGCAGTGTTGACCTCTCACTGGGAGAAATGAACCTATTAAACTTTAAATTGTAGCCCAATAAAAAGGAAATGGAGGCAAAAGGAAGAAAGGAACCCCAAGCCATTTCTAGCAATTCAGTTCCTTCTCCTTTTCTCATTGTCTACTTCTTTTTAAATTTTAAATTTGCTCCTTTGATAAAAAGGGCTGGGTAAATTAATTCTTCTTCAGTACCCCATAACTTATCTTCCAGCATTGTCTTGTAGACCACATAATTTGCCTAATCTGTGATTTAGAGAGATATGAAATTGAAAAATGTCCTTTGGTTTGGTGGCTATATCCAGCAGTTTAAATTATGAGACTCCAACTTTTGAAGTTTTCTTTATGTTAGTAGTTTTATCATTCCCCTTTTATCAAATTCTGTTAAGTCATCATTTTTTACAAAAATCAAAAGGAAGTAATCTGTTTAATTTAGTGTAGCTATTTTTGTTGGTGCACCAACAGTCATTGAAATAGATGTATGTATTTTTTTTTCTTTCACAATGATTTTCTTTATACTCTTTCAGGAAAGTTGAATTTACAGAGAAGAATAGCCGCCTTCAAATGGAAAATGATAGACTTCAATCACAGGTCCGCAAACTGGAAATTCAGGTAAAATAAATATTCCCACAGTGCTCTTAACATGTTTAATCATTGAAAAATGCACAATTCAATTTAGAGTTAGCTAATGATGGAAAATTGTTTTTACATGTTTGTTTTCTTCTTTATTGGATATATAGCCTATTCAAACCAAATGTCTATTTTAATTTTCAAAAAATTTGTATTGGGAAGAACAGAGAGTGATAAATATAAGATGCCAAACTGTATTTTCACGAAGAATTTCATTAGATCTCAGGTCAGCCATTATACCACGTGGGTACCAGAGCCTCTGGAAAAGCCATGATTTATGCAAATATTATTACTTTTTATCAAAGCTTCAGTCTAAGGCACCTGTTGTGGTTGTGCTTGAGATCTTGCCTCTTCTGTCCTGTTAAGTGATGGGCTTGAAAGTGCCTAAGGCCACCTTGTTGTGATGGACTTGAAGATGAATCATTTTTTTTATGTTTATAATGGGGGAGAGGGATGGGGTAGATAGCTCAGTTGGTAGAATGCTGCGCTTAACACTTTGAACACAGGGGTTTGGGTCCAGGTTTGGCCTATCTTGTGTTGGAGTGGATGTTAACCAACCAGCACTATCCTGAGGCTTGACAGTGGCCTAAAAATCTCCATGATTGTAGAGGTTACAGCAACATTGCACTTAGTCACTGCCTCTGAGGCTGACGACAAGCTGTTACATTTCCCTGCTTCACATATGAGTTGTGGCTTTAATAAGCTAATCAAATAGAGAAGGTGAAGAGTCAAAACCCAATCTATCCACCTACATGTTTATAAGTATATTTAACAATATTCCAGTCGTATAGACTTTTTTTGAATATAATATTTATTTGGCAACCTGCTGATATTTTTACCCGTTCTAGTTTAAGTATACGAGATCTTGAATTTGTCCATTAATTTAAGATTAAATACCCATGATCTTTTTTTTTTTTTACAAACTGACCTCTTAATTTTTTTTTTCAAATGTTTCTTTACAAGTTTGTGTGATGGGCTGTGCAAATCAAGGAAATTTTCAAAAGAAAAAACAAAATTGATTAAGAATTCATCTTTCTTTTTTATGATTTATATCATTGTTCATCAATGTTTCTGTCTCTCCCTATTAGCTTAGCTATATATCTATGTCCCTTCATTCTCTCTTTCTCTCTCTTCTCTCTGAGTCTCTCTCTCATATCTCTTTGCTCTTCTGCCAGCGCGTCTCTCTGCTGTAGTTGTTTGTCTGTTTGCATGTTTGTCTCCCTCACTCATTTCTCTAGTGTGTGTGGGGGTCCTTCTTACCCTATCACTCTCGATTCCAGTCTTCTATTTCTTTCTCGTTGTCTTTTAGTCTGTATGTCTATCTCAGTCTCTCTCTCTCTCTCTCTCTCTCTCTCTCTCTCTCTCTCTCTGTGTGTCTCTGTCTCTATCTGTCTTTCTGTTTGTCTGTCTGTCCGTCTCTCTCTCTCTCTCTCTCTCTCTCTCTCTCTCTCTCTCTCTCTCTCTCTCTCTCTCTCTCTCTCTCTTTTCCCTCCCCCTTACACGTGGAGTGTCCATCCCGTGTTCGGTGGTAATATTCCTTATTAGACAAAGAACCTCACAGCGGTAGGAAAGGAAGAAGAACACCGGTCGATGGTAAACGAATTCATGTATTCATAACTGGGAGGTGACCGTCTTTCTGAGGTCTTTGGGGACCATGATTTGTGAGGGCCGCTGTCATTTGTCGCATTCTATTCAAGTGGAAATACACTCTTTGCCACCAAGGGAAAGGAAAGAACATGAAAATTGGCAAATTCTGTACGGCTTTGGAAAACTGCCCCAATAATCCACCCCCCCCCCCCCCCCCCCCCCCCCCCCCTTTTTTTTTTTAAAGCAATGGGCTGACTCTTTTCTTGTTTCCGGCATTGTTTTTTTTTTTTTAGTTAAATTCAAACGAGGCTTTTCTTTAATGATGAATCAATGGTCTGAGTGTCAGAAAAACAGGCTTGGAGGCGTTGCGAACGGAAGTTTTGGGAATAGAACTACGGGGCTCTTGTTGAATATGTCCAGTTTGATGATGTGAAGTGGCACATTGTTATTTTGTCAAATCTTGATGAACAAAAATGTAGCCTTAAGTCGCAGTTGAATAAAACATCTCAAAATTGTGATTGTTCACATTGTCCATATCGGCCGTGACTGTCAGAACGTCACATGAAGATACAAGGAGTCGAATATAAGACTTTAAAATTATGAATTGTTAAAATTGTCCATATCGACCGTGACTGTCAGTACGTCACATGAAGATACAAGGAGTCGAATATAAGACTTTAAAATTATGCATTGTCAAGATTGTCCATATCGACCGTGACTGTCAGAACGTCACATGAAGATACAAGGAGTCGAATATAAGACTTTAAAATTATGAATTGTTAAAATTGTCCATATCGACCGTGACTGTCAGTACGTCACATGAAGATACAAGGAGTCGAATATAAGACTTTAAAATTATGAATTGTTAAAATTGTCCATATCGACCGTGACTGTCAGTACGTCACATGAAGATACAAGGAGTCGAATATAAGACTTTAAAATTATGCATTGTCAAGATTGTCCATATCGACCGTGACTGTCAGAACGTCACATGAAGATACAAGGAGTCGAATATAAGACTTTAAAATTATGAATTGTTAAAATTGTCCATATCGACCGTGACTGTCAGTACGTCACATGAAGATACAAGGAGTCGAATATAAGACTTTAAAATTATGACTTGTCAAGATTGTCCATATCGACCGTGACTGTCAGAACGTCACATGAAGATACAAGGAGTCGAATGTAAGACTTTAAAATTATGAATAGTTTAAATTGTCCATATCGACCTTGACTGTCAGAGCGTACAAGGAGTCGAATATAAGACTTTAAAACTATGAATTATTAAAATTGTCCATATCGACATTGACTGCCAGAACGTCGCATGAAGATACGAAGGAAGAAAAGCTAAGTTCGAATTAACCTTCTATAACTTTTTTTTTATCATTTAAAATTTTTCCCTTTGCCGTTCAAATACCATATCGATGTATTAAAACTATACGTGTAAACGGAATTCCCACGTGCCTATAACGACGCTAGTTACTAATTCCAAGCAATTTATGATTTATTTTTTTGCAACAATAAGCTTGTCCCAGGTGTATGAAACAGCATTAAAAACTTAGGGCAATCTTGCCCTCATTGGGTTGTTAAGTGCGTTGATCAAAATTTATTACTTTAGCGGCGGAGCAGAGGTTATCAAGTCTGTTTTCTTACATTATTAGACTGTTTAGAGCCTAGAGTGACATCATTCTTTTTCTTCCTATTGATATGGATGTAACATGCAAAGAAAAAAAAAAAGAAAGAAAAAGGTGCTTTACATCTCTTGACGCGGATGTTTTTGTCCAGCTAAAAATCGAAATCTACCGAAGGAATGGGGAATCTAATTGCATAATCCTTTCCCTCCTTTACAAAAAAAATACATCTAGACATAGAAATGCAAAACACTAAAAGTGCTCCCGCTCTTTCAAAAGTTAAGTTCTCTCTCGTTGGTTTCAGTCATTAGTCTCTTGGGGGAAGGGGAATACCCCAGCTTTCGTCCTCAACGATCCGAACCAAGAGTGCGAGGCTAAGATCGAAGGAAAGGGGGGGGGGGGGGCGAAAACGGTTGAATCGTGAAGAAAATCTTCGAAGCAAAGCAACAGAACAGAAATAACAATTATTGTTCAACACGAAAATCCAATCGAAGTTATGATCTCGTTGGCGACGGAAAGACTGCTCAGAATGTGTCCCATCATAGGGCACTAGGGAGGGGAGTCCTCCCCCAACCATCTCCCCATGGTCCCTCATCTCAGCAAGCCTTTGAGCTCGATTGCCCTCCCTTTACCCCATGTGAGCACGTCGAGGAATTTTCAGGAGACACTGGACATAAAATTCAGTTTATCAGCAAGTAAAGATGATTGTGCCAAAGCCGAAGTTTGTCTATTTCTTCCTTCTTCTTTTCCCCCCCTCCTCTCCTTATATAACATCGAAAAGGCTTGTTTTCGTCCTTTAAATGTCCCTGAGGACATATGATGGAATTTCTTGCTTCACATAAGGACTTCTTTTTTATTTCATTATCCGCGTTTTTTTTTTTTTTCACTCATTCCATCTCTAATTTTTTTTTTTTTTACATCTGAGCAATCGCTTTAAACCTAGATCTAGTCCAAAATGAAAAGCTGTTCTCCCTGTTACGTTTTGTCTTCCCCCGTCGGTGCGGTCCCTGCTGAAGTCAGTTTCAGTTACAAACCCATGTCATTTCCACCGGAATGGCTACAAGGAGACACAATTGCAATATCGATTGATCCTCGGTTATGAGAGCTGTAAGAAAAAAAAAAAAAAAACCAGTCCCCGCGCATCTACAGTCATAGATTGAGTGCCTCTCCCGGCTCGATTCTGTTTCTTTCGTTCTTTTCTTTTTCTTTTTCTTTTCTCTCGCTCCAGAATAGTTTACTCTTCTTCCAGATTTCTCCAGCGTCTTGTTTTTTTTTGTACAGCTGTTCGCTTGCTCTCCACTCTAATGATACAAAAGCGTTTGCTTCAACCCTCTCTCTCTCTCTCTCTCTCTCTCTCTCTCTCTCTCTCTCTCTCTCTCTCTCTCTCTCTCTCTCTCTCTCTCTCTCTCTCTCTCTCTCTCTCTCTCTCTCCAAATTTGGCCAACTCTCTTGCATGTTTTATTATTACGCATAAGGCCGTTTTCATGACGCGTTATATTTTTTTCTGATTTTCCTTACTCCTTACACCTTTGGTTTTTCTTTTCTTTTTTTTTTTTTTTTTTTGGGGGGGGGGGGGGGGGGGGGGGGGAAGACGGTTGCATGCCTTTTTGATTTCTTTCTCCAGTTATTTTTCAATGTAAGAAATGTAAACGGCATCGTTTGTTATTGTTTATTTGTCGCTGTTGCGTGGACAGTTTGTGTAATATAGCTGTAACGTCAGGTCTACCCGCAGCAGTACGAGAAATCAGCTAAATCATTATCTATTTAAAGATCCTTTTTAACACTCTAAATGCCCCCCCCCCCCCCCAAAAAAAAAAAAAAAAAAAAAAAAAAAGTGCCTAAAGATGAAAACCTTGCGGAAATTCATAGCCCATTAATTTAATTTAAAATACATGACAATTAATGTTTAAAAGGGGCTTTCAATGGATTTGGATTTTACAAAATAAGCTAAATACTCTTATTGCACCAGAAACAGCCTTTAGTAAAGTCTCTATCAACTGGCATAAAAAAACCTCACCAAAAAAACTAAAAATGTAAAACAAACAAACAAACAAAAAGACAAACAAAACAAAACAAAACCAACAACCGAGACAAAACACAATATTTGTACTAGCAGCTACAACTTTAAATCAGAAGAGTGACCATTGTAGTCTAAAGATAAAAAAAAGAACAATACATTCGCCCTGATTTCTGCTAAGGCCGCGGATTCGAAACCTACTTCGCCTCGTGAAAAAAGTTCGAAGACCTCAGTTACTATTTTCTTCTATCTCCCAATACGGTGAACAAGTGGGGTGAAGTATTCTTGCACTGCACCTACGATGGCTTGCCTGTTTGAAGGGGAGAACTCTTAACTATGGTACCTCACGAGAGCGGGCTATATCAACCAACCATAACTCTAATCGGGTAAATCACTGCGTGTGAACTCGTCAAGTTTCAGAGAAATGACAGCTATGCGTTGGTTTGTTGTTGTTTTTTTTTTTTGGTCATGCATAAGAAAAAACAACAACCCATTTAATATTTGTTGCTCGCTGTTTGATTATCAGTCTTTTACCTTAAAAAACAAAAACAAAACAAAAAAAAACTTTCTTTAGCTTGTTTCGACGCCTCAAACGTGATTCTTGGAGGAAATATCGTCAATTTCAAACGCGGCTTCTCCAAAGGAAGCAAAATATCTACATATTCATGTTCCTTCAAAGAGGAGTAAAATATCTAAATTCATGTTTTAAAAAAAAAACAACAACATAAAAACAAAAAAAAAAAAAAAAAAAAAACACGAGCGCGCGCCACACACACACAAAATGGAAAAGCGTTTTTTACTTTTCATTCTTACCGATGTTCAATTTTTTTTAAGCGAATCGATACAATTAACGAAACCTTCACAGAATAGACCCCAATGACCGTCCACGACCTTCTTGTTCTTGTTCTTGTTCGTGTTCTTTTTGTTTTTGTTGTTGTTGTTGTTGTTGTTGTTGTTGTTGTTGTTGTTGTTGTTGTTGTTCTTCTTCTTCTTCTTCTTCTTCTTCTTCTTCATTCTCCTCCTCCTGTCCTTTCTTCTCTTAATATTCTTCTCAATTTTCTTCTTTTGCTTTCATTTGCTTCTTGTTCTTCCTCTTCCTTTGCATCATTGTCTCTATCTCGGACCATCGCCGCATCTCTTCCATTTTGCCCCAAAACGCGGTAATTCAAATGCAATTACAAAGTAATGTATAATCACCGCGGGTTTCAGATTTTCATAGATTAAACATGTGTGGACCCGCCGAAAGACAGCTAGATGGAAGGGTCCCCAGGTTTTTATCGAGGATTGTGTTGACAGTAAGATCATTCACGAATTGATGGTGTTCTACCAGCCAGTATGTTTGTTAGCCTGTCTGTCATCCTGTTTATCTTACTCTCTCTCTCTCTCTCTCTCTCTCTCTCTCTCTCTCTCTCTCTCTCTCTCTCTCTCTCTCTCTCTCTCGCTCTGTTTTTTTTTCTCTGTTATCCTCTCTGGTCTCCTCCTCCTGTCTGTCTGTTTATGTTATGTATCTGTTTCTCTGTCGGTCTGTCTGCCTCTCTCTCTCTCTCTCTCTCTCTCTCTCTCTCTCTCTCTCTCTCTCTCTCTCTCTCTCTCTCTCTCTCTCTCTCAATATTGCTTGCAGCTTGTTTAATGGATTCATTTCTTTACTGACTTGATATTCCTTTCATGACCGTTGGTGATTCGAGGAAATATTTTAGTCCTTTGAAACCCAAAATAAACCGTTTTTCTAGTGCTAAAATTAGCAGCCTTCTTAAATCGCAGCCATTTTGTCAAATATAATTTGTTAAAATATAACCAAGCATTATTTCACTCTCACTACTCTTCAAGTCTTGTCAAATGCTCCTGTTTTAAAACCAGAGATTTAGGTTGAATTCTTCAAATTCTGATAAAATTTTTGACTCGTTGTTCATTGATTTCACACAAGCTTTTGATGTTAAAAATTTGAGTTTGATGTTATTGATCACGCGATCCTTACGAAAAAAAAAATCATATTAATTTATGGTTTGAGTGCACTGGCTGTCTCCGCCTGCTTGAGTCTTTGCTCAATGTTAGAGCCCAAACTGTCCTTTTCAGTCATTGTATTTCTAGAGTAGCTTAATTTGAGTGCTGTGTTCCTCAAGATTTTTACGCTGGGAACAGTTTAGTTTTATATCTGTATCAAGGGCTTTCCCCTATATTTTTAACGGAAATGTGAAATTTGTGCTGATCATACATGTATCCATGTATCAGATGCAAGGTATGCGTCTTTTATACAGAGCTGATGTCTAAAAAGAAAAGAAAAGCTTCTTTTGTCCGAAAGAATTGAAATCTATAAATGATAAAAAAAAACAAAACCCAAAGCAATTGAACTTTTGGTTTAGATCTAGTTAGAGAAAGGAATAAAACGGTTCACTTCTCTCTACTCTATTTCAAAGTCAATCGTTTACATACTGCCTTGATATTGTTGTTGTTTTTTTTTTGTGTGTGTATGTTACTGTGAACTCCACACCTCTCTCTCTCTCTCTCTCTCTCTCTCTCTCTCTCTCTCTCTCTCTCTCTCTCTCTCTCTCTCTCTCTCTGCATATATGTATGTATGTATATATATTTTTATCTATCTCTTTTTTTCCGCCATTCTTCTTATTCTAAGGTGCCGAAAGCAATATTTCTTCCTTTTTACCCCGCCTTTCTTTTACATCATATCCCTGTCAATGTTGACAGGATATCAATCATAAACAGTACTTCGAAAAACAATAATTAAACATGAATAGAAACGAAATGAATAATAGGAAGTGTAGCATCCACAAAACACATTGATATTTCACATCATTTGGTTTCCCCTACCCTTTCCCACGATTTCTCCCATAATGCACTTCATGTCCTCTCGTGTAGCATACCGATGATTAGCGAATGGTCACGCTCCATTAATAATGCTTTGTTCTAACTCATCAAGAAAATGACTTCCTCCCCCTGCCTCGAGGGTTCTGAGCACTCTATTACTATACTCTTCCCCTTCTGCCTCTCTCATTCCTTCTCAGCTAGGATTGGTTTTTCAAAGCTTTACAACAAAATGAATATCATCAGTATGATCAGTTATAAGCATTTGAGGCTGGTTTTTTTGGCTTGATCAAATGAAAATATTAAGGTATTAAAATCACTGAGCTTTTCGTAAATTTATCGTGTAATTTATTTTAGAGTGAGCTGAAAATCTTTTTATGAGGAAATCAAGAATAACATTTTTTACTTATATTATCTTTTTTTTTTTACTTTTTTTTTCTAAAACGAGATAGACATAATAATGATAAACGTAATGATGATGGCGATAATAATAATAATAATAATAATAATAATAATAATAATAATAATAATAATAATAATAATAATAATAATAATAACAATAATAACAATAACAATAATAACAATAATAATAATAATAATAATAATAATAATAATAATAATAATAATAATAATAATAATAATAATAATAATAATAATAATAATAATAATAATAATAATAATAATAATAATAATAATAATAATAATAATAATAATAATAATAATAATAATAATAATAATAATAATAATAATAATAATAATGAAAGTAATAACGATAATAATCAGAAAAAGTCAACTGTGATACAGAAACTGTTCATGATTGTGGACATGGGGCAGCATTATGCGCAAACGAAAATTACGGGCATGCTAAACGGTTGCAAACATCGCCATCATCAATATCTCATACACAATCAGTGTGCCCGTAATAAATGCGACGGAAGTCGCTTCTTCATTATACGTTTGCAAACAGCCTTTTTGATGGACGACAGGTGTAACGCTTTTTGTTCTACTGCTCTTAGACTACCTCTGGCATTCCCATGCAAAAAAAAAAAAAAGCTGTAATGGGCAATTAGCGGTTTTCAAAACGACGACGAAACAAGAGTGTCTCGATTGATAATGTCTCCTGTGGCAATGCTGGGTGATCTACGAACGACAATCAGGCAGCCAAAACACCATATCCTTTACGTAACACAGAAACCCCATCAAAGCTGTTATAACGGGCGTGTCTCGAATCGCGAAAGCTGTAGAACGAGACACAAAAGACGCTCTCCGTGGCTGTGTCCTGTACGCTGTCAATGACTTCAAATCGCCCATTTGTCTCCGCCAAACTACGGGGTCGGTAGGGGGCCTCAGCGGCACTTCGCTGGGTCTTGCCTAGGGTGATCGATGGTGGAGCCGAGATCCAGATCTAGATCTTGTCTTTCCATGGCATTTGTTTGCTAGAAAATTGCTCACATTGCTCTATAGCATCGATGTAGTTTTTTCCCCCCATTTCTTATAGGTATTATTAGCCATTGTGGAGCGAATAGAGTTAATTGTGGATGAAATTTTAATTAGGAGCGTAAGTTTACGTAAATGGTTTTCCTAAAACATAGTTATACAGATTTCTAAATGTTTTCGAAATGAGCTGGACGATTTATCCTTTTAAAATCTTTGCTTTGTTGTTGTTGTTGTTGTTGTTGTTGTTGTTGTTGTTGTTGTTGTTGTTGTTGTTGTTGTTGTTGTTGTTGTTGTTGTTGTTGTTCTTCTTCTTCTTCTTCTTCTTCCTCTTCTTCTTCTTCTCAGCATTATTGTTATTGTTGTTGTTTTTGTTAATTTTGTAATTATTATCATTATTATTATTATTACTATTATTATTATTATTATTATTATTATTATTATTATTATTATTATTATTATTATTATTATTATTATTATTATTACTTTTTTCGGAATATAGAACAATTTTGTGCCCGAAGTTATCTTTTTAAAATATTGTTCTTGTTCTACTTTTAGGCGACGTGAACTTTGCGCATAAGATGGAGATCTTTTGGATTTGGACACCCTTCATGTATATTTTGCAAATATAACTTATGTTTCATCTGTATATTTTCACCCAACATCAGTCGCAATGAAAAAAAAAAGTTATGGCACCGCTCTCTCGTAGGTATTGGTTCTAAGTCATAATTATAATTATGTTTTTTGCTGCCATCTTCAAATCTGTCTTTTAGTGTAATAAAACGCATTAACGACTTAGAACAATTTAAACCACACATTGAAAATCATATGATAGAATATTCTTTTTTCAATGAAAATTTATTGGAAGCTGTTTAATTCGTGTAAAAGCCTTTCTTCTTTAACCTAGGTAAAATCGACCTCGAAACGAGGGAATGAGAAAGGAACCAAAGGAGAATAAAATAGACGTAGTGGCTTTTACTGATCGACTTTCGTTCACAGGAAGTTTTTATTCGTCCCCCGAGAGAGCCTGATATAGACCTACAGCGACAGAAAGTAAAAAACATTGACATAAAAGAGTTGTTCCTCTTCCTTACATCGTGTTTGGTTCACTGCTCAGATTTGGGAGCTCTTCTTTCGAGAGGGATAGACTGTCTCTATTCCAGACGTTCATTTTCTTTTCGATGTTTTAAAATTTTTGAGCATTACCTCAATGACTGGTTTTGAACGGGCTGCAAGAAGAGGACGCGAAAAATCAATTTTATTGTTAGTTTTAAGAAATTGAAAAGTTTTGCTCTTCCTTCAGATCTGAGCTTTGTCATTTATTTATTTCGTGAAAATTTGCAGGCCTTTTTCCAAACTTCCAACTGATTGCCACTTTAGATGCCCTCTTCGCTGTCTTTTAAATTTGTCATTAGCCTCACCCCCTCCCTTTTTCTTCTTCCTCCTCATCCCCCCCCCCCCCTCTCTCTCTCTCTATTGTAGATGTCTGGTCTTTCCGGCTTCTAAGAGTAAGACTGACCTCAGAAGGGGAACTAAACTAAAACAAAGAATTTCTTGACAAACAAAAAATAGCACAATCTGGTCTTCATTCTATATTTGACAGAATTGAGATTTGTCGGTGCTATATAGATATAATCTCTTTTGAGCCTTAAAAAATACAGTTCTTATTGACAATTATTTGGATCATTAATAGAAAACTTGTTTTAAGGAAAGTTTTGTCTCCAGTTCCTGCTTGCATGAGACCAATTTTCTTCTCTCTCTCTCTTTTTTTTTTTAAATTATTTTTTTTTTCTTAAGAGGTTTTTTCCGGGTTAATTTTTGAAATGTGAATTCTACATCAGAAGATATCTAAACGCACACACACAGAGGCCTTTCACCTTAACAGACCCACCGTATTCCCATACGGTTTTTATTCGAATTCGTTCATTGCTCACAAAATCTCAATACGACATACATACAACTGAAACGCCTAAAATGATCACCAAGTCCTGAAAAATGGGCAGCCAATCAGAAGGCATTTGTTGCGCCCAAGACCGTCCGCACTCGAACATTGAACTGAGGAGATTGTGCGAAGGGGAGACAAACACGGCGTCCGCAGGATTACAAGTTGTCCCCCTTGACATCGCTCTCATGGGCGACAACTGACTAATGAAAGGTCTTTACAGGAAAGGAGCTGAACAAGTTTCCCTGGAAATCAGTTCCAGAAAATTACTCTTCCCCTTTTCTTTTTGAAATATTTGTCCTCGTCAGGAAAATTTGATTGGGATCTGTCTCACTCTCAGGAGCCGTAGCTCTTATTTCGGGGTTAGTAATATCCTCACGGCAAAGAGTGTTTAGAGCCAATATTTTCTTTTCAATGTTTGAAATTTTTGTGTATTCTTTAGTGCTAATGGCAGTCGTGCGTTTATATTAACGCTTGAACGATTAAAGGAGCTGAAATGGCAAGAAATTGCTATTTTCATTCCTCTTAAATACGCAACTGCCTGATATTTTGTCACAGACACATACACACCCCCCCCCCACATATATATATATATATATATATATATATATATATATATATATATATATATATATATATGTGTGTGTGTGTGTGTGTTTGTACATTTCGTATCATTTCAGTTAGTATCACGGCGGCAGTCTTAACGAGTAAACTACTGAAATTTCTGTTTCTTTATTTTGATAACTGTCCGTCAGGATTTGGTAGTTCTGCGCTTTTTTATTTCTCTCCTCTTGCAGCATACATTTCGGCAGTCTCTGCACTCTTCGACCCCGTCTCTGTGATGGCCATTTTTTTCCTTCTCAGCTAAGCATATCCTTATGTCTCCTGAATCCAGACACTCGTAACGGAGTCATGTAAAGCAAACAATGATTTTCACATTCTTTGACATAGTATATTAATAGCGGTACCGACTTCTGTCTCTCAGTCTTTCGATACTGCCACACCCTTTTCTTCTCTTTCTCGTTCTGTATCATTCTTTCTTTCCCTTTCCCTCTTTCTCTCTATTGCTCTGTTGATCACTTTCCTCACCCTTTCCTCCCAAACCTTTTCTCCCCCTCTCCACTTATTGTCTAGTATGGCTACCCCTCCCCCTCTCTTTCTCCCTCTCTCTCTCTCTCTCTCTCTCTCTCTCTCTCTCTCTCTCTCTCTCTCCTGTAGCATCTTATGTTCTAAAGTCTTGAAATATTATGAGCTACAGATAGCTGCAGACGGATCGGTATAGATCTAGAGGCTAAATGAATTCATGTATTCATAGCGTGTGGGTGACGCCGTCTTTGCCAAGTCTCTGTGGACCATGATATGCGAATACCGTTGTCATTTGTCGCATTATATTCAAAAGGAAAAAAAAATAAATAAAATGAGAGAGGAAAAGAGATGGATAAAAGTTCTCACAGTATACAGGTTGCATGTGCCAACCAGCTTTATTCATCTTTATGATATCGTTGCACTGTTAAGAATTTCATCTGCCTCCGACTCTCTCTCTCTCTCTCTCTCTCTCTCTCTCTCTCTCTCTCTCTCGCTCGCTCTCTCTCTCTCTATCTATCTATCTATCTGCCTACCAACTCTCTGCCGCCCCCACCCCTCCACACACACACACACACGCACACCTCTTGCTTCTATATTTCTAAATTTCTGTTTCTTTTTTTTTCTTCTTCCCTCTCATTCCCTATTCCTAGTTTGCTTCTTCGCGTGTTCCAATCATTATTTAGCTATAATTATCTCCCCATAAGAAAGCAACAACAAAAAGCTGTCTATGTCATGCATTTAAAAGCAAGATTGAAATTCTATGCATATATTTGAATGGAAACGATAAATGCTTCGATGAGAACCTGGTGAACTTGGATTTGGAAAAAAAACCAACAACAGCAAACAAACAAAACGAATTCAAATCTGTAATTCAGAAAAAAATATCAGTTAACATTGACTCCTGTATGTCTATTTGTGTGAATAATAATGATAACAACAGCAACAACAACAACAACAACAACAATAGCAACAGCAACAACGACAACAACAACAACAACAACAACAACAATAATGATAATAATAATAATAATAATGATAATAATAATAATAATAATAATAATAATAATAATAATAATAATAATAATAATAATAATAATAATAATAATAATAAATAGCAGTATCATCAATTCAGAAGAAGACATGATAATCAAACACAATCATGCTGGGGGTGGTTCGTTGTAAAAATGAAGAGAAAATGGTGTCACGAAGACACCACCGTTATGATTATTATGTCTTTTGCTCGAGACAGGGCTGCCCGGAAATGACGCACGTCCTTCCCAAGATTACTTGCGATGGAAAGAAAACAGCCCCTTTCTGCCTCGGAGGCAACCGATTGTGTTTTTAAGACTCTGTGGACTCATGGTGTAGAGAAGAGAAAGTTTTATTTATTCGGTTTCCCTTCTCATGGCTCGTGGCTACTTTTCGTCCTCTTCTTCTACATTCAAAGATGGACAAAGAAAAAAAAACCCTTTTGTCAAATACTGTCTCTTTGGAGTGTTCTCAGCACATTATTTGGTCACTTCCTGTCCGTGATTGCTTCTGCGCCGGTGTCGCCATCTTCTTCTCTTGTCCACTGGTTTTACGTTCGATATAAGACATAAAAGAAGCAACAGATTCAAAGTGCTATGTTCCCCTCCCCCCCCTTCCCTCTCTCTCTCTCTCACCCTGTCTCTCTCTTCCTCTCTGACTTAAAAGAAAACTTTCTTTAAATTTTCGATGGAAAAATCCTTTAAAAAAAATGAGTATCTTGTCTTTCTTTCAGAGGCCCTGACTTCATACTGTCAAAAGACGAACACAACAATGCCCTTTTATGTTACCAATAATTACCAGAACAGGCGAGTTAACTCAAGAGAGAGAGAGAGAGAGAGAGAGAGAGAGAGAGAGAGAGAGAGAGAGAGAGAGAGAGAGAGAGAGAGAGAGAGAGAGAGTGACCAGGCCTTAAAACATTATATACGTTGAATATAACATCCACTTAATTTGCAAGACGTCTGCGTCGATATACTTTATGTTTTATACATCAGGGTGACCAGCATCTTCATTTCCTGTCTCTGTGCCTGCTCACCGCCTGTGGCTATCTCTGATGAATGCTTTGAAAGAGAATACCGCACAACGTTGTCGTAAAAATCTCGATTGTCCTTGTGAAACGAGAGAGAGAGAGAGAGAGAGAGAGAGAGAGAGAGAGAGAGAGAGAGAGAGAAGAGAGAGAAGAGAGAGAGACACACACACACACACACACTAGATCTGATATTCATTCTGATACACAGAGGAGCGCTGGTCTTTGATTAGTTTTGAGTTCTCTAAATTTCTCGGTGAGTATTAAACGGATTTCAACAGTTGTCAGTTCGCATTAGTAAGGGAAGAAAATTATTGTTTCCCTTTAGGCTCGCGAAGGTTTTCTTTTCGGATCCTATAATTTTTTTTTTCGCTTCCTGCGTAATATAAAAGAAGGTGGCAAAAACATTCAAACAAACTGGCCAATCGTTTGAATATATTTTGTAACTGGTCAGGTCACTTAAATTACATTGCTTCCGCATTTCAAAATTTATCTTCTTGCGTAATTTATTTTATCTGGAGGGGCGATCAGTCATCTTCATCATCCCCCCTCCCTCTCTCCCTCTCTCTCTCTCTCTCTCTCTCTCTCTCTCTCTCTCTCTCTCTCTCTCTCTCTTACCTACACGCACTCTATCTTCCTCCTACCTGTTTTTTTTTTTCTTTTTCTATTTACTTCTCTCTATACGAATCAATTCGTTTTGTTGTGCATTTTGCATCTATCACCCTCCTGTCAATCTGCCCCCCTCTTTATACATGTTTCTCTGTGGTCCCCCCCCCCATCTCACTTTTCCTTCTTTACCTTTATGTGATTGTGGCTCTCCTCATTCTCACTTTTCCTTGCTTCCCCTCTTTCTATCCTGTCTGTTTCCCCCTCTTGGCCTGAGGTCGCATGAATAAACCATGTGAGTCACCACGATCCCAAAGTTCCCCGAATCGCTGGCACTCACTCCCGAGTCAAAAGTCGCAGGTCGCGCCGCACGGCCGAGCTGGATCCCTGGCGGTTGAGGACCTAGGGGAGACAATCGGGATCCTTCCTCCTGATCACAGCTTGTTCCCTCCCCTTGACATCGCTTGGAAGGGGCGACAAGTGGTTAGTGGAAGACTTGGGCTGGCGCTTCAAGAAACAAATCCTTTGACTGATTAAGTGCTCTCGCCAGTTTCTGTTAATCTGCCCTTCAGAAATTCTCTCTTTTTTTTTTCTTTCTTAAATTCTTTTGTGCGAAATACGTTTATGCATTATCGATCGATATAATAATTTTCTCTCTTCTTTTTGTCCCCCCCCCCCCCCACCCTTTTTTTTTTTCAAAGTTAATGTTTTTTTTTTTTCATGCCTTAGGATTCCAAGTATTATTAACTTTGACATATCAGTGTTGAATTTTAAGAATATTTCTAGGACGGTTTAAATTTGTCCAACACAAGCTTCTCGCAAAGCAATTAAAGGAGAATGTGCCATTAATGTTTTTTTTTTAATTATTGCTTTTGAAAACTTATTTTCATAGAAGGGGCAATATTGTTTGATGTACTTTTTTTTTAACTTTTTACGAAAAAACAATTAAAAAAAACCAAAATAACAACTCACTGTTAAGCTGATGAATTTTGTTCTTTGTTAAAAATGCACAGGAAATAAGAACAATAATAAAATCATTATTTCGAAAAATAACAAGAAATTAAAAAACAGCCATGAAAATTTATCATGACCAATGACTGTAACCCCCCCCCCCAAAAAAAAAAAAAAAAAATAAAACAACAAAAAAAAACAAAACTGTTATTGATCGATCTGTTATTATAGAAACCTCGCTATAAGTCATAGATGACCGTGCATTTCTACGTCTATTTATCTGTATGATTCGAAAATCAAAACCCACTCCGTGGATCATTGAGGGTGGGACCTGAATTTCTTAGCTCTACCTTGTCTCACGTACTTTGATATGAAAAAAAAAAGTCGGAGATTTCCTTATTTGCCCTAACATTTTTAAAACTTTCTGCGTCGAATTAGTCAATGAAACCATCTGGTTTTTTTTTTTTTTTTTGGTTTTCTTTTGTCACGTTGAAGTATTGAAACTCGAGAAGCAATGCGCAATCTCCAACTACACTCTTTCATCTGCTGGGCCTATGTCATAACACAATTGTGAGAGGATTTGAAAATAAGGATCGAAATATTCTTCTCATTCTGGAAAATTCGTAATCCTTGAAAATAAACTGTTTCAAAAAAAAAAAAAAAAAAGAATCTTTCTTGATCATTTCGTCCTTATCTGACCCATCTCCAAAATAACAGACTTGTCACTCGAAATAATGTATCTCTTCATCAATTTCTGTGAGCTCTTCGGCCCCCATCTCTCCAACATTTTTTTTCCTTTACTTTACCTAATCTCTCTCTCTCTCTCTCTCTCTCTCTCTCTCTCTCTCTCTCTCTCTCTCTCTCTCTCTCCATCCTACTTCTTTCCCACTAGAGGAACGAATGAGCCGAGGAGTTGACTGTCTGTTTAGACCCGGGGCATCCCCCTCCCGTGTCCCAGATCCGCTGGTCGTTACACACAGGATATTAGCATGTAAGAAGAGATGGGAGGTCCAGATTGGCACCGACTCCTGATGGCCGTTCCGTGTTGTTTGTCATCTTAGGAGTCCCAGGTCGTGGGTGTTCGAGGGGGGTTTGACGACTGTCATAGCATACATCCTGCCCCCCCCCGCTCCTTTTTTTCCCTCACAGCTCTATTTCTCTCTGCTTCACCGCCCATCTACCCGGTACCTCCCCTCATCCCCCTCTCTATCTCTCCAGGAATGCGGTTCCGGGACAACCGTCCTTTGTAATCGGCCTTGGGTCTCTCATGTATCATTCTGCTCTCGGTGTCTATTTCGATCTTCCCCAAAGTTACAATTTTCTTATCTTTCATTATCTCTTTCTCTCTCTCTCCCTCCCTCCCTCCCGATTGTTCGATTTTTTTTTTTAAAGGTTCGTTTAATTTATAATTTGATATGCCGTACCAAAGTCTTTCTGCCCACCTTATGTTAATCTTGCATCACAATTCATTTGTTTCTTAAGCATTATTCCTAGTGAAAATCCCCTCTCTCCTTCTATATGTACATATATACACCCCTCTCCCATTTTATGCCACTGCTCTGTATGAAATCGCATTTTACTATTTATTCTCATTATCAATTTGATCTTGATGTTTAAAATACTAACCGCATAATTTATTTCCTCGAATCTTTACGTCAAAATTTTATCTGCATTCATTGTATATAACCAAACAGCCTACACGGCCATTCCTATCTACTATTTTTTCATCCATTTCAGTTTCGTTAAGATAACGTTGCTTTGTGGTATTTCTGAATTGCTATAGTATAAGTGTATAATGCTGTTTCTATTAGGCGATGGCATTGAGTTTTCAAACTATTGTAATTTTACGTTCATGTCATTCGCACAATTGTACCGTACATTTGAATAGAACATCTTCTACCTAACTGTTGTTAAAATTATTTATTTTTAGAACATCTTTTGAAAAGTTTCATGAAATAAACCGCATAAGTAATTAGCCCACAGGGCGAGGTCTTATGGAGTTTCAGTGTATGAATCTACCAAAAGTTCCATAGCGACCATCATGACTGTGTTCTAAACTGTACATCTGTATCATAATTATCCAAAGACAAGATCCTTTTTCTCTACAGCGTTTATCAGGCGAAGATTTTCAGTTGCCCCCACTTGTCGGGTGGAAAACATCTGCCCAAGGGAAATAACTCTGCATTGCTGCACGCGCATTATGCACACGATTAACCCAACAACAGCGCACGGTCGTTATTTGGCCAACCGCTCAATTTGAGAAGCCAAACTATTCGCGACAGAATGGTTACTAGTTGTCTCTACCGCTCGTCTGCACTTTATTGAATCTTTTGCCCTCTGTGGATTTTGTTTGATTTTATGAACGAATTCTTATGGCTTCGACTGTTTTTTTTTTTCTCTATCAGTTGAAAGTCCGTTGTTCCCCAAGGCGATCAAATTTGATCTATCCTAAAATGCAGTGATTTTTATCTAATCGCAGCTCTGTTTTGCCAGAGACGCAAGATCTTCTGGGCGTCGTGATATTGGGCCGAGGGAGGTTTTATCCACTTCAGCGCTTGAGTCAGCCTGTCGGCCGCGATTTCCTAGATCTGCTGCTTTGAAAGCAGTTGGGAGATGTTTCTCCGGTCGTCGCTTTGTCATTAACATCGATGGAACCTTAATTGCTTCCATTGAAAAGATGAGGGCACGGCGCCTCTCGGGGGAAATAAAGCAGGAGGTTTTTTTTGCTGCACAAATTGGGTGTATCCCGTATTGGATCAGCGGCGCTCTAAAGCGCGGTGGTCACTGCTGCGCCTCAGGATGTGCAAGACGCGCCGGAGGCAATGCATATAAATGTGACGGTATGACAGGCCTGTGATGTCTCCGTGTGCCAGCATGTTCAGCAGGAATGCACCGTGACGTGTCCACAAGGGAACGTTACAAGCAGGCAGCGGAGAAACGTCTGGCTACCCTCCCGTGGGCCATTTATGATTTGATAAGAATACAAGACGAAATTCAACCTCTCTCTCTCTGTCTTTCTCTCTCTCTCTCTCTCTCTCTCTCTCTCTCTCTCTCTCTCTCTCTCTCTCTCTCTCTCTCTCTCTCTCTCTCTCTCTCTCTCTCTCTCTCTCTCTTCTCCAGTTTCTCCAGTTTCCGGATATTCAAAGAGAGTTTCAAAAAAATGTTTTGCTGACAGTTACAATTATCAAGAAGAAAATTGAATCTAGGAGCACGAAACAGTTTGAACTAAATTAGATGCGAGCTTTGCCCAATTTTCTCCACTGGAAAGTCAAAAACTTAGAGTCAACGTCTTGAGACTGGGTTGACATAATTATGTTGGCTTCGTTCAAAATACGTAATCCGTATCTAATTGATGTGTAAAAAGGATTTTTAACGAACTCACAAATTAGTCATGCTGCCCATGAATTTCATGATGGTAATTGTCCTTTGTATGCCTTTTTCGTTGTAATATCTAATATGTAAGGAATCCTGCACCTTTTCTAAATTAATTTACAATTTAGTGAGCCGCAGAAAAATAATATATATGCGGAACTGAAATTGGTTTTACATTTTTTGTTACGGTTTCGTATGTAAATAATAATATGCAACCGTTTTTAAAAAGTATTCGCCCTGGAAATAAACACTTATTGTTCAGATCGTGTAAGAAAACATTTTTTATTTTGTTTGCGAGACGCGTTTGGTTTGTGTTACTGATTTATGGCACGAGTCAAAAATTGTTTTATGCTTGAATATTTAAGGGCAACTTGAATAAGGTAATTTTTATTAAAACGCAATAGTTTATGCAAACAATAAACAATTAAAACATTTAGGGGAAGAAGAGAACTTGTGCATAAGTATGCCGCATAAAAAAGTGAAATTGTGTGAAGTGAGTGTAAAATAGACCAAAAAAAAAATACAAGAAAATCGGGAATGATTGACACATAGACTAAATAAGTACCAACAAAACATAGTATGAAAACGTATGCAAAGCCGAGAATCATAATCTAAAGAAAATCGCTAAATTTATTTCTCTTGAGCTTTTGTTAAGCGACTTTACAAAGGAAATTGACATCGCCTATAGAACTTCAATATTCCTACATGGCCATTTGATTCTTTGATTCGAAAAAAAAAACAAACAAACAAAAAACTGTCGCACCTTATGTTAAAATAACATAAACTAAGTGATCACAAACATAAAATCTTCTATTTCTTTTCAAAAAGCCAGATCTTGGAAGAGTGTTATCTTATTCCACCAGAAATCTCAATCCTGAGCCTTGGTATTGCAGTCTTACATCGTGAGCCATTGCCATTTCTATATGATATCATGTCGTTTTTTTTTAGTTTTTTATTTTATTTTTTCGGTCTTCTAGATTTTTCCTATCTCTTCGTTCACTAGGATGATATTTTTTTTTTCACCGCGAATTCCGCGATGATAAACCTGATCAAAATAAGAAAATACTATTTATTGATTATTATACTTCAGGCATTGTTTCTGTAAACTCACTAGTTTTACCAGCACTTGCCAACTTAAGAATCAAACGAAATCAAAATATACTTTTTGGCAATAGATGGATCACAATTTCCACAGATAACTAGGCTTGTTTCAGCTACTGCTTAGTTCTGTATTTAAATGGATATGGTTGTAAGTTTTGTTCTTAGAAAATCAATGCTAGTTTCTGAAAATCAAACTTTCAACTGGAGCGATCTTCACAGAAAAGTGGCACTGTTGAATGTCCAAATAGAAAGAAACGCTTTAGGGAAAAAAATCGAGCAAAGAAACAAAAAATAATTGAGATGGAATCAAGTTATAGGAGCTTGGACATGACTCTCATTTCATCGAACGCTGGGTGGGGTAGAAAAAAAATCATCTGTGATCATTATATTCTTTCTCCGATTTGTCTTTTTTCTGTCAATTGCGTGCCTTTATTTTATGCGTTGGCTTCTTCGTTTCTCAAAAACGTTTTTGGTGTCATCTATACACATGAATCATTTTTTTCTCGCCACCGTCTCTTCTATCTATCTCCTAACATACTCTCTGTCAGTGAATGTGTTTCATCAATATTTCCTTCTCTTCCTCGATCTATATTTTGGACTTTCTTTCAGTCTGTTCTTATCCTATCTCTGTCTCTCTTTCCCTTTCTCTCTCTCTCTCTCTCTCTCTCTCTCTCTCTCTCTCTCTCTCTCTCTCTCTATCTCTCTGTATTATTCATCCACGTTAATTTCTATAAATCTTCTACAGTCCCGATCTGGATTCCCTTCATATAATCAAAATTTTTGGGCTCTTTCTTGCACGAAAAAGTTTGAACTGAATTTTTATCAACACAACTTAGATACAACTTTTTAATCCCCTCTGTTTTCAACTAGATCCACATTCTTTTTATGACTGTTAGCTTATCATACAAAGGCGAACAAAACCAATACGGCGCTTTTATTGCGAAAAATCGCTGTCTATAAAGACATGAATCTAGAGCGCCATAATATCCACATTCATGCTCTTACATTTCTTGGATTTCTCCAAGAACGTTTGGCATCCTCTTAATATCTACATTCTACGGTGCTTTCATCTCCCAAGTTTTTCCGAAGGAGTCTTCTAGGGAGACAGCGTGGCAGCCCACACTGGCAATGAGACGGGCCTGGGCTTTTAGCTGGAAATGCCGGAGCCAATGCGTTTGTGCCGTGAGGTCGGATGTCAACCATTTGTCACTGTGGCCGACATTTGACAACGATCGACCTCATCTGACGTCCTTCTTTTGCCCTCCCCCCCCCCCCTCTCTCTCTCTCTCTCTCTCTCTTTTTCTCTGACATTGCTGCTGGTCCAGTGTTAGATGGTCAAAGAGAATCGAGATAGGGATGGTGGTTCTTCTTATATACCCCAGTGACTAACATCCCTCAGTTCAGACTTCCCCTTACATAGCACCTAGATACTTTTCGAATTTAAGAAGTAAAAGAAAAAAACAAACAACAGGGCAACTGTCCCAATTTTCTACTAAATTTTTATGTGTTTACCCCATCCCCATGCCAGCTTCCATACCCTTTCCGCACCCTTTCTCTTCTCAAATTTTCTGACGTGTCGTCATCTCTTCTGCCTGTATGATGTTAAAAGTCTAATCTCTCTCTCTCTCTCTCTCTCTCTCTCTCTCTCTCTCTCTCTCTCTCTCTCTCTCTCTCTCTCTCTCTCTCTCTCTCTCTCTCTCTCTCTCTCTCTTTCTCCCCTTTCCTCTCTCCCAACCTCTTCCCTCTCTCCTCTACCCTTAGTTTTGGCGGAGACGAAGAGATAGATCTAGCCACTCGGCTGGCCGGGACCTAATGTAATTTGCTGTCCGTCCCAAGGAGGGACCAATCGATGCAAGGCGGTGTTACGTTCCGCCGATTGGGCGGGCGGGGACGGATTAAAGGTCGCGTGTTTGGATGACGGGATTTGGACGCTACACGACTTCTCTAGGGGAGAGGGGGGCAAATAGATCGAGCGGGGAAAGGGGGGGAGAGAGAGAAAGAGAGAGAGAGAGAGAGAGAGAGAGAGAGAGAGAGAGAGAGAGAGCGAGAGAGAGAGAGAGAGAGACAGAGAGAGAGAGAGAGAGAGAGAGAGAGAGAGAGGCTAGACTGGAGACTAAAAAAACCTCAACGATGTCTTATCTGCATTCTGAAAATAGGATGCAAAATGAATTAAAGTTGAGAATGTAATGTTATCGTTATTCTGAAGATGCATGGTACTGTATAACGGAATGGTCTAATATATTGAGCAAGATTCTTAGGTAACTTCAAGTATGAAATGTGCGTAGTAAACAAAACACTTGTTAGCTTTTAGTGACAAATCTATTTAGCGCATTTTGACAGGAAAAGATTCCGCAATAACTGTGGGAAAAAAAAGAGTGAATAGACAAATAAGAGAGAGAGAGAGAGAGAGAGAGAGAGAGAGAGAGAGAGAGAGAGAGAGAGAGAGAGAGAGAGAGAGAGAGAGAGAGAGAAAGCGGAGCAGAAGAGAGAGAAATTAGAAAGAAAAGATAAATAAATATATAAAAAGAGTTGCCTTTAAAAAATTTTGCTCGAAGAGAAAGAAAGGAGAGCAGAGGAGAGAGAATTAGAGATGGGTAGGAAGATGACAAGATAGAAAGAATGGGCGAGGCGAAAAAGGGAAAAGGAGTGAAAAAAGAAAGAGGGATTCAGACAGCCAACTAGACAGAAGGATGAAATGGGGACTGGCTCAACCCCGGCGCACAAACACAAAATGTATGTAGCTAGAGCGAAGTTGTCTCGTAAAATCCTTGTAGTCTCGACCGCAAGGGAAAGAAAATCGTAAGGAGGCCAACATGACATTGAGACATACAGCGATTTTAGGTACAAGAACATTGGTGTCGGTATTGACGGTACGACTCACAAAACAGTACTTTTATTAAAGAATTGTATAATGTTTTTAAGCTATTATGTTTAAAAAAAAAAGAAGAACATAAAAGAAAAAAAACCCAGCAACCAAATCTGTTGACAGATTAAGAAAGTAAGGACAAAATATCAATTACTGCACTTCTCTGAAAACTAATAAACCGACTTTTTACCACTAACTAGTCACACATATTTTGCCACTGGCGGTGCAGGCAGATGTTGGCGACTGCGCCTTCACTGAATGTTTCTTCATAATGTTTTCATATTGCAAACTTAGATCTGAGCCTAAACAGAACCTTGAGATGTGCATTTTTAAAAGAGAATCATGCTAAGTTCATTGACTGAGGTGTGTGAGTTTGCAATCACAAGGAACAGGTGATAAGGAAAGGAAAGAGCGAGTACACCAAGCTACATGGTGTTCTCGGCAACATGAGGACATCTACTTAGTGTGATCAAGTGGTATACATTGTATTTTTCATTTGAGGCGAATGCAGAAAAAAAGGATGAAGTGCCTTCTCTTATTTCACAACACCTTTCGGTCTAAGCATCCTTGTTTTCACTGTCACTAGTATCAGAACCTGATGGTTTGTCATTAAGTAACGATCTTTCCGCCTCACACGCAGTCATGCCTTGTGGACATGGTGCTCCAACCTCCACCTTTCTTTAGGTAGCAATGAAAGCGCTTTCAAAATACGTGTTTTCGATGCACACAAAAAGCAATCAAAACCAAGGGAAAATGGTTTCTCAAAGCAAAAGAGCACCCTTAGATGGTTTGAAGATTGCAATGAGGTGAAAGAGTAATCGTTTATTTTAAACATTCCGCACAGACCAGAAACGCAGGCTGAGCTACAGGGTGTGACTTTATGGACAGGATCAGAAGGCGAAGTCTACCTGACGACTTTCTGTGGCGCGTAAGTTAGTGGAACTGTTGCTGAAAACTTACTGGTTGTGGTCGTCGTTGAATGAAGTCAGTACTAAGCTGAGTGAAAATTATTAGGGTGGAAGAGTGAACAGCGTTACCCTTCATCGGCTTCCTCTCAATCTCCTGCTCGTGTGTACTATTAATATCGTCCACCTACACAAAAAGTAATCTTAAGGCCATTTTACACAAAATAAACCCCACCTATATCATTCTAGGAAGCGCCAGATAGATCAGCCGGACTGACATTAATGAATTTCTTCTGTAGACCTCTGATTGGAATCCGGATTTTGTTTGCTGAACCGATCTAACGAGACATCTTTGACTTGCAAGAAAGCTTCCGTTTCTTCATGAGTTAGGGAATTACCCCCACCCACACATACACACCCCTCATTTTCTCGCTCCAGTTTTGGACAAAGCTTAAAATGTAAAGATCCAAAGTCATCCATGATTATATGGCATAGGTTTCGAACCCACGATTCGTGGCCCCCATCTCATTCAGGGTGGGGTTTCTACCCAAATGTCATAAGTAATGAAAGTTGCAGCCTTTGAGAATCGTTAACTGCAGTAAAACTTGCACTGATGCTCAATGGAAAGATCAAATGAGAACAATTCGTCACAGAGTTCTTTCATGCCAATTGAAAAGATTTTAAGACCAAACAAACGAAAGGAAAATGAAAAAAGCAAGTGAATTGAGCCCAACATAAAAATTGTAAAACTTTCTACATATTAATTATTATGGTCCTTATTGTGTGGATATCACCCCCTCTACAGCGTAAGCTTCCCTACAAGACCGACCCACTGTGTCCGAAACCCGCATGATCCACACCAAGTGCCACTACTAAGCCGGACCAATCTTGTTTGCCGTCCGCAGGAAATAAATGGCCGCCGGTTCCCCTAATTAGATCCCTTCTCACACACGGGCCGATCGGTGGCGGTCTCAACAAGGGGCGGTAATGTCGAGGTGATGTTTGAAGTTGGTGGGATTTATCGCATCCTGGCCCAAACAAGCGCTCAGATACTGTGGGATCGCCCGGAATTTAGCCGGTTTTTTTTTTTAAATAATGTTAATAATAATAGTAATGATGATGATGATGATGATGATGATGATGATGATGATGATGATGATGATAATAGTAATAATAATAATAATAATAATAATAATAATAATAATAATAATAATAATAATAATAATAATAATAATAATAATAATAATAAAAATAATAACAACAACAAAGTCTGATACATGCTGAGGTGAACAGTCTGTTTGGAGCAATCATAACTATTATCTTGTCAATAAATAGTTATTTCACCGAACTCTGTTTTATTTCATACAAAGTTAAGAAACGTTGGGAATATTTATTGATGAATGCAAAGGGACAACAAAATGTCTAAACGTGGCCCGTTTGAACGATGTCTAGAGCAGGAGAGTGTAGTTTTGACGTGGTAAGAAAGTAGGTAGGTTGTTTAAAAAAAAAGAATATGAGCCAAATTGGTTACCTTTAACGATTAAAGGACTAGGTTATTAGGAAGTGGCTCTTGCAAGGGAGCAGAAAGGGAAGAAATTTATTGGGATGAAGCAAACGAAATGAAAGCTCATTTGATTGGAAAAAAAATGAGAGTATTAAATTCATTAATTCATTTTGCATACTGAGCCTTTGATAATTTTTGCTTTCTGTTTGTTGTCATTTTTTTGTTCAAAGCAACAGATATATGCGTTTACTGAAAAACAGTGATAAAAAAGCATTTTATTCTATTTTCGATGTTGACTCGACTCCTGGAATTGCTATGACAGATCCTTGAGATAAGCTGTGTACTTAGATAAGTGAAGCTAGGCGATAAGATGGCCGAAAACGCTAAAGAAACGTTTTTTCCCCCCTTCCTTCTTTTGATTATTGTCTATGAGTCTTTCAAAAAGTCCTGCCGACATGTTACAGAGTAGGAGGCTAATAATCATCTCTCAAGGGGCAGTAATGTCGAGGGGTTTCTGCCGCTGCTGCTGGAACTAGACTACTACTACTACTACTACTACTACTACTACTACTACTACTACTGCTGCTGCTGCTGCTGCTGCTGCTGCTGCTGCTGCTGCTGCTGCTGCTGCTGCTGCTGCTACAATCTCTACTTCCTCTTTCTTTCTCCTATAGTTTTCCTTCTCTTAAAAATATTATCATTATCATCATTATTTGTATATGTGTTCTTGTTGTTGTTCTTATTATTAATAATGTTTTTTTCTTCTTCTATTATTATTATTATTTACTTATTTATTTCTGTCGGGGACGGGAAAGAAGGTTGGAGAGGAAAAGGAAAGTTGAGATGATAAGATAACAAAACTTTAACAATAATAAAAACAACAAGACACAGACCAGTCATGAGAACATGAAGTATAATGGAATTTGTTTGTCTGATTCATTCTAAGTGGTAGAGACCAAGAAATTTGAGACTTTTCATTTCTTTTCATTTTTTTTTCCATTTGTAAAGAGCGTTATTTTCTGTCCTATTGCGTAGCGGGATATCCCTGCCTCGCTGAAACATAGTTTGAACGGATGACCACTGGTCAAATGAGTTATAAAACGCGTGTAATTTTGGTGTATTTCTAATGCGGAAATATGAAGATAGAATCATATTGTTAGATGCCTTTGTTTTTAAAAACTTTTTTGTGGTATTCATACTTTTATGATTGTATCGACATTGTTTTGAAAGGTCACTGCTGAACTGTGGAGACGAGGCCCGGAAAGTCGCAATAGATATAGTATGTGTGTGTTGAGATGAGAAATAGTAAAATAAACATATAAGTTCCAGGCAAGCCAGCACTCGGGAGGAGGGGGGGAGAGAGGGATAGACAGAGAGAGAGAGAGAGAGAGAGAGAGAGAGAGAGAGAGAGAGAGAGAGAGAGAGAGAGAGAGAGAGAGAGAGAGAGAGAGAGAGAGACAGACAGACAGACAGACAGACAGACAGACAGAAAGTTAGTTAGTTTGCAAAACCGTCAGAGACAGAGACAGTAAGGCAGAGCATACAGAAGAAATAAGGAAATCAGGGACTATGAATTCAACCCAACCTACATCTTGCAGAAAAGCGAGAGGGTGAGAAAGAACATCTTATACACTTAGGAAAAAAAATAAAGCGTGTGAGGAGCCACGCAGTCCGCAAGATTAAAGTCCCCGGGACTGCGAGTAGATTCGAAAGGACTGCAGTACTGTATTAGATCGACAAGCAAGTCTTGAGAGATTGATAAGTGCTCGTCCTCGGAAGGATAGGGTCCGAGCGAGAATTTCGCCTCGACGAGTAGTTGGGCACACACATCCATACAGACATACATAAAATGAAAAAGAAAGAAAGAAAGAAAGACGATCTGCGGAATTAGTTTGGATCGATACCAGTCCCCTCTGTCTACAAGCGGCCGTCAGTTACAGCCCAGGGGTCCCGAACAGTTTGTCCCGGGCTCTCGGCATCAGGACAACACCTAGATCTAGACGGGAGGGGTGGGGGCAGGCGGCCGTTCTGGACCGAAACTGGCTTATCTGTGTGGCGTTGATTCTGCACAGCGGTCCCTTTTTTTGTTTTGTCCTCATCCTCATCCCATCTTCTAGAGCTCGTTTGCTGCTGTCTTTCTCACTCGGTATGATGTATTAGAGAATTTATTTGCTGCGGTTATAGGTAAAGTCAGGGTGCCTTTAAAAGAGGTTTTGGAGTAAAATAAAATATATATCGGCAGTTTTTGATTCTGGATTTCATTTTCCTTTCTGTTTTCAATAGACAATCAAATATTAAAGCAGTTGACCTTCCCTTTCTTTTGTTTTCTATTGTACAAGTTTGCGCGCGTTTGAAATAGATAGATAGGTAGATAAATATATGGATAGGTAAATAGAGAGAGAAAGAGATAGAGGGAGAAAGAGAGAAGGAGAGGGGAGCAGGCGGGGAGAAGTTAGAGATAGATAAAATGACAGAGAAGTCAGAAAGAGGGAGGCTGACTGGGGGACATTAAATGCATTTCATCACAAAACAATTAAAACAAATAAATTTTATTGTTTCAAAATATTTCACATAATCAAATACTAAATGACCAGAGCAGCATTTTCTTCTGCTAACTGATCTCAGCAAACAACAATAATAATGTTGATATTGATGATGATGATGATGATGATGATGATGATGAGGAGGGTGATGATGATGAAAGATAAAGTCATAGTAGTGGATTTACATGTTCTGCGAGCCATATAAGTTTGATCCCTGCAGCTACAATACGCCAGGAAAAAGAATATTTTGGCATTGATGTCAACCCTCTAGCCCACTTACTTTCTCGCTCTTCATTGTTTTAGAAAAGCAAATAAAACCATTTTTGTTTTACTGCAGCATTCTGATTAACGTCAGTATACAGCAGTATCGTAAATTGAGGAGAAAAGGCGACAAAAAAAAGTCGTTGTCAGCGCCGCATACTCATCTGATTTATTGCTTCATGAAAGTTTTATCATTTTCTTCCTTTATCAAGTTCAATTGTTGATTGGTTTAATCATTTCTTTCTCTGTTAACAATCCACCGCTACTCGAGCTTTGCTCTGTTTCTTCCAGCGTTTACGCTTTTTACCGCCCTTGGTCACGAAAGAAGCCATCTACCTAACTCCGTCGCAGGCACTTTGTTTTTTTTTTCACCACAGAGGACCGGGCTTTAACAACTCGATGTTTGTTCCTGTGATTAACATCGGTTCGTCGCTCATCATGGACTAAACTAACCCGGTCCACAGTGAACCGGGACTCACTCGCCTGGTCTCTCTCGACAAGGGGAGGTAACTTCTCTAGGGACTCCGTCTAGGTCTCTTGGACGAAACTAAGGGACATAATTGATCACGATTTACGAGGAACCACGCTCGATCAGCAGCGGTGACGGCACGGAAAATCGGAATTTTCGGGTCTCTTTCCTCCTTCCTCGTGCTGTAATCCGTTTTGATTATCTCTTTAAAGAGATTGACTTAAAATCTGCATTCCCATTTTTATCTAAAAAATGGTCTATTTGCACAGGACAATCTCTAAAAATGTCCAAATTATGCATATGACGCTTTTGGGAATACTATAGTTTTGTAAGTATTAAAGAGATACTGAATGATGTAAGATTATTAGTTAGTTTAATAGAAAAACTATTATGCTTTATGCTGGGTGAAAGAAGAGAGGTGGGAGATTTATTTATACCCACATTCCCTCCCTTCCCCCCCCCCCCCTCTTCCCTCGCCTTCTCTCTCTCTCTCTCTCTCTCTCTCTCTCTCTCTCTCTCTCTCTCTCTCTCTCTCTCTCTCTCTCTCTCTCTCTCTCTCTCTCTCTCTCTCTTTCTCACTCTCATCGCAACTGATGAAAAATAAAAAAAAATGCGGTATACTGTAATTTTTTTTCTTTGGTATTTGTTAACAGCAACAAAGTATTTCTCGCAGTAACTAATGAAGAACTAAATTAAAATTTTGTGGTGTGGAAATTTCTGGTGGAAGATGCCGAATATCATCGGAGAATGACGCATTGGACAATTACGCATTCAGAATTCGTCACATTAATTAATGTACGTCGCATTAAAACAGTTTTTCAAATCGGGCACATTTAGGCATTTCTGATATACATTGTACCAGCCAATATTTAATTTTGATCAAATACATTATTTTGAACTTTCAATTTCTTTCTATTGCGATTTTGCTACTCTTATTTTCATTTTATCATGTCATTGGCGATCCTCAATTTCATACTCCAGGCTGCAAAGTTTTTTCTTTCTTTTTTTTTTTTTTTGTTTGTTTGTTCGTTTATTTGTTAAATATGAAGTATAAAGTTTTGTCTGTCCGGTACGTTCCGTTCTAATCTTTGAATATTTCCCCCTTTCTCATAAACACACACAAAGAAAAAAAAAATCAGAGTCCACAAACCCTAGAATCTCGCCAATTCTCAGAAAAAAATGTCTTAACCACAACACTCACAATCGACTCTGTTATTCTAGAATTAGCGAACAAAACCGCGAAATAATATCAAAAGGCGACGCAATCATGTCAAGTTCAGTTTGCGTCTGAGGATGCGAGCAAGCGGTCCTCCATCCCTAAATTTGATTCTTCCGCCAAGTGCTCATCAGAAACAGCCTCACAACAAGTGGAAAACGGACTTAACTGTTTCTGAAGAAGGCAGATCATGTTGAAAATAAAATGTGGGATTTTCGGAGTCTTTAGGCATGTCGCTTCTCTGGACACTGTTAGTGTCGAGGCTGCATTTGAAGAACCAATGAAGTTTGAAAAGAAATGAAGTGCAATGTTTTATTTTTCATTATTAAGGCAAAGACACGTGTATTTAAATAGAGCTCGAATGAAAATATTTATTGAATTTCAAATTTTATACAACTTTCGAAGTATCAAAAATAACGTTGCCTCCTTTTAAACGTATCGACAGTCAACAAATTGTAGACTCCATCTCTCTCTCTCTCTCTCTCTCTCTCTCTCTCTCTCTCTCTCTCTCTCTCTCTCTCTCTCTCTCTCTCACCTTTTTCTTTTCTTTTTTCTTTGTATCTCTCTTTGTCACTCAAAACGTTCGATCCCATAATTCGTCCATAATTAATATCGTTATCTCCTCTTTTCAGGTCATCGCTTACACATGCTTGTCTAGCAGTCTCTATCATTTTGGCATTTCTTCTCCATCCAAAATTTCTTTGTTCTATATCGTTTCAAATTATATTTTAACTCACCCATTCGCATAAGGGCAACATTCCCAGCTTTTGTTTAATATTTTTTTTTTTTTATTTAACCCCCTCCTTCCTCAAGCTGTCGCTTAATAACGTGTACACCCACTAACTGACCACTGCGCTTTTAAGAGTCTGTTGGAAGCCGTTTATTGACCAGACCAGAAGAAATCTCCAACCGTTTCTGTCTTCACTGAGATTCTTCTCACCCGGCTAGTATTAGCCGTCTTAAACCGTCTTGACAAAGGGGCGCAACTCCGCGGGATTTGTGGGGCTTGATGAGACATTTACCGGAATTTATAGACCTCCGAACACTGCGACTATCCAGAAATCGGATGTCTCTTTTTCTTTTTCTTTCAAAACATCGGTTTTTTTTATTTATTTATTTATTTTTTGCTACGGCTTTGTTGCTTTTTTTTCCCCTCCACATTTTCGTTTCGATACCCGCAACACAGCCGCAGCCATGATCCAGAGATAAGATTTGTCAATTTTCTTGCCTCTCGTCAAGCTATTTTAAAGGCACCAGATGAAAAAGATTTCATTTCCGTCTGAATCTTTTATCCCGTCATATTTCACCGTTTTTAAAGAGTTTTGTTCTTCAGAATCTCACGCTGACTTAGACCAAATGTTTTTTTTGTTCCTTCTTTACCTCTTATTTTCAAGACTCGCTTTATTGTGTACCGATATTCATATCCCATTATTTTGCGTTCAGGGGTTATTTACAGTCTTTTCTCGCAGACACACATTGTTTTTGCAGAATTACAAGCCTGGAATGAAAAAATAAAGTTTGGGTGGAGGGGGCAAACTCATTCAAAATCTTACGCACAGACCATTGTTTTGTTGACAAACGAGGCTGAGAAAAAGTTTTATTTCTGCTGCAGCAGCAATATACAGGAAAGTAAAAGAAAAGACTTGTTAGCAGCTGTATAACTATGTAGCTAAAAAAATGGATGGAGAAATTCGGATGGCCGAAACAAATATTCAAAGATTTACTCATTGCAGAATGGTTGAGAGAGATAGAATTGGAGAGAGACAAAAAAAAAGAAAGAAAGAAAGATAGATAGAAAGAAATCCAGAGAAGGAGAGAGTGTATAATTATTTTAGAAGTTTTGTCCATTTTTGTTCATATTATATTTTTTTTCTTTTCATGAAGATCATAAAAGCAGCGCTAGCTAACTTTGCCTATGTCACCCTAACTAAAGAATATCAATCCAATTCGTCTTCAAAACGACCCGCCGAGATGAAACACTCCAAAAGAGCAACTGGAAATGGAAAAAAAAAAAGAACTTACAAACAAGGAGAAAAGCTATATCCACAATCGATCTAGCCATCGCCAACATAATACAGCTTGTAGAGCCACCCATCATTCCCCCGACTCGGTCTGTCCCGATAGCACCTTCCTTCAGCCCAAATACACACTGTCTTGTCTCGGACCCGATCTCAGTCCCGCGTCCTCGATTTTTATCGGTTTCATATTTTCTCTGTACTTTTTTCTTCTTTTCTATTTCCTTTTCCAGTCCTTCTTTTTAGCGCACCCGATTCCCCAAATCGCATTCTCATCTTTCCCTATTTCTTCTTATCCCACTTCTGAAGTCGAGCTACCACTGTTCTCTTCTCTCTTTCTTTCTTTTCTTTCTGTATTCTCCGCGCGATTCTTTTGCGCCTGCGAGTTGAGACCAGAGACGAAGCCGCTGTTTGGTCCCCATCAGCAGGCGCGGCGTCACCCCCAATCCCCCGGCCCATGTCCTAACGACTCCCAGGCTAATCCATTTAGCCGGGCACAGCAGTCGGGCCGGCCAAGCCTCCCCAATATTTGTGTCTTCCATAACTGTCAAAACGGCGCGCACCCGGGTTTATCTTTTCCAATGCTGTTTTGTCACCGTTGCTAATTATATTGCTGTCGATATCGGGACCAACCCGACTGGAATGGACAAGATTTCTGTGGAGGGAAACACGGGAGGGCTGCCGGAACGACGAAAATTGAATAACTTTATTTTTTTTTTATTATTATTACTATTTATTATTTATGTATTTGTTTCGGAAAAGGTTTTCCTTCTTTCCACTTTTTTTTTTTACTGTTTCATAGGAAGTTTTTGTCTTTTCCTTCCTTCATTTGTTGTTCCTCTGGGAGAGGTTAAGATTGTAAGACGTTAGTGTCACTACAAATATTTCAAATGGCTGGAGTTGACGAGCGCATAGAGTTAGGATTGGAGAGAGAGAGAGAGAGAGAGAGAGAGAGAGAGAGAGAGAGAGAGAGAGAGAGAGAGAGAGAGAGAGAGAGAGAGAGAGAGAGAGAGAGAGAGAGAGAGAGAGAGAGAGAGAGAGAGAGAGAGAGAGAGAGAGAGAGATGTGGTCTAAAGTGTTGGTTGTTGTTGCTGCTAGTGGTTAGGTAATAACTTCTCCTAATGTAGTCTGACTCAAAATGCCTAAGCGGAGAGAAATTTTGGTCGAAAACATCTTTCAAAAACAAAACAAATTCTGTCCATTTCGAAATGGACTCACAATTGTGGCAAAGTGACTTGTCTGAAAGACGACTGAAGACGCCTTTCACTTCAGCGAAATTGTTCAGATTTAAAAATCTTTGCGCTGAATTGGTTCAACTGTTACGGGCCTTTTATTTGTTTATTTATTTAGTTTTTTAAATAAAGCACGTTTTCCTCTTCTATATAAGAACGAAAATGACGACTAATATGAAACAAGATGTGGTTAAGATTAAAGAGCGAGAGGAGAAGGAGAAAAGGAGGAGGAGGAGGAGAAGAAGAAGAGAATGATGAGTACGGATATGAGGAGGAGAAGACAAACAAGAGGAGAGGGAAGAGGAGGATTGACAGCCAGGTGAAAAGGAAGATGAAGGAGAAATAGAAGAAACAAAAGAAAAAAGAAGATGATGAAGGAGAATAGAAAGAAAAAGGAAGGGAGCGAATAAAGATAAGGAGATGAGACGGAAGAGGGGAACATAGGTGAAGAAGTTAGATTAGAATTAAAGGGGAGGTCTTGGGTTCATTTATTGAACATAAGCTTCAGCCCGTTAAATACAAGTTAATCCTCAGCTTTCTTCACCCATCAAGTAAGAACTAGTTCGCTGAGCGGCTTATAAGGCGTATCAGTATATTCAATTAATCAAGACAGAGTTTCATTATGATGATGATGATATTGACGATGATTGTTGAGAGGTTCAATTAAAAAAAATGTATCGTGTGGGTCGACTAGAGTGACACAGATCCGCTGTTAATGACCTTTTTCTGAAGAAGAACCAATTGCTTTTTCACAGCATTTTTTTTTTGGGGGGGTGTGTGTTTTCTTTAGGGTAGATGACCCCCAAATTTTGGAGAATTCATGTTTATGATCGATATAATTTTTTTGTTTGTTTTAATACGTCCTTGATAGAATGAGCATAGGAAATAATTGGAATCGGCTTTTTTGCGATTTCATTTTTTTTGTTGTGTATTGCATTCGCTTTCTCCCAACGGGGTGTGCGTGTATTTTTCTTTTGTTCCGTTATAGATGATCTGGATTTCAAATTACGTCTCTTGTTTACATCTTTCTTCTATCTAGATGCGGAGCGACGAAAACAAGGAAAGGAGTCTTGAGGACAACTTTAGGCGGACTGTGGAAGGAACAGAGAAGGAGAAATACGGTATGAAACTACTCACTGTATTTTAAGCGCCTTCTCGTTTTAGATCTAGATTTATTTGTTTTCATGTTCTGGGGCTGAGTTGGCCAAGAGCTCGTATCGCTCTTAGGAGAACTCTAGTTCCATTCTTCTTTCTCTTTCTTTGATTTCTTTCGATGAAAATTGATGAATTGTACTTTTGAACCTTTCGATTTTGATGTATAGATCCTCGAGTAGACCATAAAGTTTTGCGGAGAGGAGATTTCGGGGGCCGTCATGGACAGCTAGATCTTGAATATAACTTACAATCCTGGACAGCAGTTTTCGAATATTGATATCTCCCAATCGAAGAGGAAGATGTGAGAGTACATCCTTAAAGTACGATAACATGTGCTACTTATACTGTGTATTTACTCCTTAGCCTGATGGTGACTGATCAAAATCCACGACCAAGTCCATGTTTGCAGTAATGGCAAAATCATTATGTTCTTTCCTTATTCGAGAGTTACTCGAGTGACCTGCCCTTTCGCTACGCTCCGGAACGAGGCTTCTTTGCTTTATTGGGGGTGCTTCCGTACTCATAAATCATAATAATTTGCAAGGCCTCTGTCGCAGGTTGTAAAATATACGCCGTTGGCGGATGAGTTTGGGGGTATTATTAATTGTATCAGACCCACCTGTTCATCAGTCAGCCAGTCTCTCTTTCTCTCTCTCTCTCTCTCTCTCTCTCTCTCTCTCTCTCTCTCTCTCTCTCTCTCTCTCCCAATAAAAACAAACAAAACAAAAATAAAATAAAGAAAAAAGTAACAACTAATTATAAATAAAAACACCCTCACGCGCACATACAAAAACTTTTGCTTTCATCGAAGTAGTCTGGAAGAAAAAATAATGTAATTATGACAATGGTATTCATACGTTGTAGTTTATCAATCAGAGCTAAGTTAGAGGCATAGACAAGGTTGATCCCGTTTTGCAACTAGAGTAAATTCAGTCGCATACAGTAGTGTAATTTATCAGGCTGCTGGAAATAGTTACTTCGATATGTATAAACAGAATATTCCATGATTAAATATGGACTTAAGTTAATGAAATTTACTAATAAAATTTTACGACCAATGTCAACTTAAAAAAAAATGTCTCTGTCTGTCGGTCTGCTTCCCCCCCTCACCCCTTTCTCTCTCTCTCTTTCTCTCGCTCCCTCCTTTTTTTTTGTTTTCTTTTACATAATAAAAGAAGCCTAAATACACTCAGTCTTGTACTATGTTTTATCTAACAGCTAGGACTGCATGCTCAAAAAAAATCATTCACAACGCCTTCCTTAACTCGACTTCATGATAACCCACTCGTGGATCTTTAGTGGCTGAGGAAATTCAGATAAGCGCACTGGAAACGTTTCAGATGCTAGAGGCCACCTTGTTATCTAAGGTGTTTTCAGATGTAAAGCGATTCACAGAGACTCGAAGAATGAAATTTTCCGAACGTCGCATTTTTCTAATCAGTTTAGCTTCATTCATGAAAAAAAAAATGATTAGAAAAATAAAATCAAATATTGGAATTTCCTACCCCCACCCTCACTCCACTCCGCCAAAAAATAAAGAAATAAAAAAGAAATAAAAACAAAGAAACAAAAAACAAAAAAAAAACAAAAAAAAAACAAAAAAAAAAAACGAAAAAAAATCCAGAAATAGCATTTGAAAACTGGAAACGTTTTTATATTACGAATGGTTGTATTTATTTATATTTATCATCAGTCTTATTGGTCTTGATTGCTAATAATATCAATGGCTGTGTAGAGATACAACCAGTTCAGCAATTATCTCGAACGAGCATCTTCTTTATTTCTGTGAAAAATATCTAGCATAGGGCGCCATTTTTTTTCTGCTTGAAGATCTATGGTCATATCTTAATAAGTTTTGTAACCTTCCCCTCCTCTCTCTCTCTCTCTCTCTCTCTCTCTCTCTCTCTCTCTCTCTCTCTCTCTGTCTGTCTCTCTCTTTCCCCCCCTTCTTTCCAAACTCCCGGCCTTTTTTTCGCAAATAGAATGAAAACAAATATGTAATGTCTTGTGCGGTTAAAAAATTGAATGGAAGCAGCCCGAAATTTCATAAATCGAACTGCCTGTCCCTTTTTGAATCATAAGCGTTTCAAACGAACGTCCATGCCGAGTGCCATCCAAACCGATCGATGGTAACTTTGTAGAGAGAGATGGATTTTGAAAGTTGTCGTTTTCGGCGTGTGCAGAATCAACATGGCTGCGTTATCATTATTTTGTAACCATTTGGCCAGCGATTGAGAACAGTAGTTATAATACGATCAGGTCTGATTCAATAGTGTCGGTTTCAATCTCTCATTTTTCTTTTTTTTTCGTTTCGTTTTCGTTTAGTCTTTCAAGTCTTGTAGCAATCGGGGATTTCTGATATCGGAGGCTAACAAATATTTAGCCTATATGCTTTCGTTGATCATAATGCACTGTACTTGTCTTACTAGTTAAATCTCTTAGTGATGTTATAAGAAACATCTTTATTGTCCCCCCGGATACAGGCTCTTTTAAATGGTTCGAACGCTCAGCTCAACGTGAGAATGAATATCAATTCATATAAAGTATCAATTTTAGTAATTTCAAAACAACTGGACAAGGGCAGTACCAATCAACTTTTTCAAAAGTTTCTGAGCAATCCGTGTCGATAGACCCTATTTTTTTTTTATTATTAATTTAGGTTGGCTTTGAGTACTTTTTCTGTGTGCTTCTAGTGAAGGCATCAAGTCCATAGCAGTATGTTAAATTGATGAAAGCAAGTACACCTTTCATTTTCTACCATAAAATACATGTATAATTGAGCCAAAGTTAATCATAATTGACAGCTTTAACGAATGGACCCCTTTGAACTTTGACTTGTTTATCATTTAATTCAACCACACTACAGGATGAGCTGCGCGTTTCAAGTTTCACTTTTCCCACATTCGTATTCAAAGCAAGGCTCCTTTCATAATAACTTTCTTTTGTGGACTTTGAATGTTAACGATGTCGATATTGTACCACATATTGTTGCTTAACCTTCTTGCAAAAAAATCTAGTACGGGAAATCAACTAATTCTGCACTTCCTTAATCTGTTTTAAGATTCCTTTGAACGTTAATTGAAAGGCAATGAATTCCCGCAAAAAAAGTGTCCAAAGTCACTCCATCTTGTAGGAATTCATAGCTGCCCATTCTCTTTAAACTACGTGATAATGGTTGTTTGACAAAAAAAATTGAATAGGTTTGGATTTTTATAAAATTAGCAGGTGTTTGTTGTTATTAATACCCTGGCACCTGGTTTGTCGATATTTCATCAGAGTTGACCCGTCAAGTCAGCAGACTGACGACCGACCTGGAAGTGGCCAAGTCTGAGAAAGCTCACGCCCTCAACAGGCAGAAGATTCTAGAGGAAAGAGTCAGGGTGAGGAGGAAGAAAAAAAAATAAGCCAGAGTTCCTCATGAAGGGCTTAACTGTCAAAAAAGTGGTATATATATGCGTGAAGTATTGCAAAACCTAAAGGGAACATAGTGGTCTTTGCACCAAAATTACATGGTTATTAAACTTGAAATAGCACCGTTAATATAATTGGCTTCGAATATAAGCATTCAAAAGACAAATAATGATAAAACAGTCAAAATACAGAGACCTATCGTGAGGGTGTTTTAACCATTTTTCTTGTAATCAGCGCAATGCTTATGGTCAAAGACTATATTGTCACACAAGTTGAAAACACAAAACGAACGAATACAGTTTGCACGGATAAGTTTAAGCTGCAATGATTTTTACTCTGCGCTGCGATATTTCAAAATTTCTCTTCATTAGATCTAACTTTAAAAAGTTTAGGTTCTATGAAGATGTTGGTGCATTAATAATGAAAAAAAATTAGTATCATTTGGCATTAAGATTCGTATCTGTGCCATATATGAATGAAATTATCTAGTTGAGTTACAGCTTGCTGTTACAAAAATCATGAAAACTTGTTAGAATAGTAACAATGAATAAAACCAAGCTATGACGTTTTCTCCATTTCTTACATCCTCTGAGTTTCCAAACACAATTTTAAGATAAGGGAAAAACTAATGAAATGTTCTATAACGATTTATCTCCCATCTGATCCAGACCCTTGAACGGGAAGTGTCAGAGAAGATGGTCAAGTTTGAGGAGCTTGTGATGGAGGTCAGTGATTGTGCTCTGAGATATTTCCTTTGTGTGTCGATGCTATCTTCTCTTCGAAAACATTCTTTGCATCTTTGTCAAACTAATTTTGTTTACTTTAACATTTTTGTCTCTCAAGCTTGTACTTTTTCATAGTCAATATGTTGTTGCTGAGCATTGAGTTTTTCTCTTTGCCCATCTTTTTTTCACTTTTTGTTATACTAGGTGAAAAATTTGTAATCTGCTTAATTTTGCTACGACTACACTTCTTTCTTTCAATTCAGGAAATATTAACTATGCAACTTTAAATAAACCTGTTTGTCAAATGAAGAAATAAATAAATAGAACCTAACTTTCCAAGTTCTCTCATATTGTTTACCACGCATTAGTTTTTAAAATTTTCTTTTCATGGTAGGAGTAGTAAATCCTCTCAGGCCAGCACCAAATTTTCGTCTACCATTATTTTGAATTAAAGTCCATCAAAACATTTTTGTACTTGTTATTTGATTAATCTCTAATGTCCTTGAACTTTGTAATGACTTAGGTGTAACTATAATGGAGGCCTACCTGTGTGGAACACTTCATGGTCTACTACCTATTATACAACAATGTGGGTCAGGATTTGCGACAAACAAATGATAGAATAAAATTGTTGAGAGGCCAGGCTATTGAAAAAAACAGGTCTCGAAAACACAGGACACCCATTTAAATTACACAAGAATTGCAGAGAATGGCTTGTTTGAACTTTTGGAAATGCCTCTGACAACCCTGTTGTGGCTGTATCAAATTTTCGCCATTTCAAATTTTCCCATATTAAACTTACTGGATCACCTGACCCAAATTGGACTCGAGTTACTCAGATAGTGCCCTTGCATTTAAAATTTATGCTCTAGTAAAGACACAAAACCAAAAAAGATTCTTGCTGCAAGATCTGAATGAATTCTGTCTTTACTTTGGGGTAAACTTTGCAGCAGAACTGCAATATTGGCCATTGTATATTCCCTTAATGTCACATGTACCTCAAAATTATGCCTGCTTCTTTCAGCTCTTTGAGGGTACCTTTTTCTTATCTCACTAATTTGATGACCATTTGCCATTTGCCTGTTTCACCTCTCTAATTTTGGCTTACCCTTAGGTGGAGGATTCCTCTGCTCGACTCTCACGCTACGAGTCTCAAACATCTCAGCAAAGAAGAGACTTGGAGTTTAAAAACCAGGAGCTGGAAAATGTCAGGTAATTAAGAGAGATAATTATTTGAAATCAAACTAATTTTTCTTTGAAATTTTTTGTTTCATCTTAGAATGTTTTACATACAGTCATGATTTTGAAATCCAATTTAACAATCAGTTTTCAGAGCACAAACACATTTTTAATGTCATCTTTATGAGTGGTAATGTCTCTCTTTTTCTTTTTTTTTTTTCTGAATGGTGACTGACTTACACTGTAAAAAAAAGTATTGACACAAAGCTTCTCAGATAAAGGGAGAAAACATTTATATATAAATATAAAGTATCTTTTTCATGCATTGGGACAAAATAATTAAGTTGAGATTTTATTTAACATCTTTATCACATTTTAATAGACTAAATGATTGACTCAATCGATTACTGTCCAAGTTGTTTGATTTGTTTGCTAAATCAGGAAAGAACTGAAAGAACTGTGGATGGCCCACAACCAGCTGACTGAGCACTCAGGACAGCAGGCTGACCTCATCAGGCAACTCCAGTCTCTGCAGCAAGACACACAGAAAAGTAGGTGCTCAATCAATTAAACAGGTGCCCTGATCTTAACATTATGCAATGATGACATTCCTTGCAACTTGACCCCTGGTCACTTTTAGTGCATCTGTCCCTCGTCCTTCATTTGTTTGTCCATTCAATACATTTTCTTGCTGTTTTATTCGGCTACATTTTCCTTCGATCATTCCAGTTGTCACAAGATGTTCCAGTTTCTCTCTTCTCATCACATTACCAAAAAAGGTGCACAACAGTATTAAAAAAAGACAACCTACAAAAAGCCTTGTTGCTGAGATATTCTCCAGCCTTTCCTTTTGCTTTGATTAGACTTTAAAGTTGATGCGAATACTTTACCCAGTTATCTAGATATCATGTAAGACAATATTATGACGTGTCAGTTCCTTTTCCACCTTTTTTTAAAATTTAGGATCTTATGTCTGCTTCATCTTTCCATCTCTTAAGCTTTTTTTTTAATGCCTTTGTGTAGCAAACAATAAGTTTCAAGCAACTTTCTGGAATGCTTCGTTTCAAGTATTTGTTTAGTTTTAACCATTATCATTCTATATCCTCAAAAGTATTTTATAGATTTATTTTGAGGAGTTGTTCATAGTACATAAAAATAATCATCACATTTTTATTCTCACCAGTGATGAAAAATCAAGAGGATGCTTTTACTTTGGAGAGTACATCCTTACAACAGGTACATTTATAGCATAAGATTCTGGTATCACATTTTACTAGAACTTTGATTACTTGGCTTTATTTCTCATGCAGTGTATTTTTTTAAATTGTTAATCTTTTCATAAGTGAAAATCTATAACAAAACTTGAAATATATCAGACTATAAATTCATTTTTTGTACTTGTGCTTGCTTTAAATAATAACTCACATACAATCCAAATGAAGTGCCTTTCTTTATCTCCACACTCAAAGAAATTTATATTTTCTGAACTATTCAGACGTGAAAACTTGTTTAAATGATCAGTTTTCTCCTGAATCGTTTTTAAAAGGATTTTTTAAGAGGAATTTAAATGTATTCAAATACGTTTTTTTTTTTGCCAAATTTTTAAATTTTGATGGATATGAACAGGTTAGGAGATATTGGGGAGGACAAAAATGTTGGCAAGTTTGAGGTTTATCGTTTATTTATTGATTCATATGTTTGATTATTAAAGACCCCTTGTATTAAACTTGATAAAGACATATGGGACATTATACATGAATGCTTAAATCTAAAAACCTATAACACACTCAGCTAGAAAGATGTTGTACTGTGTCAATTTGTGTATTCAGATGTTTACAGATGTGAATGTGAGGTATGAGACAGCCAAGAGGACAGAGGCTGAGCTGAGGCAGCAAGTTTTGGAATTGAAGAAGGTAGGTGACTCTGTAAATCCCTTTTTTGTGTGGATATTTCCCCTTGAATTTTGTGAGTGTTTTCAAGTTAACTGTGGACCTGAGCATTGGAGAAAACTGGTTCACTAGAAATTAATTCATTTGCATATATTATTTAAGATTTTGATTTTATTTTTCCTTAACTTCATGGTTGCATAAGTTTTTGTAACTGAGGTAGGGCCATTCTCAGTAAATTTCAATATTTGATATGAATATTATGGATAAAATAAACGTTCCTTTTACTCGTCAAGTTAAGTAACATATTCTTGTTTCTTCCCTGCCAGAGTCTGATGGAGAAAGATGACATAATTTCTTCCCTACACTCCCAAGATGCTGTTAGAAGTAACAGTTATCAAAACAACCATGATGAGGGTGCTGGACAACCAGATTATAGTGGGAGTTTCTTGGACATAGTGCAGGTCTTTTTAGTTTAATAGTTCATTTTAAGTTGTACACATTATAAGCAATCAATGTTAGTTTATTTTTGAAACAATTCAAGCAAGGATTTTTTATTTATTATTTTTATATTATCAATTGTGCTTTGATCAATCTCTGTGTATCAAGTTCAATAAAAAAAAAACAATTTTATAATATTCAATGTTCATAGAATAAGTTGAAAAGTTTTTTTTTTACAGGAAGTGGAAGCCATAGATTCATCACCAAGTCATAAGTCCCCAAGAGGAAGGTATTTAACCCAATATCTGCGTAAATGATCAAAATCTTTGAAAAACATTCAATACTTTTGTTGGGAATAATTCTTAGCCTTTTTTTAGAAATAATCATCGAAACTCATTTGTAAAAATAAAAAAAAAATAGTTAACAGTGTGCATATTATTGCAGAGAGTTAGATCAACTCATGCTGTTTTCACCTAAGTGATATAATATCTAAGAATCATTTCCGTAGCTTAAGTTTCTTTTGTATGACCAAAGTGTCTATTCCCTTTTGCTCTCTTTTATTTAAATTATTATTATCTGTTCTTACCTCCCTTGTGTCAGGTCATTGCACCGTGAACCTGGATCTGACTCTCCCAGAGGTGGTAGCAACAGCAGTAGGTCAGATCTTTCAAATGCAGTGTTGAGGTCAAGGTCACTCTCACCTCCAACACGAGATGGAGAACCTAGAGGGGCTGAGTTTGGAGATGTTCGCAAATTAGCACAGCTGCAGAAATCTCTTGATGCCAAGGTTGGAAAATTTGTCTTCTTTTGTCATACTCAGACTAGGGTGCTTAAAATAAACTTTTGGTTAATTCAAAACCGGAGACCCAAATTACTTGGTTTAAGTTACTTTAATTTTTTTTTCTCTATTTTATTCTTTCAAGCAAAAAAAAAACTCATGGAAGCCTTGGTTAAGACCTCAGATAACACTCTCTTGCCAATCATTGTGGATCAAAATTTTTTTACAAATCAGTTGGTAGCTTCACAGATACTATTATACCTAATAGGCAGAACATTCTCAATGGCAATGATGATTGTCAATATGTCTGTTATTTGAAAAATACTAATTAGAGAGAGTATGGAAAGCTTGCCAAAAAGAATCTTGAATTATTGCTGTTAATGAGTTTTTAAGGTGTTTTGCTCTGAAACCAAATGTTTTTGGTAATAATGACTCTATCATGTAAACTGCCTTGGAAAAAGATGTATGGAAACACCTGAAAGCTCTGGTAGAAGGCAGGAAATTGTAAAAGTATCATCCTAAATAGTCAGACATGTTTCTAGACATTGAGCTACTAAAATTGAGTATCAGCCAACATTCTAGCTTGTGATACCTCAGTGAGACCCCATACATCATGAAGCGTTTTTTTACCTAATTTTACAGAACACACTCTCTTGAAAAGTTAGGACCTTTCAAAAAAAGGTTCATTTACAATGATATTGAATCTACAGTACTGTCTGGCCCAATGCATAGTGTAAATATTAGAAAAGTTAATAGTTCTGGAAAGTTTTTATTTTATTTTTTTTTTATTTTGGCACTGATACTTCAATAACTTTTTAGGATAAAAGGTTTAGGTTTAGAATGAAAAATTATAAACCATAAGCATAGCCTAATCCAGAATCAATATTTATGGTGGAGTGTGTTTCCATATGGCATATGTTTCCAATCAATCAAATCTTATCTGTATTATCTTTCTCTACACAGGAGAGACAAGTTTCTGAGTTGAGGCGAGCTCATGACAACCGCCTTCACAGATACCAGACATTACAATCAAGCTACAAGTTGGCTAGAGAGGAGATAAAGAATTTTGAGTGCGGCAGGTAATTGTAATGAATAATTAAACATTAGGTAGTGAAACTGAACAACAATTTGCGTTTTATTCTTAAAAAATATAAGCAATGTCTCCATCCTTATTTCTTAGAAAATATACTGGATAAAAAGGCTGCAAATGTAAATTATAACTCTTAAGCAGAACAGTTAAAATATAAGAACATTTTTATTTTTGTGATATGTACTAAAGTTATGTATTTTTCTACATGAGAAAAATAAAGTTTTATTGTTTGAACTTTAAAATTTAAGTTTTGTGTAATATATTTTGATTTCCCAATGAAACCTTAGTCTTTTAAATCATGTAGCTTGATGAATTTTCCCTCACGACAGAACACCAAAAGCAAAGAAACCAAAGAGAGCAGACCCACGCTCGTTGCAGAGAGAGAACAGCGATCAAGTATGGAATGAGCTGACCTTTTTCAAAACAGAGAACAGAACACTCCAAGTTGATAAGTAAGAATCACCTCCAGCCATTTTTACACTATGTAATTTTCATTATCCAAGCTGCAAGGTATGAAGTATACAATGTGGTCTACCAGCATTGCATGATTCAGACAATTAATCAGAGTGTTTGTGATTCCCTAAGATTGTTTTATGCATCATCCTTTTCTTCAGGAACATAATTATATTTTATACTTAAGTTTCACATACATGAATTTCACATCAAAACTTGCTACTATTTTCTTCCAGGATGTCCCTGCAGGAGGAGGTGGATCTATTGAGAGTACAAACTAGCCAAGATGCAGCTACCATACATGAGCTAAGGGTGGCTGCACAAGGTCACAGAGAAGGTAGATAAGTTTCTCATTGCTCTATATTGATCATAATCTGCAAAAACTGTCCTCAATAATATTTCACTTTTGAGATATTGTATATTTTTCCATATAACCCCCATATAAGATATGTGCTCAAAAATATTGTTTTCAAAACAATTGCTGCCTTTGAAATGAAGTGTGAACAAATGTTTTCTCCTTTTTACCTAAACAAACATAACATTTTGGTTATTTTATATTTATCATGAGGATAATGTAAACTTTCATTCAGAAATCATTGAAACTTTGTCGGCAGAGTATGAGTTCCAGCTTCGTCGTTTGAGCCGTGAAAACAAAGGTGTGAGAGAAACAGACAAGCAGCTTTCCATATTGAAATCTCAGGTGAGCATAAATATATGGCTACGTGTACGTTTAAAATGATTATTGAATTACTTGCTCATAAATTCAGACTTATGCCCCTATAATGAAGTTAGAGATGGTCAATCCTCATTCTTTTTCTGAATTTGCCTCCCCCTTTTTTGATTATATTATACTGATATTTTTCATCAGGTCCAAAATAAAACAGTCCACATAGAGAAACTCGAAAGGGATGTGGTCAGTGTTGTCAATCAAAGGGATGACCTAGTGCAAGAGAAAAGGTAATTAATGCCAATGCACACTGCTTGTTATGTTAATTATCTATTTTGTACTACTTAAAAACAGATACCTCTTTTTTTGTAATCAAACAATCTTGTCATTAATTTTGATTACTTTTGTAAAGAAAAATCAAGCTGCTATATTATCTTAACTTTGGTAATACTTGATTATGATTGTTTTTTGTTTGTGTGCTCACACAGCAAACTGATGTCTCAATTAGTCTCCAGCCAACAAGAGGCTTCAAAGCACAGGATGGAACTTGCTGATGTAAAACACCAACTTCAGAGGTTTGTCTTAGTAGAAGTATTAGAGTGGTGTAGTGTTTAGATCACAGTACATTTTGTTACGAGAAACATTTATTTTTACTTGACAGACCTTTTGAAATGAAACTGTGTCAGATTTTTAATGTTTGACATGAGCACATTTGCCATTTTAAAACTGTTTTTTCATTACTACACAAAAAGCAGTTATGCCTAAATTATACCACTCCATAGTATTTCATGCCTTAAGAAGATTATATTTATTGAAAAATGGGGAATAAATGTCTAGACTTTAATAATAAAGATAAGATGCCCCAGCCCCATACAATTAATGTGAAGCAATTTTCATTTTAATTAAATTTAATCTGCTCCCCCCCTCTCTCTCTCTCTTGTAAAATTTCTTGAAAGATAAACAAAACGACATAAATGTAAAGAAACACAATAGTAATGTGAAATACACTTTTGTAATTATGGCTTCACCTTATCTCTAAGTGCTGAGCAGAAAACAATGTCTGGTATACTCGTTCAAACTTTTTTTTTATTTATTTAGCACTCGACATGAACTAGAGGACCTGATGCAAGCTGTTCCAGCAAGTAATAATGGCTGTAAGTTTTTATTTCATTTTACAGGCTTTTTTTCTTTAAGGTGCATTTTTACTTTTCTTTATTTGCAACTGCAATGATTGTGTTAATTTTAACATCAAGACTTTGAAATTTTTTCTCACAGTCTGTTTTATTTTAACTTGCAGATGAAGAGGAATCAAATGAAAAAACTGGAGCTGATATAGTCATAAGGGTTGCTGGAAATCTGAAAGGGAAGAAACCGAAAAAAGGCAATCTCCCTCTTTCGAAAAGGGTAAGTTTTGAACACTTGACTCACAGCATACAATTTCAACTGAAAAATTTTGCAAGGACTATCTGTTCATAAGATCAAATGTAATATAATCATATCTATCCTTGATTTAAAGAAATCTTAATGTCTTCAATGAAAAGGCTGCAGTTTTTCTTGTTATTAGTAATTGTCACTAGGGCTGAAAACAAGCACTTACTACTGCTTGTTGCAACCTTTAAAGAGGATGTAAGCTTGAAAAAAACAAACAAAAAAAAAAACCAGGAAAACAAAAGAATATGTATTTGCAATGAAAAGAAAATTGCACAATCTGCAACATATAAGCTCTACTTTTCTCTCTGTTTTAACTATACCTATTTTCACTGTTGCACCTCTGTTGCAAACTATACTTCTGTACTCAAATAACCAAGATAAATTTAGCTCTTTTGCTATAACAGACAGTTCATGTTTGGCAATGAGCTTTGAAGTTGAAACCTGTGCTTTGGGTAGTTTGAAAAATTTCCAAGCCAGATTATGTGGAGCTTTGCATAAACAAGAAGCAAGTATTAATACAGTATTGGTTATTGGTCAAAAAGTTCACCACATTGTAATCAAAGCAGATCAACAGTTTAAACCCTTGGACCATTGCATTGTTTAACTAAATTCAAAGTGTCAAAACTCTTTGTAAAAATTTTGCAAGAGGAACATTCTTTAAATGTCCTGAACACCTGAAAGTAAAGAACAAGAGTTTTAAAAAGTGAAATTTGAAGACAACTAAACTCATAAGTACGCATCTGACGTACAATAAAAGCCTAATTATTTGCAACAAATACATGAGTAGCATCTTTTTAATATAATGAAAATGATGGTGTGTGTGAGTATATATGAAAAATCACATGTTTATCAATTATTATATATTTTCTGACTATTTTATGATATTAGGCAAGAAAAGGAAAAAAATATATTACTTGCAAGATTAGTAACCGTTGTCCTAAATTTTGGATATGCCCTCAATGGGCCTCTTTAAGTTTTAGGAGGGTGAGGGCTTTATCTAGTAACTTATATTTTGTTTTCAACATCAAATAATGATTTTGTTGGTCCCCTTTTTCTTTAGTACCAAAAGACTCTCAACCAAAGTATTGAGGATATGTCACAAATATTTGACGAGTTCAATGAAGAAGGATGGGAGGAGATTTCAGATTCCAGCGACAAGTAAGTTCAGTAGCGACAAATGTTCAAATTAATTTTTTTCATCTTTGAATCTTGATTTTGCCAGTTAAGTATTTGTTTCATTCATCATGTTCTTAACTTTCTAAATATTGGTTAGCTTTATGAAATAAAAGATGTAGTTACTAATTTACAAATGAGAAAGGAAACAGGGTTCACCTGCTTATCTATAACCCTTGAAGCTTGAATAAAAAGGGGAAGGTTTCATATGACGAGTTTTGTTCTGTATGTAATGCATTTAAAGTATAAAAGTATAATTTTCTCTCTCACTCAAGCAATTTTTGTATTTCTGAAGGATCTTTAAGATGTGCAATGAATTGTAACATTTCTTTTAGGAGATGAGATTTTTTTTTCTTTTTTTTTTTTTTTTGCATCAAGAAAGGTTTTGGAAATCATTAAAACATAATTTTATACTAACTGAAAAACTTTTTTAACACATTAAGTAAACGTGTATTGATTTTCCTTTTTTCATTTTGTCCATATTAACGTTGCAATCTGTCATATTCACTCCTTTAAGTGAGACTGAATCTGAGACTCCAAGCCTGGGCAAGAGAATAGTGAAAAAATCAAGCAGATCAGAAACGATGCACAGCCAGATAGTTAAAAATAGAAGGAAACTCAAGGTAAGATACGGATGAAACTCACTGCTGTATCATTTTAGTCACATTTAGAAAGTTGGCTCTCTCATTAAATGCACATTTCAGGGTATATGTGCAATAGGTTGACTTTATTTGTGAAATTTTGAGAGGATTTCAAATTTGTAGGTTGATCACTTTTTTGCTTTATTTTTATGAAAAAAGTGCCTTTACAGGTATTTTTTAAATTATTTTATTAAAAAAATAAGCACCTAATTGTTATGCTCAGTTGGAAAAAAATTGCAGTGCTCATAAGGGCTAATAATAAGGCAATTAACCAGAGTATATGCATGGTTATTCTTATTTTTCTTCTTTTTTTTTAATAGAAATAGAGGTCAATATAAAGACTTAGGACAAACAAAATTTCAACGTTGTTGTACAGAGAAAATATGAAGAAAAAGATATCTCAATTTTTTTTAGCAAATATCACTCTGCATTTACTTTGTAAAGGTTAGAAATGAACCAACATAAAAAAGTCACTGTTAGATATACGCTTTGCAGTTCCTATACTTCGGTTAAATTTCAAAGATTCCTTGTCTCATTGTCTTTGAAATTATTTTATTTGAAAATTTAAAAATTGTTAATAAGGATCTGAAACTTGTCAGAACTGATTGATCATGTATCATCCAAATTGTCAATAAAAATCGTCAGTTTCGATTACATGAAAATTTTTTAATACTTCCAGTGTCAACGAGTGCCAACTCATCGGCCACCAGTGCCAGGAAAAGGATCCACAGTCTATCCTAAAAGCTCAAATGAGGATGTTAGTAAACAGACACCAAGAAGCTCTAGAAGGTCTAGCTCTCCTAAAGACCATGGTAAATTTTTGACAATGATTTTTCACATTTTTTATTGACTCTTTGGCATACCAGAGTATTAGTCAACTTGAAATGCTCACTTTTAAGTTGTCTCACAAAATAAATCCTCATAATAAATAAAAGGAAAAAAAATGTTCCTCCTTAAGAGGAATTTTTCAAGAAATGCTTTCAATCATATCAGATAAAACCCTCTTTAATATCCTCTTTATAACCTTAAATATAGTTGCAAGACAATTACAGAACTTTTTTTAACTCATACACTATGTGATAGTGGTTTACATTTTTAAAGAAATTAATAAAAAAGATTTGATTTGACTGAGAATAACAAAGAAATAGGCTGGCTGTCATTGATAAATTAACTTACTTGCTATAGGCCATATATTTTGAGGAGAGTCATTAGAACTTAGATGTCATAAATTTTAACTTTCTTTTATACCATTTTAAATACATACATTTCTACAAAGAAGATTTAAAATTTCATCGAGAGGCATTAAAAGAAATGCATTGTTCAAAACCATGAAAATAAAGACAACTAAGATGAATTTTTTATTAAATGTGAATGATGACAAAATAATCTCTAAACATTCTTCTTTGCAGTAGGCATTTAGCCTCTAGCAAGGAATTCAGTTTACTCTAGTTATGTGTCTAACTTGAGTAAGTGAAAGGATGTAGAATATCAATATAAATATAAATAAGTTTTCATACAGAATTTCAGTTTTTTCAAAAGACTAAGCAATAGGAGATGAAGTGATCTGGGAATGACCCCAAATCATTTTAATGCGGTTGAAAGAAAGTGGGTAATAACTTTGAAACAGAAAAGTAAAAAAAAAAATATTAAAATTTAAGACATTCATTGCAACGAGATATTATAAAATGAAATTCCTTTAAAAAGAAATATTTTTTGTAGTCACTCTGAAGCAACAATATATTCTTTGTATGAATATTGCTTTTCTTATTTTTGTACTAAATTTCAACCAAACACTCCTTCATTATTTCAGTTACAAGGCGTGAATGTGCCACATCTCCAATTTCATTTCTGTCTGCATCTGTTGCTTCCAATGCCTCTACTACAGCTCCCGTGCAGAGGGAAATTTCTCGCAAGGGGAGTGTTGTCAGCCTAAAGGGTGCTGGATTGATGAGAGCTAAGAAGGTGGCTGATCTTAGTCATCTTCGACAGCGGGTTCCACACCTACAACAGCAGGTATGATATCATTTTGAACTTTCTATTGTGATAAATATGATAACTGTGATGATGGTAATGACGGGGTCTACAATATTTATCTAAAACAAAGTTGATAATGATGTCTATAAAGTATTGTTTGTGATTGCAAATTTCTTTACATTTTCATATTATTCACTGAAAATATTTTTCTCTTACAATTTTTTTTATGAAATGTAAAATAAAGATAACAACAAATTTGAGTTTCATATTACTGCACAAGATGAACTGTAAATCTGATTCCTCATTTATTTAAAACTTCTTATCTGCTAGGTGGCGCTGTTGAAGAGAGCCAAAGCTGAAGCTCTGAAGTCACAGGAAGAGTTAAAGGAAGTACTGGTCAAAACACAAACTGAGCTCTCCTCTGTCACAGGACGCCTCAAGGCAGTCAAACAGCATGTTCAGGTATATGGGCTGCTATTGCAGTTTTTACAAATCAAACAGGCAAGACACATAAATTCCTTTTTAAAAAATGCTTGGAATCACCAGATGCAATTTCATTTATATGATTTTTAACTTTAGAAATTAGCCGCCTATTTATAGATTATATAAAAAAAAATTCAAGAGAAAAAGATTTCTTTGACATGTTTCAAGATAGTATGGCTCCATGATCAAGTTTGTTCTTTTAGAAATCTATAGAAATTAATTTTTCCTGGAGCTTATAAATAGATTAAAAGGAAAGAATCGTTGTGAAAGTTTTCTTTTTTTTATGTTTATGAAATGCAGAAACTTCAAACTGACAATGAAAAGTTGCAGAAAGAATCTGCAACAGCCAATTCTGCAACTGGAAACCAAAAGTTGGAATGCAAAGATGAGGGAGACTCTCAAGAAATAAAAATTTTGGAGGCAAAATTGAAGGTTGGTTTATCAAGTATGCTTTTGCTACCTTTACTACTGCTTGTTCTATGAAACTTTTGTAGGCTGATTTCAAGTTCTGCTTTAATTTTTGTTTTGTTTTAAGAGCCACTTGTACATATTTTATTAAGCAGATTAATTTTACTTTACACTAAGGTGTCATTAAATTAGATTATATATTTTCTTTTTTGATGACCTTTCTCTACAAATGTTATTGTGTTGCTTGAATGGTCCCAGTCATGTTGCTCAAAATGTTTTGCACTTAGCATTCATGAGTCACCTTCCACGTATGTTATTTTAAAGGTGTGAATGATGTGAACAACAAGTTTTTACCATCTTTTTGGTGAAGATTGCATGAGGTTATCACTTTTCTTTAGAAGATATTCTAGAGTGATAAAAAACAGAGGAATTTACTTAACTTAATGACGTTTTTCTAAATTCATATTAATAACATGACTCACTGAGGCAATTCAATTATGAATTCATGAATGAGCGTTGAAAGATACTTTAATTTATTTTCAATTGTTAAAATGAATAAAAACTTAAGATTTCAAATTCTAACTTTAACCCATAACTTTTGTAAGATTTCTTTTCGTTTACAATGAGGAGTTAAAAAAGAATACTACAACTACATTTCACTACAGATAATAAAATGTATAAAGTGGCTTTGAAATTTTTTTCTAAATGGGCTTAGACAAGGTATGAAAACAAAATATGTCTTTCCCAGGTTGCTAATAGTGAAGCTTCAAGACAGGCAGCAACCCTGAGAACTGTGAAATCAGACAATGAAAGTTTTCAAGAACAAATAAGGAACCTTCAGGATAGGTACGAAAAAAATTTTTTAGGGATTGAACCGTTTGACTTACCACCATTTTTTTATGTGTTAAATTTTTTGTGATATTATAATGCTCTCATAAGTCGAAGTTGATATCATCATCATTAGGTGGATTTTTTTCTCAGCTTTTGCTATCACGTCCCACCATCTGAAATTTAGTTGTTTCATTTTCAACTCTAAGAAGCATAGATTATCCCCAATTCATGCTTTTGTTTACTCTGTGGTCCCCAACATTTATCTGGAGATTTGTATAATGTGATTGGTTCATCTTGCCGTACACTATAAAAATTGCTTAAGTGAAGACAAATTACCTCTATGGAGAAGTTCATGATCAGTTCCAGGCTTATGATGGCATTTTGAAAATTACAGCCAAAAATCAATCAGTTACAGCTATTTCAGATAATGTTTTGTATTTTGTCTTTGATCAGATATCTTTTTCAGTAATACCTCATTATTTATGATAATCATTGAGACGAAGAAATATGGTAATGCTTCAGATTCAGACTACAAATCTATAAAATTTATAGGTCTCTGTGATTTCTATATGAAAATAGTCACTAGTTTAGATAAAACATAATTAAAAAATTATCATTTCCACTTTTGAACCCCTTTCTAAAAAATCAATAGCTTAAGGAGTGTAAAATTCCCCAAACAGAGCCTAATGAATAAAGTGAACATACTTAGGCATTCATGTAAACTTTGTCAGTAAAACACAATTTTATACGATTCTTTACCAGACTTTTCATGATTTATGGTTGAAAAAAATTTTTCCAGTTTATTAATTAATATAAACCTCTGATGGCTTAAGGTGTTTGATCATTTGACTTTTACTTACTATAATTGATGAATAGACATAAATGAATAGACAAACACATTCACAGTTTATTTTTTTTATATATATTCTAGACATAAGAATATTGACAAAATTTATTTCAGGATCAATCACTTAGAGAGAGATGTGAACCAAAAGAGGAATTTATTGGAGAGTCAAAGAATAAAAATGAAACATGCTCAAGAAGTTAGTAAAACTGAAGCTAATAATGTGGTGAGTCTATTAGGGGAAAAAAAATGCTTTTTACCACTTTAACAGTGTAACTGCAAATATATGCATTGAACAACAACTTAGATTTGTTTGACAGCATGAAATGTAGGTACATACGGAAATGAGCCAAGAGAATTAACAAATTAAAATATGCATGGTGGCTGCATAGAAATGTATATGCCTTTACTATTAGTAAAACTTTATTTGTAACAAATTAGGTGCATCAAATGCGTGAATGATTTTTTCACCATTAGTTCCAAATAATAAATAAAAGTGATAGAAAGGTTGTTTTTCCTAAGACAAAATGACGATGTTTAATAAAGATAGTGTCAGGATTTTATTGATTGTTTTATAAAAGTTCCCTTTCCTATTGATTCTGGTGTATACATATTAAAAATGAACAAATAAACCATTTTTTAAAATAGGAGAACATAAATCCTAGGTGAAGATTAGGTCTTTTTTTGTTGTTGCATTCTTTCATTATTTTGCTAAATTATAATTCAAAAGAAAAACTTTTAACCATCGTACATTAAAGTGAGAGTCAAAATTAAGGTTTTTATGTCTTGCAAAACTTTCATTTTCAAAGATGGCAATTTTTCCACCAACAATTTCTTTGGTTTTTCCTTTTAGGAGGAACTCCAAACCAAAATCAAACTTCTGACTGAGAATATAAACAAATCAAAAGTTCAGGTGAGATACTCTTTGCACACATAAGCATACACTGCAAGTTGGAAATCTTGAGATGAAAGAATAAATGTTTTAATAAAAAAAATTAACTTCAATTCAATTAGGTACGAATGAAATTGTATATTTTTTAAACCAAAACATGTGGAGGTAATCTTAGGCAATCACCATGTTTGACTTATGATGCTATATTTGCAATTATATAATAGGTCCAGAATATGAGCTGAATCTGTGTAAAGCACTGTTTAGAGAAATTCTTTTATTTTACAAATAAGTTTTGAAAATTTGGTGAAACATATATTTTTATTTCATGATGTATATAAATTAAACCAAGCCTCTCTCTGTCCACATATACTGCTTGAAACACCTGTCTCTTTTATATTATTTTTATTTCTCTCTCTCTTTTTTCAGATGGATTCACTTAAAAAAAGACTGACATTAGCAATGAAAGAGAAAAAGGAATATGAGGAAAGATTTCTAAAATGTTCACTTGAGTTGGACCACAAGGTGCTCAGTCTTACTCTAATCAAAATGTGTTATTTTTTCACTTTAGACTGAAAATGAACAGGTGCTTTTAAGAACCTCTGGCTTTTATTGTGTCTATAATGTAGATAACTATACAATTTTGTAAATATTCATTAGCTTTGGGGCTTATTTTACTCATGATTTACAGAAAGTTTGAAACTTTCTCTTTAAAATAAATGGTTTTAGCAATATTAGCTTGTACAAATTATTAGTTGTTTTTTAAATCTTAATTAAAAAAAATCATATCACTTAATCAAAACTAATCATTATCACATCAATCTCTATTCTACAGTTTTATTGTTCTCAATCAATTTAAAAAATGAATGAAGCTCAATTCATAGTGAAGATGAAGATTAATGTGACTCAATTTAACAAAATAAGAGGATTTAAGATAAATATTGGCTTTCTTAAAATTGAAAAAAATTTTTTTTCAAAATCTTCGGTAATATGAAAAGGAGTTTAAAGAGTTTAGCTTTATGTTGATAAAGGGATTGCAAGTTTTCCGATACAGCCTTAAACTTTAATTTAAAGGCGGGTTGATTCGTTCAATATAGAATTTATTTGTTATTCTCATTTTCATCAGGGTAAGCAACTCCTAGAGTCCAATTCAAAGCGAAGTGCTTTGGAGTCAGCACTATCTGAGCTGGAGGCGTCCGCACAGCAGCAACTGCATGGTCTAGCCACTCAGTCAGAAGCTGCCATTGACGCAGCAAGGGAAAAACTCACTGCAGCACAAACTCGGCTTACACAGTTCCACTCGATGGTCAAGGTATCTTGAATTTCTGTTGCAACAGACTTTCAGTTTTTAGGGATGGGAGATTTGGGGGGGGGGGGGGACTTTGAATGTGTTGAAATGAAAGAAAAGAAAGACTGAAAGAGTTTTATGAAGTAAAAGAATGTAAATATTCAATTGAAGAGAGTAATTTTTCACAGTCTTTAGACTATTTCTTGTTGAAAAAAGAATTATAGAGAAGGAGAGAAATTACATTCAGGCCAAGTAGTAGAGACTTAAATCATTTTTTTTACTTTGAACATGGGCTCAAATGAAAGAGGCCATCTTCAACAAAAGAAGTAAGAAGTATGAATCTAGCTAAAAAAAAGCAGGATCTTTAGATTAAGTATTACTCAACAAGTTTGTGTTGTGAAAAAAGGCCTCAAGGGTGCTTGTCATATATTAAAATGAACTACACTATATTTCCAAATACTATATAACCTTTACAATTGGAGCCTTTCATTGTATAATCTAGAGAAACATAAGTTGATGACACATCACAAAATTCCCAGTGCTGTTTGAAGAGCACAATTATCTCTACAGTGATAAATCTTACTCACAAAACATTAAGTTAAGATCTGAAATAAAAAAAAAATCACCTGCATTATGCATAAATCAAAATGCTTGAGAGTAGATGAGACAAATTACAATATTTTTATAATGAGAATATTTTTAGGGGTAGTGTTTTTTATAGAGAAACACTAGTTACAACTTCAAGAGATTTTAGCCATCCATGAATTGTTCTCAGCTGGGTTCATATTTTGACTGCTTCATGTAAATTACAATGGAATGTTTTTTCTTTCTCACATTTTGTAGATTCTTTCTAAAGAAGTGATCAGTCGCACAGAGCGAGCACGAACTAAGATGAGAGAAGCCAAGGCAGATCTGGGACGCAGCCAGAGAGAGGGTGACCCAGCTCTCCAGAGGGCTGCAAATAAAGCCAGAGATATCCTGAATTTGAGCAACTCAGACATGGACGATATTCTTAGTGCTGATGGTGATGCGGACAGTCAGGTGAGAATGTGGATCTAATTAAAGATTGTACTCAATACTTTTATGATTGTTATTAGAAATCATAATTGGAAAAGTTTTGTTAGTATTAACAAAAAATAAGAGAAAGAAAGAGAGAAACCCAGAGAGAAAGTGAGAGAGAGAGAGAAAGAGGGAGGGATGGAGAAAAGCAGACATACATGCAGACAGAGGGACTGAAGCAGGAGGAAGGGAGTAAGCTAAAAAAAAATTTCTAAAACTCAAGTACTAGGTCACCTCTTTTCTTAAACACAGCATAAATTTTCAATAATTTTTCTTGCTCATTCATGACATGACAATATGGAAGTAATAAATCATCCTGAATAATGACTATTCATTTATTTATTTCTTTGTAACTTCCAGGATTCTGCTTCAGGTGACGACAAAAAGGCAGACAAGAAATGGCTGAGAAAATGTGAAAAACTGATGAACAGCAGGGTAATTTTGGGCTTTTGTATCTTACATTTGAAAGTGAATGTGGCACCCTCAAGTATTCTTTTATTTATGTAAAAATAAAAAATAGGCGAAGCATTCCTATTGATGATAGCAAAACATGGTCAGTTGAAATTGTTGCTATCCAGCATTGTACATAATATCATGAAACTCAGTTTAGGAACTTGAGAATCATCTGTATTTTTTTTTTATTTCTTTTCTAAAATCAAATGATTTTCTCTCTACCCAAAATGTTAAATTTCTTTTTTGGGAAAAGAAACGTATCAATACGATCGCAAAATGATGTTGACATTACTAATGGTCTATTAATGGGCTAAAAGTGAAATATAAGTAAAGGCTAAAAGGCAGATCTCAATTTTATTGTGGCTATGTGGTTGGCAATCAGCAATTTAAAAAAATATACAAACCTAAGGGGTATCCGTCAAAAATGTCTGGGTTTTTTTTTTTGGGGGTGACAAGAAAAGAATTAAATATTTGGAGCTGTTGATGAATTACAAATATGCCTAGAGCTTTATTTGCATGTTTGAGGTGTCCCAACCAACCCATATTAGTCAGATGTCGAGAATGATAATTTGTAAAAAAAAAAAAAAATCGAAAGTAAATTGCTTCTCTGTCGTTACCTCTTTGCAAAATACTGTTTTAATTTCTTAAGAAAATTTGGACAAATTCATGAAATGTTCATCATTACAATGCAAAGCATTCTACACTATTGTAAAAACTAACACCTATGGACATCAGGCTCATTTTGGCTGAGAGCAAGGCAGGTAGCTTTGATATGTTTGGTTTTTTTTTCCAATTTATTTTAACCAAATGTTGGTACATACATTCTTAATTTTGGTTTTTAATAATAGTAGGAATGAAGTATGTTTAATTTAACATTTTGTTTATGTGATAGATTTCCACACATCCCATTTTTTTTTTTTACCCAGCCATTTCATTTAATTTTTTTTTCAGGAAGATTTTGTCCATGCCCTGGTTACACTGATGCTACAGAAAATGGATGAAAGAGCTGACTTGCTCATTAAATTGCCTCGATGATCATTTGGACTTTACTTCTTGAATAGTTAGGAACAATTTTTATTGTTGGGTTGCGGCATTTTGAAATCAAGATGAGAGTCTCTTGCTTTTTATGTTTTGTTCTTCACTTCCTTTGAACTACCATTAAAAATCATAAGCATTATATATAGAATAAGAAAATGAATGGCATTTTCGAAAAATTAAGTGTGAGGCATGCAATCTACGTGCAATGGTACAAGTTGTGGAGAATTTAATACAGTTTATTTAGGAAAATAAACCTTTTAAAAAAATTTTCAAAAGGTGAAAGGGAATCTTCTCTGCTAAATCTTCACACATAAAAAAAGTACAAGTAAAACCAAATAGTTATAGGATATTTACAGTTCTAGGAAATGGACAGAGTATTCATATTTGCAAAGAATTTTGTGATATTTAAAACAATGTATTTTTATGAGCTTTTGCAAATTGCATGAAATTAGAAGATTTTTTTTGAGGGATATTAGATCACTGGCTAAAAAAAAAATTTAAGGTTATGAGAAATTTATCTCTTTTCTTTTGATGTATGTTAGTTTTCAACTCAAAATTCTGTCTCTGACATTTTGCAAGATAAGTTACACTCAAAACATTTTACATGAAGACAAAAAATTACCATATATTCAATTTTTTTTTTTTTTTAATATTCTGAATTAAAGAAGAAGAGTTTTTTTTTGCTCAGATGCCATTAATCGCATTCACACAGGTTTGAAGCTCTGATGAAATGTACAAATTCCAACAAATAAAAACCTTACTTATAAATTTTTTGTTGTGCCTTGTGAAGATTTCTATGCAATAAAATATTCCATTTTCTGCCCAAGCCAATGGATCTACAAAAGGAGTAGAAATGATTTATTGTTATTTCATTTTTCTTAAGGGCCCCCATTTTTTCCATTTTTAGTAGAAAAATATTAGATAATTATGATGTGAATTATTTTAATTTATTACAAACGCATAACAATTAAATTTTATTCTATTCAAATATCAACAATTTACATTACTTTGATTTCTTAGGCATTTTTCCAACAGCAAAGAAAATTTTGCAATACATATATATAGTATATATCATCTCATAATTCTTGTATATATTTCAAATTTTAAACGCTGTGATATATAGAATCAGTAACTTTCTTTGTAACATTAAAACATACAATAGATTACCACTTGATCAAAAGGAAAGCTATGCAAAAATAGCTCAGGTTAAGCAACGATTTGTTTCACTAATTTTCAATCACAATGCCTATTATTCTCAGACAATTTCTACTAATATTCTTACATCATGTACTATTGGAATATTACTTTCACTCATGTCTAATCTGCACTAAGTGATTTTTTAGCTTTACTCTCCGGAAAGTCTTACGATCATTTTTGGCATGATTATTGCAGTTCTACTTCTTTTAATAATGAAAAGGTGTAACACTCTAGTTGTTTTACCTCTTCAAGATATGAAATGTTTGCACAGAAGAAGGGAACATATCTCAGATAAAAAATGGGAAGATACTAGATCTACAGAAAGAAAGAAAAATTTAATTGAAATTAAAGCATACTTTTGTGTCTAATCCAAAGTATGATTTATGTTTAATAAATAACAAAAATTAAAGGTGCACCTATTGTTAATATTACTAATGTAAAGGTGGGTATTCATTAAGATAATTTTACATTTCATTTTAATAGTTCATATTTCAACACGATTCATTTTAAGTTCCAGCCATTGTTTCCTCCAAAAATATTTACGCAAAATTAGATGCTATCACCTGTTGAATAATGTCTAGAGAGGGTTGATTGTGAAGTAACTGGTATTGAAAAAGTCTGATTTCAAGTTATCAGAATTTGAGATATAGGTCTCCAGTATTTACTTTTATGATCTTTTGCATTATTTGTCTCATCTTGTTATAAATACTGGGATAAATAATAACAATAAAAATATGAAAAGTTATGTTATTTTCTTCATTGCTTGTTAATATTTGTTTAAAATCATCAGTTTGCTGTTCTTGTCCCAAAATAACCTCCGAACTAAACAAATTTATTAACGGTGAAAAAAAAAAACAACTATTAAAACATTCTGTATCTGGCCGTCTATGCGGCCCTTATGCTAGGCCAAACATGGTATGATATTGATAATACCTAGAAGTGGTCATGGGGTAGGTCAAAGTTGCAGTCTGATTATTTAGCTTCTTAGCCTAGGATTTGGGAACTCTTCAGAGCTTTATGGAAAGGTACATCTCTGCTAGTAGAATTTGTTAAATCAAGGTCATCAAAATATGATAATCAAAATTTTTAATCAAATAGACCAAGAGAGTATATAAATGCAAATTAAGAGGGGTCTATAACCTACAATGTGTTTTTCAACTTTTTAATTATAAGAATGTTGAATCCTTGCATGACACACTGTTTTTACAAGCTGCTCTTCTGTTAGTTTAGGAAGGTATTTTGATTGGCTATATTGTTACAGGGGAACTTTCAAAAAGCTTTTTGAACAAGTGGCAAAGTGCTACTGATAGACGCTCATTTACTTATTTGTGGTATCACATCAATACATTTGAGTAAGGTAGACAATGCAGACTACGATTATAGTCTCCAAACCTTAACACAAGCACAAACATGACATAAGGGTAAGAATAACAATTTGAGGTATTGCACAGTAACAAAACCAAAAGACCATTGGCATTGGTAATTGACTTATAAGTCATTTTTTTTTTTAATAATCAACAAATCTGTCTGCTTTCAACTGGTAATTATAACCACAGCAGCATAAATAAGAATCATCATTGTCAATTTTTAGGATGAATTTGGTAAAATAAAGAGAATGAAAAAGGATTCTAAAAAACAATATATGTACATGTAAATGGTAGTAGTAGCAACAACAAAAAGACAATTTATAATAATGAATTAATATCAATAACAATAAAAATAAAAATAATACTTAATAATACTAATCAATAAAAGTAATATAAAGCAATGATAAAAACTGAAATAATTGAAGAAGAAGACAAGGAGGAGGAGAGGGAGGAAAAATTTGAAGAACAGGAAGATAGATGAGGAAAAAGACAAGAAATGGAGGAAAAAAGTATCCACAAATGCACACGGCAATTTATATTTTTACTTAACGTAAGGCAAAAGTGAAAATGTTGACTTGTCTGAAACACTCAACTAGGGAATCAACAAGTAAAAATTTATAGGGGCTGCAAATACTACCATTTTATGTAAATTGTCACCATGTCCTTCTAGCACCATTATTATGTAAGAGAATGTAACATGATGAATTTGAACAAATTATTCAGACTATAATTGCATGATTGTCCACTCTGAAATTTTAAAAGAGCTAATTGAACGGGCTAACATGCCAATATTCAACATTTACAAAGAATTACATGGGTGCTCAAAGTTTAAAGCACACCATATCTGCTGAAAAATATATACATCGTAATAATTTGTATGTTTGCAGCAAAAAGGCATGAAAGCTTGTTTTATTGATAAAATTGTGTTTGAAACATTTTCCCTCTGCCTCAAAAGATAAAGGTTATATCTTCACAAGGATTTTCTTCATGTGATGTGGTGTCACCTTTTATAAAATTTAATATGCTATACTATGCTATGCTATGATTAGTATGAAGAGGCTCATGATAGGCTGAAACCTTTCAAATATGAAACTCTGAGAGTGTCTGCTGTAAAATGTAGTCTTCACGGTAACAGTTAAACCTATTTCATTGAACAAGTGTTGAGGGAATGACGAATTGTTCGATTGGCAATTAAGTGGAAAAGTCGCTGACACCGGTATAGCGACTAGCTAGTGCCGTTTTCACAGTCGTTCCTGACTTTGACATTCATAACACTTTCATCTGCAACGGCATGGCTTCTGTTGTCGTGCTGAGAGGGTTCAGAACTAGTAGCAACACTGTTGGAGCTTTTTGCCAAAGCAGCAACCTTCTTTTCTCTCTCTTGCTTCAGGTAGCGCAAAAGTATTCCATGCACGTCGTGCCTGAACTCCATGGCAGTCAAGGGATCGAGGGTTTCGATCATGGGAATCAAGCTAGCGAAAAAATGCTGGTTTGGGTTGATCACAACGGGCGAATCCTCTGCACCACTCTGCACCTCGGGCGTTAACTTGACGGGTTTAATGGTGCTCGCCGGAGGATTCCACTCTGAACGCTGTCTTTTGCAAGCCTGTTTAGGGACCGGTACATCTGCGTCGAGGTAAGCTGCTCTCCGCCGGATGGTTTGAAACCTACTCTGGCTCGATGTAGTTTTGCTGGACGTTTTCCCTCGCGACAAATCCAGTGAGCCATGGCCAGCGTCTAGAGCTTGAACAACTTCCCTGCGATAGCTGTCGTCTGACTGGTTGTCGTCCTCGTCCTCCTCTGAGAGCTCAGCTTTCACAATACCCAGATGGACGCCCTCCTCCTCGCTGTCAACATCCGAATCAATCCTGCTGTCGTTACGGCAGTTTGCGGGCGTGCTGCTGCAGTCGAGTTCAATATGCCGAAGGAATGGTTTGAGGAAGTCGAGTTTGTCGTACAAGCTCCACTTCTTGAACTTCTTGTCAAGATGACCGGCTTTTATCTTCTCCAACTCCCGGAGTTTCTTTCTGTAGTAATCTCTCATAGAAATCCAACGTTCCTTGACGGTGTGTACTGAAACGTAAACGGAAGGTAATTATTAAGCGTATCAAATTACTTTTAAAACCATAACACAATATCGCTGCGAATATTTAAACCGTGAATGACTGAATCCACAAACAAAAATGTACTAAGTAGAAGCGTTTTCTCTTTTGGATCAAGCCCTTTTTTTCTTCCTCTAGGTTCAAGTTTGACCAATATTCAAAATGAACACAAATTTTTAAAATTTGTATTTTTATATGAAACACATGCACACTTTCATAGCGTAGAGCCCATGTGCACCCACTAAATTACACCCTCATGGTATTCAAAAACAAAGTTTAACACTTGCACGTTTAACGATAAGCATTTTTTTTCACAGCAGTGAATTACATTTATGGACACAGACCTATATCCATAAGGATTCACACACTGTCGGATGTTCATAAACATCAGTACATCTTCAAAAGATTATTATTGCAGAAACAAAGGGTTTACAGGAAGCACTGGTTTTGGTTTTGCTCTCTTGGAAATTTTCAGACGGAGACAGAATGATAAATTGTGTGAGAGGCAAGTTTTATAAATCACATTTTCGTTTCTTTCAACCCATAACATAGAACCGAGGATAACATGATTAACTTTTACTGCTTTCTTTTGAAAAAATTTCTTAATCTCTACGAGAAGCATAATTTCGGCTCTTATCGTGTCCGCTTATTTCGAAAATGGTGTGGCTAGAATCACAATAGAAGGAACGAATAATCATTGATTTGATCGAAAAAAAAATTATGATTGAACCCCGGCTTCGTTTTTGTAAATTACAACAGAGAGAATGATTTACTAACACCACCAACGTGCCATTTCAAAGTAATTAAGGGCGCTTTCAATCTTGTACATGTACGTAAATAAGAAATTTTGTCCTCGACAAATGTGACCTAAGAAGAGTTTTTTTGAAAAATATTAACACTTCCCCTGTAAAGAGGAATAAAACATCAGATGAAGCAAGTGTAGCGGGAGTAGTAGTAGTAGTAGTAGTAGTAGTAGTAGTAGTAGTAGTAGTAGTAGTAGTAGTTATTGATGCTGTAGTAGTAGTAGTAGTAGTAGTAGTAGTAGTAGTAGTAGTAGTAGTAGTAGTAGTAGTAGTAGTAGTAGTAGTAGTAGCAGTAGTTGTAGTAGTGTTGTTATTATTATTATTATTTTTAGTAGTAGTAGTAGTAGTAGTAGTAGTAGTAGTAGTAGTAGTAGTAGTAGTAGTAGTAGTAGTAGTAGTAGTAGTAGTAGTAGTAGTAGTAGTAGTAGTAGTAGTAGTAGTAGTAGTAGTAGTAGTAGTAGTAGAAGTAGTAGTAGTAGCAGTAGTAGTAGTAGTAGAAGCAGTAGTAGTAGTAGAAGTAGTAGTAGTGGTAGTAGTAGTAGTAGTAGTAGTAGTAGTAGTAGTAGTAGTAGTAGTAGTAGTAGTAGTAGTAGTAGTTGTTGTTGTAGAAGTAGTAGTAGCAGTAGTAGCAACAACAGCAGAGCAGCAGCAGTGTTATCAAATATTAATAAATAATAAATGCATTCGAAATTTATGACCTAAGCCAAAAGAATGGTTGACATCAGCGCTAATCATATAAACGGCACCAGTTTCTCTATTATCGTGTACCGTAGCGGACTCTAAAAAATTAAATAATGTCACCTTTTAATATCTTTGAGCGGACTAGATCTACAAGTAAAGCCAAAATGTTTCCAATGGACCAAACTTTCCTTCTTCTTCTCTTTCTCTCTCTAATTACATGTTGAAAAACAAAAGCACCATACGTAACTCAAATGAAGCCGCATTAAAAGGCGAAAAATTTATGTTTGAAAATTAAAACTTTGGTTGTTTCTTTTATCTTTTACCCTTAAATAAAGTTCTGCGCGCCCCGTCCCTCTTCCCCCCCCCCCCCCCTCTCTCTCTCTCTCTCTCTCTCTCTCTCTCTCTCTCTCTCTCTCTCTCTCTCTCTCTCTCTCTCTCTCAATTTACCTTGAATCGCAACAAAGAAAGAGGGAGAAACACACACACATGGGCAAAAAGAATCAGAGAGGGAAGATTGGAAAGAATAAAAGAGAGGTAAAGATAAATAGAAATCCAAAATTGAAGGGATATTGAAAAACAGACAATCGGGCTAACATTAGCTGCTTTCAAGCTATAGAGCTCTAAGTCGGAAAGGAAAATGCATTAAGTAAGGCAATTGGTGGTTTATGCTTCACAGCAAACCAATTTAAAATGTCATATAAAATACTGTGTAAAGCATCTGTTTTGATGCTATGTAATTATTAGAAATAAAATGACAATCAGAAACAGTGAAAGTCATTGGTAACGCTAAAAATTTGAAAACTGCAGGAAAAATCATGCAGACTGAGGTAGGTCTAAAAAAAAAACGAGTATAGAGCGAAAAAAGAGGAGGTATGTGGTCAAATGACAGGCCTACTATAGTACTAAGAAATTTATAAGTGAACAAATTTTATTTACCCGCGAAGATCATCAAACCAATTACGACAACAACTTGAATGATTCCACTTTTAGAAGCAATTAAAAATTGCTGTCCAGTATAAAATAAAATGAAATAGTAATTTAACTGAGTATTTGTTTCCCTTTGTTCGTCTCACAACGTAGGCTACAGTACTTCCCTCTCATTTGCTAAGCCAATTCATTGGCCCGCCAACGATAAAGTGGTCTCAGGCGCTTATATATAATCAAACTATTTTTTAGGCTTCAAATCATTGATTAAGTCCGTGCCGTCAATTCACCCTTTAGAAATCAAAACGTATAATATTTATACCAAGAAAAGTTTATCTCTTTCCGTTATATTGGCTTAACTTTTTTTTTTTTTTTAATGTAACCGGATCCTTTATTGAAACATATTAAATCTTGTTCTAGACATATACATCTTATTATTACTAATTTTGATTGATTTATAAATTCCATAGTATCGATTCAACAAATGCGACGCAGTCTGTGTCTTACAAAGTCATTTTCCGAATATTATAAAGCCTTCACAGCCATAGCTAGATAAAACTCACCTTCTTGTCCCACCTCTTGAGCTATCTCTCTCCATGATTTGAACAGCAAGGGTCGAGAATTATGCTGTGGATCATCCACGTCGTACATAAACGGACGGCATTTCACAGCTTCAATGAGTTTTTCGTCATCCAATAAATGTGCTCCATTCCTCATCGTTTTCATAACAATGTCTGCTTTAATGTTCAAGCGATAAATCTACCGTATATTTTCTTACAAGTCACGAATTTAAGGCAAAAGGCAAATCTAGGTTCTAGTAAAGTTAATTTTGATCTAGGCCTTGGCCTCTGTTATTGGCGTGCTGAATTCGACGTGCAGTACTCTGACGTCAGTTTCCGGTGTTTTCCGTGTCGGTCTTGTTTTCTCCGTGTCACGGATTTTCCCAATGTGTTGGACTCGCTGACTCAACCTAAAGCCTTGGTCAAACCCATGATCAATATGGCTTTTTTTCATAGTGGACAATTTAATGACCAACAATTAATGATAAATCTGGCACACAAAAATGCAGCTAGCTCTTCGATCATGGGCGATACGCTGCAGCCTTGCTCTATCGAATTCAACACAGCCAAGGCGGAGGAAAAACCAAATGAACGGAGAACTGCAACACGGCTGACACACAATCTCGTCCCCGTTTCGTTCCGCCACGGTTCGCGAGGCTTGTGCAGACGCCAGACGGTGCTTTGCTTGTACATGTACCAGATCTAGTAGTACAGCAACTGTGGGCTTGCAGAGGGTGTGGGTTATCGGGACTCTCAACCTAGATCTAGGTCAAAATGACTTTGGCAAATAAATTACCATTTTTAGCAAACGATGACTTACCAAACATTCTAAATTTTTATGTCACTTTTATTCAATCAACGTGCCGATTTCGACAGTCATTAGCAAATAGTTCTATCTGATATACACAGCAGCTTGAAACCAGAAATAAGCAACTTTACCTACTGTTTTATCTAAAGGTCCGATGTTTAATTTTGTGCAAACATGCATTAATACATAAAAAAAGGCGATGGTTAACATGGTTTACCGCTGTGATGGCAGTGGGAATAACACGGAATTACATGTAGTGGTACCACTTAGTAGCAATAATGGATGATGATGATCCACATCCGATTTATGACAAAGTTTTCAGTAATTTCTGTGTACTAAGAACATCGCGCACTATACCTTTAATTAGTTCTAAGGAAGTAATTTTGAGATGGATGGTTTAAAAAATACATCAAGTTTTAGATTTAATATAGACTGCATAAAAAATTTAAATGGTGCGATTTCAGGTTCTGTTTTTTACCCCCTACGCAGATGTATTTTTCAAAACGCACCAGGCATCTCTTTTGATTTACCTTTTTCTTACGTTGCAAACCTATCCTAAATTTTAATACATTAGTTCACCCGTCTTTTAGTAACATCGGAACGCTCGCCGAAGGAAAGAGATAGTAAGAAAAGAACTCTTCTCTCTCTTTCTCTCTCTCTCTCTCCCTCCCCCCCCAACTTTTTTTTCTTCTCTTTTTGTAATTCTTGTTTGGTGTCTTAAGTTCGGTATCTGAAGCCACCGATTTTCTATACCACCAGGAGCAATATATAATCCAAATAGATTTAAAAAAAAAAAACAAACATACAAATTCGTGAAGAAGTTATCGAACTCGTCATTTGGGAGAAGCGTCCGGCCAACTAGCCTCAGCAAGTGAAGTGAAAGAAGGAAGTCAAGTGACTCATGCCATCAAGAAGTGACTGCCTTACTAGTTTCGAAGTGAAGAAATTTTTGCATGTTTGAGTTACAGTGATTTCTTTCTTTCAACTTTAGGGTATAGTTAGGCCACAATTGTACTCAGAACGCACTTGAAATTCAGCCTACAGGCCTACACACGAAAATAACTGTCCTAAATCTGCCAAATACACGGAGTTAAATAATAAATCTCACTCTTACACTTACTGCAAAAGTTTGTTCACTTCGTTGATTTAGTCTGTTTGTATTTTAGGAAGCCGCGCTACCGTTCCGTCAGCAATTAAGAATAATTGGCTAAATATGTAAAAAAGCAGCCATGTTTATAATTTTTTCAAGTTCATTATCATGTAGGTTTAAATAAAAGCACAGCTAAGAATTCCCTAAAAGCAGTGCACCATTATGCATTTTTTTTTTTTTGCGGGAATCGCAAGTATTTTTATACATTTTATGCGATTAAAAAAATCTTAACATCGATTTCGAATCAGTCGATTTCCCCTTATTATTAGAATTCTGAGACAAAGGACGCTTCAGCGTCGTCTGAAAGAGCATTGCATGTCTTCACAACACCCCACGTTCGTCCATGTCGCCTTTAAAAAGTTTTGGACACTTCGGCGACTTGAGCATATGCACGTATATCTTGAATACTTCACTCCTATTTAGAATGAAATCTTCCCATTTTCAGGCACAACGGGATACATGTTCTAAAGACATTCATCAAAGCAAACACTCAATTACAGTTTCATTAGCTGAATGATCAGAGTCATCATTCTTTTAGTGTAAAATGCAAAAATGTTCTAGCTACAATGTCCCACATTGCTATCGGTGTCACTGTCAGTGTTACCACTGGCACTCTTTTGTTAGGGCATCAGTTCCCTCCTCGCTTTGTTGGCACACTGATCAACATTTCCAGATAACGATTAGCATTGCTTGCTGCTGAGAGGAACATAGTACTCTTGTAATGCCTTATCGGAAGGTATCGTCTCCGAATAAAGAGGATTGAACCAGAAAAACTTTGAAATACTAGTCCGATTCTAACAAGGCCAAAGCCGAAAAATAACATGTCTCGCAAAATTCAGTTTATGAGAAATTCGAATGATCAGACTTCAGTTTTTGAGGTTTACACTGCATTACTTTTCTTTCTTTAAAAAAAAAAAACAACTGATATCAAGTTTAAACTTCACTCCTTGATTCAATGAAGACCAATGGTTTAATACTATCAACACGGTGGAGATTCTAGCACATTAGCACTTCAATACGCTTTCACCCTCATTCGTTTTCATTTGCACTCCTGTATCCTGATGGTTTTACATCAGATCTAGAAAAGCTTAATGGAAGGAATCACAACAAAAAATCCTCTTCTAATTTATACACAACATATAAGAAAGGTTTTTAACCTTAAATAAGACCAATTGTTGCTTTTTAAAATTTACATTAACAAGAATGCTCATAATAGTCCATTATGCCATTATGAGTCACTCTTGCATACATGAGGAAAAAAAATATAAAAATCATTCCCTTTATAATGTTTTTGTACCAGATTTTTATTTCAACATTCCGCATAATATTTACAAGATAAATAAAGCCCATGAGAACAATTCAGTTAAGAAATTGTAGACATTTTGATTAAATAAATGCAGTTCTTCAACAAACCTAACAAACGACATGGCTACAAATAGACATTTCAGAATATTTTTGACAGCCCTAAGTAAGAAAACCCTGCAAAGTTATCTTAAAAAAATAATTTTTTCAGTATACATTTCCCATTAACAAAAAGAGGAAATTATCACAAAAAAACCAGCAATTTGTTTTAGTCAAAAAGGAAGTGGAATGAATAGGACTGGTAATAAATTAGTTGTCCGAATGTTTACTTTTACATCTCCAATTAATAAAAAAACACAGATCGTTAGGAGTAAATGTTGATTAAAAATAAAATACCCTTGAGCAATTCATTATACAAGGCTATTTCATTCATTGTCTAGGAATGATAAAATAAAAGCACACTTCAGCAATATTTATTTAGTTAGTTCACTATCTAAACCAGCAATAGGGATGTTATATAGCCCGGTAGAGCACAATAAGGAGATCTCGATTTGATTCCAAGCTAATAGCCAAAGCATATGGTGTTAGGGTCTCATCCCATCTGATTCCCTCTTTCTTTGGCTTTACAACAAGCCACAATTCCCATTTAAGATTTTACTGGAGACTTAAGCTAGATCAATAACCAAGAAGCAATTAAGGAAAATGAGACTTAAGTAGATGATTGGCTCCTTTTTTTAAATTACAATTTTGCAATTGCTAACCGTTTTGCACCATACCATTTTCATCCAATATATTCACTCTGAACAAGAGGTTGAACAGGTAAAAGGATGTTAAACGGCTACACACTCAGAGGGCATGGCAATGCTAAGAATCATAAATCAGCCTGTCCTCCAATCCTACTGGAAGGATGTGGAAAGATATTCTTTGACTTCCTCGAGAGCAAGGTACAATTTATGCATGCAAATAATTGAGAAAAAAAATGAAAATGAAGTAGTGAAGTTATAACTTATACACCATGTCTTTTCAAAAAAAGACACTACTTCATTTCAAATTTAAGGTAGGTAGCTAGCAATAAAAATGAAAATTATTTTCCTTGTTACCTGGACAGGTTAAGTAATTTGGAATTTCATGAAAACCCTAAATCCCAATAAACTAACTTTATAGATAAACTATTATGGCACATGATAAAGTTAAATTATGAATATGGAAGAGTGAAAATACATAAAAAAAATCCTGCTTGTTCGAAAAGAAAAATTCATACAAAGCATATTGCTTAGTATTAGTAAGCTTACAGTGACATTTGACAGTATTTTACTCCTAATGCTTACGGAAGAATAATGATATTAGATGGCACTAAAATGGACTACTTCTAAAAGGTCAAACACATATCATATCACACTGCTCTAAAGTAAAACAATTTTTAATCTTTTTGCAGGTTATTTTTACAAATATTATTTATTATGAACAAAAGGTAACAATTCAACAAATTGGAAGATAGTAATGTTTTATGCAACTATTTGAAAGGAAGATGAAAATTCAATATATCTTGCAAAAGATCTTAACTTTAGTGGTGTCCATCTAGATAGAACTCCCATAACTTAGGCCTACCTGGAGGCTGGAAAAAACCAACAGTTCTTTGCAGTTGTCCAGTGCTACAGAATAGTGAGGTTTCTTATATTTTATTTGGCATTGCATCTCTAAAAGTAAACGCATACCATGTAAAGAAAACAATCTACCCATGACACAGTAGTTAACCTTTTAGGAGAGATCCTACTTTGATCATTACTTTAAAATTTGTGACTACTTAAAAATTAATACACAAAAATGAGGGAAACAAAATTGAGGCTCTTTTTGCTACTGCTGGTTGACTACTAAGTCTGAAATTGTTCACAGCCGTCTTGACAAAATTAAAAAAACATTTCAGTTTAATCCTAAATCCTATCCACACCCCCTACCACAACTGTTATCAGTCGAAGTCTATCATATCATAATATTGTAGGCCTGTCAATACAATATAGAATACAGTGTTCATTCTAAACCTTTATTCTTTGATACCCAGTATCATTTAGTCTCTAGTATTTTTTTTTTTTTGTAAAAAGAGATCTAGACCTGCTAAAAGACAAGTTACATAAATCTGTTTCATTGAATCTTTTATGACTGATCTAAACTGCATAAAGCATCAACTAAAGACATATTAACAAGTTATGAATCTTTGCTAAACTATTTCCTCCTTGCACAAACCTTGGACATTACATTGTATTTCTACCCAATCATTGTATTTAAAAGTCATCTCAGCTATGCACTGAGTGAAATATTGTCCATTGAGCAGCATTTCGTTGGTCAAATTTTGCAATGGTTTGATTTTTTTTTTGCTTAAAACTCAATATTATTTAATAATTAACACCCACAAAAGCCAATTGAAAAAATAAATCATTTAAAAAACAATTTTGCAGAATGAGGGAATATATCTATTCTAAATTTAAAGATACATTAATGATAGGATTAATACTTTGTAAATGTAATATCTAAAAAATAATTTAAAATTTGGAATTCTTACCATTTCAAACACTACTAAAACAAATCTGACCATAAAAACTGTACAGAAAAAAAATACAGAAACTCAATATGACATAGGCCTACCTTAGATCAATGATTGCTAGGTCTTGAGTAATTGTGACTTAAAAGATATAAAAAGTAAAAACCAACATTCTATTTTTAGTAACAGATGTGCAACAAAAATGCAAATAGTTTCAGAGTTGTTTTTTTTTTGGTTTTTTTTTTTTGCCTGATTTGTTTTAATATATATATAATAACTATGTAGGCTTTAGCAGCCTCTCAAAATGGCTTAAAACAAAATATATTCATTTGAATAGTTTAAACTAATAAAAATCAAACAAAATCGTTCCTTTTCCCATAATTAAGACAGTAAAAAAAAAAAAATTAAATACAAGTATAAGGGGGAAAAAAAAAATTAAACTCTGCATTACAAAATTTGGGCTCAACTTCTCAGAAAATGTCTCTAAAAAATGCGGAAAAACCTCAAAGATGTCATTAAAACTCAACTTGAATTCAACCCTTTAACCCAAAATTAAATTCTAAAGAGAAATGCTTTTACCACTTAGCAGCAATGGGATCCAATTCAAGATCTTTACCAGGTGATGTTGAGTTTGAATTTGATCATTAAAAAAAGGTGTACAGAAACTTTTGCTTGCCTCAAAAAAAACAAAAAAACAAAAACAAAACAACAGCAAAGGAACAAACCTGTCACTGTCATTTTTTTTTTCTAACATGGTCTTAACATGTTTCAAGTAGCCTCTAATAATAATAATCTTGAAAAAAAATACATCCTGAAGCTAAGTCAAAGTTTACAAGGCCCACAAATAAAAAATTATTGCAATGCCTTGCCCTGAGCGGTGAGCATTAATTTGCTACCAGTAAGAAAAAGGAAGAAGGAAAAAGGAGTCTGGTAGGGCTCAGGTTGGAACCCATCCTGAGTTGCGAGAAGCCATTCATGCATTTGGTAATTGCAACAATCACAGCTGGCTACATCTAGTCTATTAGTAAGATTCAGGGTAAGCCCCAATATTTTTGTACAAGGTATGCTGCTTGCTATCACCTTCTCTGAAACATTCATGATTGACTTTTGATTTTTACAAACCATGTTCTGATTCAATATTTCAGTATGAAAAAACAAACAAACTGTTACAATGATTAGTATCCAAATCCCTGTCTCTGGAAGTACAAATCAGTGACAACAGTTTTGTAGCCAGAGAGCAACATATAACACAAAGAATATGTTTTTTTAGATCTTTGTTTTTCTGCTGAAGAAAAAAAACTTTTTTTTTTTTAATGAAGAAAAATTGTGTTTGCATAATTCTATAAGTTTTCACTAGATTCTATATTAATTCACAAGTGAATTAAACTGAAATAAAATAACAAAGAATGTGGAGTTTTGAAGTAAGGTATTACAGCTAAACTTTAACTTCAGATACACAGCACAGTAATTTTTTTTTAAGTAAATGGTTTTGTGGTGCAGCTTTTTATCAAATTACAGACGATGTGGAAGTGTGACTCTCAAAATTGACAGCATCTTCTATATTCTCTGGCATCACTTTGTCCTTGGTTTCTGGTAGCAAGAGAGATAGCAGTCCTGCAGCCAAACCCACACTTCCAAAGACTATCATCGGGAAGGCTGCACCCATTCTTTCTCCCATAGATTCACTCTGTGATATTGCAAAATAAAAACAATTATGCTTGTACTACTATTTTAAGAGCAAATCATTTGCAAAGCTCAAATATAACTACCAAAAAAGAAAACCCATAGACCAATTCAAATTATAATTTTGGAAAAAAAATATTATTGAAATGAACATTAACATGAATTCTTTTAAAATTTTCAATTTGCAACTTCTTCAATTTTAGCTGAATTATCTTTTTTTCCTTTTTCCATTTTTTTAATCCCTTAAAAAAATAAGATGTTTAGAACTTTTTCTTAAGGATATCTTGTCCATTTACATTATTTCTTTCAATGACAAGTTTACTTAAGGAGTTTAAGACACTGTATTTGACTAATGAAACTATTTGAAAAAAAAACCGCAAACCAAACAAACAAACAAACAAATAATATTAAAAAAAACATTACTTCATCCAGAACAAATGTCTGCCTTTTATAATTATATCAAATGAAGTCAAAAAGAATGTCTCTTGTATGATTTAAGTCACTATGTATAGTTCTTGTGCTATTTTCAACAATAATCTTTCGAAAAAAAATTCTACTACACTTACGTAAAAAGCATATCTTTTATTCAGGGATGCTATATGGTTAGTAAATCTACAACTTTTTCATAACATCCTAGTGATTCCTACTGTTACCCTATCAAAGATGACATACAGATAAAAGAAGTACAGGATGTCTGAAATAGAATTTTTTTTCTAGGACAAAGAAAAGATGAGAAAATATGGACATGGATGATGAAGTATGGATGTAAATTTTCCTCTCTTGAATTATCTTAAGAGTGACATATAATTTATGCATGCTCTTAGATGTACTTATAGTTTCCCCTTCTCATTTTTACATGTGTGTTCTTTGCTTGCTGCCTTTATCTTTATTTTTTTTTTATTATGTAAGTTTTGGTTCTCATTAATGCATATATCATGCCTAATTCCTCTGTTTTAATAGACAGTCTCTGGGATCTAGAGTGAAATTCAGATCTATGTTTTGGCTTGTTTGTATGAGGTGTTGAACTTTGTTTGGGTATGGATTACCTGTTTCCCTACTTTTTCCTCCCCACACCTTTCCTAAAAAATAACAAAGGCATATCACTGTCTACCTTCACATGAACCACTTGTTCTGTTTCACTGCTTTTTTAACAGTATAAGACTAGTCAAAGAAAACAGAAGTCTAAATAACATAGCCTTTACACTAACCTATGGTAAACATGCCACTTGGAGTGCAATAAGAGAGAAAGCTGTCAAAATATTCAATGGAGAATGATCAGGGAATTTACTTTCTATGCATAGCTGCATAACTAAGTAAAGCTAGATAAGCACATGAGAAGGCTTAAAAGAGTCGGCAAGTGTGAGGCTTTTTAATCAGTTGGGTGGCATAGGACTAACATTTTAGTCCATTGACTGCCGCATATCCAGTCAAATTCTACTCTCTCTCTTTCCTTTTGCTCATACATTTTGATATATATATATATATATATATATATATATATATATATATATATATATATATATATATATATATGTGTGTGTGTGTGTGTGTGTGTGTGTGTGTGTGTGTGTGTGTGTGTGTGTGTGTGTGTGTGTGTGTGTGTGTGTGTGTGTGTGTGTGTGTGTGTGCGTGCGCGTGTGCGTGTGTGTGTGTGTGTGTGTGTGTGTGTGCATGTCTTTGCTTGTTACTCGTAAATTGATAAGAAAATCTGTTGAAACAAATTAAAATTTGTTGATATTTTAATAACTTTTTCCAACGCTAGCTCATAACTCTTTGAAGGTATCCTGTTGTAGATAGGAATAAATGTCATAAATATAAAATAGCAGTGACTTTAGAGGTTTGTCAAGATATCTACCCAAGCAAAGTTCTGCTCACTCTATTCCTTTATGATGTTAAAATGATCCAGAAATTTAACTTTTCATGATAGCTTTTCTTGCACTACTCTGTAAAATTATGGTAAAAGCAAAATCACACGAACTACAAACGGAACTCACCATTTCAACAACATATGGAGAGATAACTCCACCAATCATTCCTGAAATGTACATAAGTGCCATGGCTGAAGATCGCACACTCGTGGGGAATATTTCAGTACAGTAAACATAGATGACGGCATAGGCAGCAGACACACCAAATTTACCCACCATGACTAAACCAACTGAGTATTTCTGAAGAGGAAGAATGTAAAAATTTGGTATTTGTACAATCCACGTCTATCGAGCCATAACTTTATAATGCAGCAGTAGCACTCCACAATCTATAGATTAGACATCCAGTCCAAATGAACAATTATGAATTGCATATCATCCAAATAAATAAGTGTAAAATTTGACCAAAACATTTTTTAAAGTTTTCAGCAGCGAAAGTTTTTTGAAATTATCAGAATGCACTGAAGAGATATTGAATTTTAAGCTCCTTGGAAATAGTACAAAAAAGAGGAGTATGTTTACATGTACTTTCAAATTACATTTTTTATCCAAATTCATCTAACCCAATATATATATATATATATATATATATTCAGAGTAAAGGGCTCACATCATCCATCTTATAACGTTTAATGCGAACTACACCCCTTAAACTAACATGTGATGGAAGGCTATCGATATCAAAACAATGTAAGAATCAATTGGAGATGAACACATTATCATATCATGTCCCCCTCTTAAAGTTTTTGAAATAAAATTAGCAATGAAATTAACATCCCTCGATCTCGCAAAAAATTTGAAGTAATGTTAGCAAAACCAGTTCCTGACCTAAGAGACAAATCAAATTGTGGAGGACTTGCAATTCTTTTTATCTGTACGGCTGCATCAGGATTGTCCATTTGATGGACAAGGGAAAGCAGAGAGGAGTTAGGAGTTAAGAGTTTTAAGTCATCCCAGATGACGTCTATAAATTTTGAAGTGTAGAATACACAAACTTCAACCTCAATGGAAAAAAAAAACCCAAAAAATATACAAGAATATAAGCTATTACTCGGTTTTATTAATATTGGAGTAATTAAACAGATCCAAATTTCATTATTTCTAAGTACTCATGTGCATATTTGTTTCACACCATATTCTTTACAAAATGCATGACTTTTGCTCTTTTTTTACATTTCTAATCAGAGAATACATTTACACATTGACCTACTGTTTAAATAAGCGATACATGAAAGGATATAAAGTATTATTCAGCTTTATGAAAATTGGAGAAGTTAAACAAATCTAAATTTCATGAAAGTACTCGTGAGCTAATATTTGTTTCAACCCATTCTAAAATAATCAAATGTCAAATATTTGAATAAGGAAAAAAAATTGTAGGACTTTTGTTCTCTTTTCTACATTTCTTATCAGAGAATAATGATGATTGCATGAAATGTACAAGGTGTAGATCAGAAAAATGTATTGTTCTAAATATCAATTGCCTTTGAATGTAAATGTTTTGCCATTGCTTTGTACGTCGCAAGTTTTAGGATCAATAAATAAAAAAAAAATTAAGTATGAAAAGAACAAAAAGAAGCTTACCTTATCATCTGAGCTACCAAGAAAAATTGGAAGGGCAGAGAGCAAAAAGCCAGTTGCTCCTACAACCATGCTACCACCATAGAGAGGTTTGCGTCCCAAACGAAATATCAGGAACAGTATACACAAGGAGGCAAGGGTTTCTACTGCACTGCTCAATGTGTAGTTCAAATACAGATTTCCACTTAAGTGACCAATATTGAGACTGATGCCATAGTATGTTAGATCTAAGGCAAACCTGTGGAGAAAATCATTTTTGTAGTTTGACACAAGGGATTCAAGACATTCATTGAAGCTAAGTTTATGTCAAAATGAGTATGTTTACTTTGTTCTTTAAAAAATAAAAGGTAAGCAAATTTAATTAGCAGAATTTAAAAAAATTCTTGGAGTAATTCAACTTTTTCATTATTTAGTTAATAATTTGACTTTTACCAAGACTCAGTTTTAACAAATGAACTCTTTCCTTTTCTTATGTCAGAGCTGTTTTCTGTGTCTTTATTAACATACCTGTTGAAAGCAATAATCAGAGTTCTAAACATGAGTGTCCTATGAGAAAAGAGCCGCCACACTTTGGCAGACTCTTTCTTCACATCTGATAACTTTTCCTCTCTAGCTACCCCTTCTACCAATCCTTCTGGAATCTGTTGCTTGTTGGATTTAGCAATTTTCTGAAGAACTTCCTCTGCCTCCTCATATCTCCCTCTTGACATGAGCCAGCGTGGAGATTTTGGAATAAGCCTGTGACAGGAAATAGAATACTGTTGGGTATAAAATTGGTTAGGAAAGAAAAGTGTGCACAATATTGCTACACCTGTTTTCCCCACATAAGAAAAAAAAGTTTCTACTGGTATTCAAAGGAGTTGATTTGTGAAGAAAGAAGTTAAAAAAGGCCACAAGTTTATTTTATCTCAATGCAATTTTTCTCCAAGAGGAGAAGATGTTTAATAATAGGACTATACATTGCTCACGATAGATTAGAGTGAGAATGGAGAGAAAGCTAGTCAGCTGACAAACTTTATTTTGTTTTTAACAGAAATGAGGACCATCTTAAAATATATATATATATATATATATATATATATTTAGAAAGCACCTTGCTGTCTAATTTTTCATTGCCTTATTAACATATAAATTATCTAAAAGCATCAAATAGTATAGAATTTTGTCAGTTAGCTCATTCCATTCTATTCTATAGTCAAAGAAATTAAAATTAATTCAAAGTTTTTAGGAGTTCTCCAAGCAACTTCCCTATATAAATGCAATGATTGAAGGCTTATACTTTACGATTTTCATTATCTTTAGCCAGTTACAAGTAAGAATTTTATAAATTCCAATTTGTACACCTTACAAACATTGTTGAGCAAGAATGTCTGTTTAACTTACTTAAAAGAAATCAAAATTAAAAAAAAAAGAAAGTATATAGATAGATGGACAGACAGATATATCTCACCAAATGTAAGAAATAAACAGGAGAGCTGGAAAACTCATGGCAGCAACCAAATACTTCCAGTAGCGAATCCAGTAGGCTGCACCAACCAAAATGAAAAGGCCAGCACACCAAAATATCTCAATAAAAATACCAGCAAACATCCTGTAGTTGGGACCCACAACTTCCATGACTGAGGAATCAAACAAATACATATATATATATATATATATATATATATATATATATATAAAAATACCATCAGTAGATCGCTGGTGCTAAAATATAAAAAAAGTATTGTTTTCCACTGCTGTGCTATTAAATTCTATGCTTGGTCATGGAATTTGGGTGTCCGAAAAACACATAAGATTAATTATTCTTTTAACTTATCCGTTTCCCCATGAAATTTACCTCTTTAAGTCTATACAATATTCTTTTGATCAAACTAGCTTGCAGCAGGAATTACATTTACATTGTTCTTTCAATTTATCTGCCCTGCGGAGGAAAAGAAATTTACTGAATATGACTTGCAAACAGTTTTTGCTATCCAATTCTACAACTTGCATAATTGTAAGAACAACAACAAATAGATTCAGTTCTCTCCTTTCATGTTATACCACAGTGTTCCAAAAGGTATATGTTCAAAAAGATCCGTTTGCCACAAAAGGATTTTCTCATTTTTAGTGTTATCTCTGTCTAACTACATAAATTGTTGCCTTAGTGATTTTCATCTCTGAATATACATTCTTTTTCTCCTTCCACACACACAAGCAAACAATTATAAATCTTCCCCTGGATAACACTTTCAATCTGTGCTTTAATCTCAAATGGACTGCAAGATAATTCTAAGTATTATAACTTAAGAGCTAAAGTTTTAGGTAGTGCTCAACAGTGGTCAGCATAAGGCTTTTTAAGTGAAAATGATCGAAAAATGCTTAGAACCACTTATTTATTTATAGATGCTAAGGCACTCATCGCCTTGCAACTCACAAAGAGAACATAAGTTGCCTCCACAAGATCTATACAAGATAATTCAGCCCATCCTTCATCAATCCATTCTGAGCTTATCTCACAAATGTGTTGATAGGCGCCATTGCCCCTTAGTCAAACAACAAGTGGTTGTATCACCACAAACATTTTGACCTTTGGTTAAAAATTCATAAGGTCAACTGAACATATAAAAAAAATATGTATGAATGTGTATATGATCGATAAAACCTATTAGAACTTTCTACATAACAAATGTAATTCAGAACAATTTCAAAATACAGCTAATATTAAAAAAAAAACGTAATTTCAAGTTGCGAATCTGAATTTTCCCCACCCTACTTGTGAGCTCTGATCTCAAGATGTGTGTAATCTTAATATGCTTTTGAAAAGAAAAAAAAAACACAACATAATAACTGCTCTTGTGCAAACTCGATCATTTGGACAGACTAAGAAAAAAAAAATCTCAATGTAAACTTGCTGGCTAGGCATTTTGTTCCAACTTGTCTTACAATTTAACTTCTCATTTGTCTTAAAATTTGTTTTTACCCTAATTTTAGTTTGAGTTTAAGTTTTAGTTCTCTTTGCCAAATTTTGCCTCATGTTCATCTTATAGCCCTGTTTCCTTTTAATCATGAAACCTTGTACATATCAAAGTCATATTGTTATATTGCTTCTTATTCATCTTGATATTTTTTCCCACTTTCATCTTGTTAGATTTTTCCTACTCACAATCTTACAATTTTGTCATTTAAAATTTTCCCCCTCCACAAACTTGTTATCATAAACATCTAGAAATCTTCTCTTTAACTCATCATCATATTCAATCTCTTATGCTTCATGCAATTTTGTTTCTTACACATTGTGCAAATCTTTTTTACAATCTTGTATCCCATTAATCTTTCACTCTTTTAACCAACTAACATTGCAATCTTGTCTCACTATCCTGTGTATGTATTTCATTTTTTTATTTGATTTTGCTCATGTTGAAAGTTCTATTTATCCTGAAAACTTGTTACTTACTCAACTCTATTTCATATTTTCCACCTATCTTCTTGAAATTTTGGTTATCACAATATTGCAGTATTGTTTTCTTTTCATATTGCAATATATTGTTTCTTATTCATCTCTTTAATTTGAGAAAAGCCCTTTTTCTCATCTTAAAAACTTGATATTTTAATCAACTTGTTATCCTTTTTTTTAATCATTAAACTTTCAGGCAATTTAATGATATAATATTGTACCATTTCTTTTCTTTTCATAGGCTGTTACCTAGCTTCAGAGAACTGTGTATCAAGAAAAACCCCCTACAAAATTCCACACTTACATTTTTATAATACTCTGAACTATCTGAAAAAGGGCCCGAATCTATGAGCTAGACTTAAAAACACTTTTAAGAGGTTGATTGGTACCGCTATAAAACAAACAGCATCATCTAGATTTTTCAAAAGTTATCCATGTATCCAAAAAAAAAAAAAAAAAGAAAAAAGAAAATAATTATATGAATTAGTTTTTTTGCTCCAAAACTGGACATATGCAAACATCTCTCTTATAACTGCTTCCTTCCTTAAGCATGTACCAGCACAGTAGATTTCCTTTCAAGAAAAGATGGCAATTAATAAAAAATATAAGAAGTCATTCAAAGGTGAACTGAAGGATTCAGCTTTTCCACTGGTTAAAATATTATGAAATTTACTCAGCATGAAGAGAAGCAGTCATTTTACAATTTCCAAATAAAAAAATATGATTTTAAGCAAATTTGGTTCTTATGCTGATAGCCTTGGACATAGCGACCGTGTGTGTAATAAAGACTATTGAAAATGAGTCTTACTATAAACAAAAGAAACACCAAATACTCCAGAGCCTGACAAACCCTGGACAAAGCGGGAAGCCAGGAAAAGCCAGTAAAATGGTGAGAGAAGCTGTATCACAGTTGCTACCATGGCAACAATCAAGGATGAAACAAACACCAATTTGCGTCCAAATCTGATCGACGGTCAAATGCAAAAAAAAGACAATGTCATAAAGATTAGAAAATTTAAAAAGCAGCCAATGAGCATAGAGGGAGTAGAATAAAATCAGAGTGGCTGAAGCATTGGCAGAGAAAAAAATGACAGAAATGATTAAAATTAAAAAAAAAAAAACAATTATAAAATTTTTATTAACAAGTTTAAGCAACTGTTAGGTATTTTGAAATAATTTTTAAAACGAAACAAATTGGTAGAAATAAAGGCAAACAGTGGGGAAAAAAATTCCCAGTAAATGCATGTTTTCAGAGATAAAAATGTGTACCACATAATCTGTTTACCTCTGATATTACTTCAAAACATTTCCCAAAAACATCTCTGACATCTGGTTTCCTCACAATAAACCCCATACAAAGCATCATACTGATCATTGCTTTTGATTCAAATAGATAACTGGTAACATCTGAATTGCATGAAGTGGTTGCAAGAGATGTAATGTTTATATATAGCTAAAAAACAGAAATAATTGGAGAAAAATCTCTGAAAAGCTGATTCTCTAGCAGCACTTTGTCAGATAGATCTACTACTAAAATAAAAATAATGGCTCTTAAAAAGTTGAATATTAAATGATAGGCACAATCTCATGAATTCTTGAAGGCGCGCTTGATGAGCAAGATGTATAAAATGTATTCAAAAGTGTATGACTGTTAGCTTCGATGTGTTGAAAAGTGCAGAAAAGATTTTTTAAAATATATACATCTGTTTTCAAAGTCTGAGTCTTTGTATAAAATTATAGTGCAAAAAATTGAAGTTTAAAAAATAGCTGAGGGTAAAATGTTAAACAATATAAATCAAAATTCTGACAATGCAAAAAATCTAAAAAAAATAATCTCTTTTCCCTATTACCTTTGATGTTAAAAATCTATCTCACAAAGTTTAACATGCCACCTTCAAAAAAAAAATTTAAAGAGCTTTCTCCCTCTTTCTTACCCCTTCTTTCAGTTTGGTTTGTCACTTTCAACAAACATGTAAAATATTTGGGGAATAAAAAGTGAGAGAAAGAAAATCAGAGAACCCCTGTGTTTTCTTAATATTATTTCAATTAAAGTTTTGATATAATTCTCCAAGGCAATTAAAAAGAATTTCACTGAACCTTGTGACATCCTGATTACTTAGACTAATCTCTCAATATAATTTTTACTCACAAGTCTGAGAATGATCCAGTGATGAAAGCACCTAGAAAGCTCCCAAAGAATGTGATCATTATAAAGTGTGATTTGAGGATGGAGTTTGTACACACCATTTGGTACTGAAATGCAAATAACAAAATAAAAACCAGTTTATGTACATATGAACTCTGAAAAGAAAGAACTTACATTAAATTTAGAAATAAAAATTAAATACAATTCTTCGACACCTTTAGTTCCTACTCCTGAAACATTCAAACAATGTAGAAAAAAATTAAATAGATGGAATCTTCTGTAAAATTACCTAAATTTTAAAGACATGGAACTTCAGACTAAAGAATAGTTGAAAAGGTTCTGCAAGGTGGTGGGTGCCGTTTAAGTGCAGATGTTCTTGTAATTTTTTTTTCTTTCATCCTATTCGTTTGTACTGTTAGTCAAGGTTACTGGTTACTTTCTTTGTCCCAGTACATGTTACTTTTATCTCTATGGATAAAGACTACAAATATAGCCTAGCTTGATATCGCTTACAAAATGTTGCAAGTGTCTAACTGAATTGGAAGTCTGATTTGAGCCTTCTGAAAATAACGAGACAGCATCATACTTCTTCATAGTGATATGTTTGAATTGAAACTTGATAAAATACCATAAGTTAGTGGGGCTACTTTTTAGTTCTTGTAAATTTAATAAAAGATAGAACATGATTATCTCACAGCAAAGACTACAACTTTTTTCTCTTAACAAGATTTTAAAATAAAAGAAATTATTTACCACCTGCAAAAAATTACACTTTTAGATATACTTTTTTTATACTTTGTCTTATATTTATTCAAAGGTCATGAAGATCAGCTATACCTAGCAGATATTTTTAGATCTTAATCTAAATTTTAGATTGTTTCATTGAATACAAAATTCAAGGCAAGTCATTTTGGCCAAGCAAAATGTTTTCAAGCCGTCTCTGCAAATATGCAATCATTTCCTTGAAAATGATTTAAAAACCAGTTGAAAGCCACCCTCAAAAAAACAAAGTAGATCACTTTAGCAATTTTCAATCTAAGACAGGTCTGGCGTTATATTGTATCATCTAATTCTAAATATAAAACCTTCTATCTCCGAAAAAACCCTCTGCTAAGTATTGGAAAGATGCTAAAGTGTTAGGAGACTTCAAGTACTGGCACAACTTTTTGTACTAGAGTATTATACCATTGATCATTAATGCACAAGCTTTTCTCTCCTTTGTCGCATGCCTTGGACTGGATGTTTGCTTATGAAATGAAATCATATTAAACCCTTGATTTATTTTAAAGCCTCTTTTTTTGTCATCAGTAGGAGGGAAACATAGTTCTTTACTGTATGTCATCACAACGCAGCACAGATTATTACAGAGGAACATGTGCTTAGAAACAGCAAACCAGCAAAGTGAACTGCTATTGCTTACTCTCAGCTCAATTAAAGTAAGGTCAGGAAAATTTAAAGAGTTTCCCAAGGACTTTTCAATGATATGGCTTAATGATTATTCAGAGGTTTTATTGACATTTGAATGATTACCGCTAACACTGAGATTTTTAAATCCAATTACAGCAATAAACTGCTACTGACTATACAGGGACAAAATATTAAAACACAAGAATTTAAGAAAGTGTTTTGACTGGATGTCTTCTATATTATTACTTACATCTGTGACAGCAGTAATGTACTCAGATTCATCAAAGACCCATTCACTGCACTCTAACTCAGTGGCACTTTTATTGCCTTCACTTCCATTAAGCGCAATCTGTGAAAACAATTTTTTTTTTAATCCATGGAAGATAAGTAATGGGCAAAGACATCAATATATTCTATTTTTATGTATTTTTCATGTCTAAGAAAGAGATGAATATGGACCATGACTTGAAAATCTGCTTTTTCATTTTCATACTTATTATCAAGATTAGATTAAAGCAGCTTATTCTAGCAAGAACAAAACTATAATAATTATTCTAGTTCAAACCCATTTCTGTGAACTTAAAGAAATCAATGAATTAAATGACAAAATGTTCCAAAAATGATCAAACAAATTTTCGTCATGTGTATCTTCAAAGATCTGCATAGCTGCCTCTCAGTATTTAAGCAATCTATAAAATACCACCTCAGTGTCCTTCTTTGTAATTCTTGAGATCATTCGCTTTGCATATGTACTTAGGAACTCCTAAGTCAAGGAACAGCTTAGACATGTATGAAAACATATCAATTATTAACATAAATAAATAAAAACATAAATTTCATCATGTTACCATACTAAAATTAATAATTAAGATACTTACTTCTGAGCCTCTTGCTAAACAAAGCCTTATACTGGATGTCGATTGACTCAGTATAGCACCCAACATTGTACCACTATTATTGTTACTTCTCTCTTATTGAAACAGTGCTATGATGCTTCAGCACTGCTGCTGATACATACTGCACCTAAAAACTTCATATTTCCTGTCATAAAACTCTTTTGATTTCAATTTAACCAAGAGTACCTGATTTCATGACAAAGAATCAAATACTACTTTAGCCAAATCTGAATTTTTTTTTTTTTTTTTTTTTTTTTTTGGAAGATTAGTAAAAGTAATGATAAGATTAATCCTTTGACTAAGCAGTAGACATACCAGGTACATCCTTTGAAATGAAGGGGCCCTGTGGGCTGTAGACCTGCTAAATAAGTCAATACCATAAGCCTATTTGTTTTGTTGATGCCCCAACAAAAGAAAATTTTATATGCCTTGCTCTTTTTTGTTTTTGACTGCGTATGTAGCAATATACCCATATTCCAACACACTTGTTAGAAAAATGTTTAGCACACGAGGAAAAACATGTAGCAGCCAACGAGTTAATAATAATAAAATATATAGTAATAGTAATCAAATAAAAAAAAAATAATAATAATAATAATATAATAACAACCACAACAATGAGAATAATAAAAACAGTAATAATATAAATAATTTACAACAAAAATTGATCATTTCTTATTTATCATATCCCTGTGTAGATCAATAATAATTTGAGCACCATTAAAATGTGGAGGTCAACACATAGGTCGGGTGCTTTATATAAGTATTTTATATCCAAAGTGACCCTGCTAGCGAAACTTATATTATTATTAATTATAAAAAAGCAAAAAAAGTTTACAATTAATGTTACTACCTTCATGTTAAAACTTACCTGAGACTTTTCATAATCATTGTCGTAAATATGGCAGCTAGACATCTCCCATTTATCATCGTACTCATTCTTCTTCCACGGGATGCTGTCATTTATCAGCTTCTGGTGCCATTCTGACTGGACAGCAAATGTGTCATTGGCTAGTCCAGGTATACGGCATCTGTTAAACAAGGAGATAAATGATCATGGAAAAGAAATTGTGCATACTGCAAAGAAATACTTTGAACTTGGTAAAAAATATGAAATTTACATAGTAATTTGTTACACCTACAGATCGTGCCTAAAATCAACTAAGATTCTTGACAACAATGGAGAGGAGCCCAAAAAATAATAAAACACACAAAGATATATGTGTGCGTGTGTGCATAATATAATTTTGTAGAGAAAAAAGGACAAGGGGTGTGGGTGTGGGTGTGTGACGAGGAGTAACTTTGGACTCCGTGCAGTAGCTTGCATCTTTTGCGATTTTTTAAGAACATTTTTTCGAGACTTCAAAGTGGAGTCAAAGCCAAAAAAGACATTGTGATCAAATATAATTTATTTCTTTGCTTAAAGAAATTCTCCATTTCAGGGATTACTTGATGAGAAAAGAATTTTAAAACATATAAGGGCTACTATTAAAAAAAAATGATAAAAGAAAATGAGTATTTGAGAAATTCGTCGCCACAAAATTACCAGAGAATTAAAAACTTGAGGAAAAACCGCAATGCATTCTAGAATAATATTTCCTCACCTGTGATCAGGAGTAGCTAAGATGAAAACAGGCAGCAGAGTCAAAAACGCTGCAACTACGGCGGGCAGACACACCAAGACATAAATCCTCTTCTGGTAAGGACCAAACTCTCCTGCCTCTTTCTCCAAAATGTCGTCGAACTTCATTGTTCTGAAATCGCGAGGCAATTCTCTCTTATCTGCAGTTGCACTTCTTGCCTGGAAAAAGTGTTATTTAATTATTTAAAAAAAAAATAGGAATAGATAGTCAAAAATAAGTTCTGAGAGATATTATGATTGTGAGCTACAGCAATCATTTCGTGCCTGTGAATAATGAATTAAAGTGAACCATTGGACTCTTCAACAATCCTAGTATCAATAATTCATTTATCCAACAATGGTATTGTTTAGTCTTAAAAAGAAGCTCAGTAGCGGCGGAATATTCTTGTTCGGCAATCACTGAAACAATAGTATTGTTTCCCAAATAAGCTAACACTCACGAACACTCCAAAAATTGTCACGGAAACCAAACAATTATTCTTGGTTTCCTGCTTTATTCATAATAAGGTTGTGTGAAAGAAACTTTAAGAGGGAGGAAGTGAGATTGAGAGGTCAACTCTGCAGAAACTTAACGAAAAGCTTTAACTCAAGTATCGCCTGCGATACGTAACACTAAACGTTTCCTTAGATTAACTTTTTGAGCACACTGACGGTAAACAGAGAAACGTACGGGAAGATAACTTAGACTATAATGTATAATTGTCTCATGCAAGTAAATAGCACATTTTTGCTAAGAAGTCCAGATACATTCTGTCGCTAGCGGGACAAGTACCTTATGAGATCACAGATCTCTTTTTTATTTTTAACATGAAGGCATATCCTTATGTATCACATTATTTTTTGGTATCGTTTAAAGAACATAAAATGAGTAGTGATTACCTTATTTGTTATAAAGGACGAAATATTTGAACAATTAACGAAATCGCACGCGTAAAAACAAATAGAAACATAGAACTCAACGTTCAGCGAATAATGCGCGATATTTGGAGATTCTTCGTGTCATCCACGACGGCTGTGCAAGAGTGCATAGTACATGTAGTATGCAGACCTCGTTCAGTTCAATCTAACGGGTGGTTCAACCCACAGCGAATAATTCGCGCAGGTAGGGGGTCGTAATGATACATGAAAAATAGTTTACAGACGGTAGTAAGCTAATGTTGGGGATGTGCTGGGATACATCGTGAAGTTCCTATGCATTTATTATTTCCGATGATGAAATGAAAAGTAAGAATTTGGGCCTCCAGAGACACCCTTCAAATGTAGCTATGTAACACAAAATGCATTTAGCCAACGCTAACTTTTCTTTTCTAGATAGGCCCATGTTTACGTTTGCTCTCTATTGATTCCTCTCAAAGGCTTTTTAGTTATAGGCGAGAAAACGAATGGTACTTGTTTCCATGTTTCAGAGAGACTACAGAGAGTGTTGCTCATACTTTATGAAATGTGTCACTGTGGGAAATGTAACCTTTAAGACATGGGGAAAAAATGATATTCGTTTCCATTTTCAGTGAGGCTACAGAGAGAAATCCCTCGCACTTTTACTAACACTGAAAGGTGCACACTGTGGGAAATGTAAGCTTATCACTTCTAACAATTTATCAGCAAATACATGTCTGCGTGTCGTGATTGTACCTGTGCATGCCGCTTTGAGAGAGATCTGAGCACCACAGTAATTATAAGTATTGTAAAACGTATACATGTAGATGTGCACCAAGCACACATTAATTATGAGTATTGTAATTTGAATACTAAATGTACACAGGTCGTCAACACAAGTACACTGACCCATGTCAAAGATCCAAGTCTGTCCGATTTTTGTGTCACGACCACCTCTGTGTGTTATGTGCAAAGCAGCTGTAGATGACATGCAATATTATTAATAGGTTCTACTTATTGACTTGAATACCAGCCAAGTCCGTGATGATTCATAGACTTGTCTTCAAAGGCTTAAGTGTCTTGTTATTTACTTTGTTAAGCTCTGCACAACGTATATTATCAAGAAAAAAAGCTAATTAGTTGTGATGAAAGCACAAAGACTATAAAAGGTCTTTGCTATAAGTACAACTTACTTCAATTCTTTAGACATATCAAATGAGTAAGCAACTAGAGACGACGGGGACAAACATAGACTGTAACGGTAAATATAAAAAAAAAAATCACCCAGAAAATGCAAAATCACAACTGTTTGCCGAGAACAAAAGGACACACACAAACACACACACAATGCTCAAGTGGAGAGAACAAAGACTACCACAATTCATGACAGAGATGCGCTGAACCTACTAAAGCAAACACTGAAGAATAAGATAGTTTTAACTGAGAGGACAATTGATAACAATTGTACCGAACAGCATTACATCCAAAACATGTACAAGTGTAACGGTATTAAGAAATCATAAAATTATGTTCATTTATGCTATTGTGCATTTTAAAAATGCATTCTCTGCTGCATTGGTTTTGAGGTTTAAATCAGAACTAAAATAAATTCGGGCCGTAAGTCCACATTTTTCTTTTCTTTTCTTTTTTTTTCACTCCACATAACGGTAAAGGTGGTTTCAGGTTTTAAGATATTTTTTTTTTATGAGAAGAGATGGAAACATGGTTGTTGTTTGTTTTGTTTTGTTGGTTTTTTTTATTTCAAGCTTTTACAAAGTCACCAGTTTTTCTTTTTCTTTTTTTTTTTTTTTTAACAACAGCTTTTAAATTCCAATAGCAATATGTGTGCGAGTTCAACAAATCAATGTTCCAAACTTGATGCTGAAACTGAACTTAATTAGTCTCCACGCTTAAAGCCCCGATTATAATAAAAAAAAAAAATTGGAAGAAATTATAGATAATGTTGATCAAGCAATCAGATCTATTCGTTGCCAAGGGGGAAAAAAACAAAACAAAATATCATGAATCTTCCTTACTCTTGGCAAGTTTTTGACCACGGCACGTCCGTCTGAGTAGTACGGGTACCTAATGCGAATAATGAGAAGTGATATGCCGTGTGACCTTACGGCCTCTGAAACTCGTATTTTGGTTTCTGGATCAACTTGAATTTACAGAATATCGCAAGATGCTCAGATATCTCTATGTCCTAAACTTGTATAAACAACGATGATCTCAATAGTGTGCACTTCAGCAAAAAGCCATTTTATTAAATGAACGCAGCTAATTTTGCCTTTGAAAGTTATCTTATTTAACTTTTAGGGCTACCTACAGGCGCATGAAATTTGTATCCAAAAAGTTTCACATATTTCGAATTTTAGAAGCGAATTTTTTTCTATTTGTGATCAGCGACTCAAACAAATGATATTAACTTGGATTAACAAGTTACGAATGTATATGAATGTATACCCGTTAAACAGTTCCACCAACGTGTGCATTTTCTAAGATCATTATTTGTGCTCACTCCGTCCATTTTTTGTTTAATAGAATGTATAATTACATGTATAATTATCAAAAGATTTTTCTACCAACAGTTTATTATGTTAACTACCAATAGGGTGCCTGTACTTATGTTGCTTAAGAAAAACTTTTTTCAGCCATGCTTATTTGATTGTTGTTTGTATAGTCCTCCACTAAACTATGATCTCACACCTTTCTTTCACATATCAAACTTAGGACCCGTCGGGCAGGGTGGAACAAGATTAGCCTATCTACGGCATGGGCCGCGCCTCAAATCCGTGAACAAGGTCCGTGAGGATATTACTCAAGGCGGATGTTCTAAGACCCTCCGTCAGCAACACTCCTTCAGCTATTCAGGAAATATTTTAATTTTTGCGTTATAATTACCAGGGCCTCTAAAATTTGAAATAATTAAGGTCTATCTTTTTAAAAAGACTTTACTGCAAGTTTATGTATTTTTTTTTTTTGTGTGTACGTTTTTATAATAAAGATGTTTGTCACCCCACTGTCGTTTGTAACAATGAACTTAAACGACCCCAGAACCGGCCCTAGAGTCGTAAGGTTCACGTCACACCTTCAAAGGTAAATAAGTTAGGGGCCTCACCCTCTCCGCGTGAAATTAGCGTCTCTTGAATATTCCCTCCAAAAAATAATAAATTATACTTTCCGATGGCGTGCGAAAATGGCATGATACTTAGTCCAATGATTTTCTTTAAAACAAACAAACAAACAAACTAATACGAACTATCATTCAGTTCACGATCTACGCCTGGTGCTAAATGATGCACTGGGTAAAAAAGTAAAGTGACACCTGCTCCTAATCGATAAAACTAAGATAAACAGCTTGTTGTTTTATATACTTTTGAGATGCCTGTCTACAGTTTACTGCGCGCACAACAAGCTTTATGGCCTTACATGTACATTGTACATTCAATATGCGTTTCTTTAAAGCTCACTGCCTCTTAAACAAAATTGCAGGTAGACTAGGCTATTTTTTTTTTCTAAACCGAATACTGTGAAAGCTGTAAGACAAACGCCCTGCCAAGTGAAAAAGAATGTTTTATAATTATAAAAGCCTAAAAATATTCATAGGGAAAGAAAAAGTGAAACAAATGGATGGCAGCACCAGTAAAACCGCTGACAAGGACTACATATGACATTGATAATACCATTGTTTCGAAGAGAAAAGAAGGTCTAACATGAGTTCCGTATCCTGAGTGAAGTTCAAGTAAAGCATATTTTTCTTTAACACTACATACGAACATGTTCAAAAGTTCTGGTAAAAACTTACTACAAAAATAACCCTCACATTCAAAATTGTCTTCAGACAGACCCAAAGCACAGTCAATAATTAAAAGCCGGGGACTTCGTAAAATATTTTAACAATACCCGATAACATTGATGGAGTAGGACACCATGCACTGAAATTGCTGTCCCAAAGTTTATTTTATAATTTTCTTCAATCTTATTAACCCCGGCCCGATCCTTAGAAACCACTCAAGTATGAAGAGCATCAGATCTGGTCTCTGACCCCACCACATTAGTAATTGCACAGTCATACCCTTAAGTTAGCATTCTGCGCACTGCCCCTCCCTCAAACCATCACTTGTCCCGTCTGAGCTGAGCTCTCCCTGGCATATAAACCTGTGAAAGTCATTTTTCTTCTGTACATTAATTTTGACGAAGCCGAATTAAAGGTGAAACGTTTATAGTTATACGTTAAATTTAAAATTGAGTTGTTTCCTTTTCTGCCCAACAGTATTATTAATAGCTGGGTGGATATTCCCTTAACTTACTTAGTTACTACTACAATAGGACCCACTAGTCTAGTTATCTATAGAAGCTCAGTGCTTCTTCCTACTCTAAGTAATTGCAGGCCCTAATTGGTTATGGTAGCGTGCCTAGCAGCCGTGCAATATTAAAGAGTTCACACTCTTGGGTCCTTGAGTATCAGTGGAGTACTAAGGCCACTGTTCCCTAACTAATATGAGTGGGTGTTGAGACTTGACAAGAGCAGAATAGCTACACTCCAGAAAAGGAAGTACACAAAAGAAAAGAAGTTAAAGTTACCACCTATAATATGTTTATTCCACGAATACTCAATTATTAATGAATGGAAGCAATTCTCAAAGAATAAAATAAAAAATACAAAGATGATCCAAAAGCAATTAGGCAATAAAGGGTACTAACAAATGGTCAGAATGATAAGCGCCAAGCAGATACTCGATATACAGTGCACAAAACTAAAATCAGATCCTAAAACAAAATGGCCAGAATATTAAGTAGAAGATACTAACAAAATGGTCAGAAGAGAAGATACTAAGAACTAACAAAAGGCCTAATGAAAATGCCTTATAGTCAAAATGCCTAAGTAAATAGTCGAAATACCTAATAAAAATGCCCAATAGTCAGCCAACGCCCGAGTCACGGTGATAATCACGTAGAATTAAAACAAATGATAATCCAACACAAGTAGCTTTCAAAATAGTTCAATAATATCCACAATAACTTCTCACTAAAATTCCAAACAATACTACTGGTACTATCCAACGTGGCCTCCAGATACTCCAAAAAGATACTGACAAGGAGTCTTTCCGAGCTCTACAATTTCTAGTACAAGCTCAGTCGGCAAAGTCCCCCCCGTCAAAGACTTCCCTGGTTTCTCAGTTCGTCCCTAGAACAAGGGTCAATGCCGACCGAGGAAAATCTACTCCGTCGAACGGAACAACCCGTTTCCCCATCTAAAACATCACCCGACCGGATCATAGAATCTACAGAAGCCATCGTTACATCTGCGTACGATTCCAGCATCCCCCCCGATCAAAGCATCACATAGCTTAATACGACCAGCAGTCTCCCTAAATTCCCCAAGCTCCCCGAATCAAAGCACGTCCAAAACCGACCGAAGAAAAGCTTCTCTGGCCAGCTGGAGAGGAATAAAAGAATAGAGTATCTTCCGAATTATTAAAGAAATAAGAATTAACTGCTAGAGGGGCGGAGACTAGTTTCCCGCCATTAAACTAAGTCTACTAACAAGCTAGAAGCGCACGTGGCTCCACCCACAAGCTCATAATTGACACAATAAAGATCAGTTCTAAAGGCCTACTGCTACTGCCACAAATAAATAAAAGTTCTATACTAGCCTCCCTACATTAATAATAAAGTTGTGTTTCTTTTTAATCCCTTCAAACAACACATTATCAGTTCCAAGCTACAGCGGTTCGTTTCAAAATTTAGTTTTTAGTGGGGTTCTTTCGATCTGTCTTTCTGCGTCTGATGGTCTGTCCTCTCTCAATCTCTCTCAGCCTATAAATCTTTTTTTGCTTTTTCTCGTTTGTTTCACATAATCTTTCATAGTAATCTTACGCTCAGTAAATCCACTTGTTCCTCTCCCTCGCTCTGTACGCCACCTCTACCTCAACCTTTCCTCAAAAAAAAAAAAAATTTAAAATAAATATATAAACCTATGAAGCTCTCAAGTTTGCTCTTTCTCACGCTCGTTATCTGAGCCTTTATGGCTGCTTCTCTGATAACAAGAATGGAGTAAAAATATTCAACTTCGCAAATTATCACTAGTTAAACAAATCAATTTTCACCAAAGAAAAATGAGCTTTTCATTGATTTTCAGCACACAGAACCAGGTATTAATAATAATTAAAATGATCAAAAAATGGAAAGTGAGGTAGTCTAGATCTAAATAGCAAGAGGGAAACCCCCCCCAAAAATACGCATTTTATTGTCTCTTAATTTTCAGCTCTCTGATCCCTTGCCTCCATCTTTGAGAAAATATTTTAGGAGGCCTAAATACTTGGGCATATCAATAGATCCAGACTTATTACTTGAATCTATTTATAAGATTGTGAGATAACTTGATAGACTAAAAAAAAGGTTAAAATAAAATAATACACACTTGCATATAGGCCTACATCGCATCACAAAACTGCATTTATATATAGATCTAATTATTGATTTGATATTTTCACACTAACTTACCGTACTCTCATAACAACTTGATAATTGCTATTTGACTGACACATGAACCGCACTGTTTTGGTCAAAGAAAATGATGCAAACATTTACCTAGATCTAGATCTAGATCACGACCGATAAATACATGTACATCTATTTTTGATTTGGATCTTATGTTCCGTCTAAGACCATATAGAATGATACAAAAACATTACGATCTATATGTCATCTTCTGTTATTAATATCTAATAACAATAATATAAGAAGAAATAGATTTGGATCAAGAACTTGAAAGTCTCGGTTGGCATGGTAACAATTTAGTTTTAAACCACAGATCCGTAGAAGGGAGGTCTCAATGGTGTAGACCGGTGTAGACTCATATTCAAGGTTGAAAAAATCCAAATAAACATATTTAGAATACCAGAATTAGCCCATGTAACATGATTTTATTACCTCTAAATAACCACAAAAGGGACCTCATGTATCAAAACCCTCGAATCAATCACGAAGCACATGTGATGTATGTGCCACACAAACACTGGATGATGTTTGAGTTGCGAGCCTAAGTGACTTTTCGTCACTAGATCTCGATCTAGATTCTAAATCTGTAGTAATACTATCGGGACACATGTGCTTCTACACGCTCTGATGGGGAGGTCACTGCTCCCATTCTCTGCGATGTGAGTTTCCTTGACATTCCTTGGCGCTGTGCTTGACTGAGAGTGTGTCGGGGTCTAGTTTTCTGTTTGCGGGTGTGTTTCGAAAAAAAAAAAAATAAGAGAAAGAAAAGCATTATCCCAAAACAAGCCACTTTACTTATTTATTTGAGACCAATTAATCAGAGTTCTTCCGATATAACTCTAAGTGCACTGTATCATACACTCTAACATGTTCAGAACAAAATTTCTTTCTCTTAGTTTGTTCAAATGTCATTATGGTTTAGTAGCTATTTTTCATTATTTATATGGCACTGTTGATAACTACCGTCATAGCATTTTGCTGTTCGAGAGAGAGAGAGAGAGAGAGAGAGAGAGAGAGAGAGAGAGAGAGAGAGAGAGAGAGAGAGAGAGAGAGAGAGAGACAGACAGACAGACAGACAGACAGACAGACAGATAGACAGACAGAAGCGAACGATAAAGTATGCCCACATCTAGATCTAGTTGTAGGCTAAAAGTATCGCTTTGCGTGTTGAAAATTTTATAACAGATTATACTAATAGTATGCAAAAAGCTTGAGTAAAGTTGCATTTTTTCTTAAAATTAAAAAAAAAATATTTTCATCTTTACTGAAACTGCAGAAAACTTAGCTCTTCCAAGCTGTTGGAAGAGGTGAGCAGTTGATGAGACGTTAAAAGACGGTGCAGCTTTTTAACATAATAATAATAATAATAATAATAATAATAATAATAATAATAATAATAATAATAATAATAATAATAATAATAATAATAATAATAATAATAATAATAATAATAATAGGCTTAGCTACTCAGGTCTTTTCAAGCCTAGCCATATTTTACTGTTGCTGAAGCCAATGTTGGCCCATGTAATGTGAGGTAGCCACTTAAACATAATAGATGGCTACTATACAAAACAAAACAAACAAACAAATAAAAAAAAATATTAAAAAACATAACAAAAACAGCAACAAAACAAACAAACAAACAAAAACCCCACTAAAATCTCCCACGAAGACATTGACTTAAACAATTTTTTACAAGATAGTCTTTGGCAAAAAATGTTAGAATTATTTCAATCAACGACTAGCCTACCCAAACGTTTAAATGCAATTATGAAAATGTGAATTGGCTCAAAGAATATTTTATTTGTCAGAAATCTCTTTTAATGAAAATTCAAAACTGGTATTTAATGAAACGAAATTTTTATTTCTTCTTCAGAATGTATGGAAGACAAGATATTATATGACAGTCGTATTGGCGAACTCCAACCTTGGGCGATAAATATTATCAAATTTTGAATGAAACTCTAAATTTTAACGTCCACAGAGTTTCAAATATATTCTTATACTAAGCATACCCAGCTTGCAAATAATGGCCGAGATCAAAGGAATACAACATACAATAACACACATAAGATATAGCGTAGCACCCTTATCAATATAGACTTATATAACCTAAAATCCCTTTTTACTTTGGATTATTGCATTTACGAAAGATAAAATAATTTGATGTGAATTAGTATAGTGATTCACAAGAAAACCTATGCACTGAGCACAGGTCTTATTAAAAGTAAAGATGTAAATCACATTAAATCAAGTTCCTATCAATATTAGCTTATATTACCCAGAGTCCACTTTTCGATTATTACATGTACGAAATATGATATAATTTGATGTACAGAATGAATCATGATTCACAAAATATGAAAACCTAAGCACTGGGCGCACGACAGAGCCTACACTTTTGTGTGAAAACCAAACACACACACACACACACACACAAAAGGGCATTACCTTAACCTAAATCTTCGAGGGTGCTTTAATTGGAGAATATCACTGCACTGTATGTGAGACCACATACAGCTCTGTCTCACTTTTTCGTGCTGTTACATTAAATTGTTGTGGTTTCTTTTTTACACAAAGAAATTCAAAGCTCAACTTTTAGAGATTTTTTAAAAATTTAGCCGAAACTATCATTACTATATAATACTAGATCTGCCCTACCTGGAACAAAACACCAAACGCCAAGCCAAGATAAGCATGGCAAGACAGTGGAATGATTATACTGCGCAGTGCATCTCTTTAATAAAAAAAAGAAAAAAAAAACTCTGTCCGTCTAAGCCTACCTGAGAATTTATTTAGCCTTACTTTACCCATTTCTTCGTACTCAAGGGTTTTGTTGATGCACGTAAGGGTATTGGCGCAAACATGATAAAAATGACTGAGTACACGGGAACTCATTATAAATAAATAAATTTTTTTCTCATGCTAAAGAATACCACCTCATCCTCGAAAATATCAGTAACAGGTAAGTTTGAAAATGCTTTTTTTTTTAATTTACCTGCTTAGAAATAAATCTGAATCTGCAAACACAAGACTTTCACGAATGCTGTGTCCTCTGAAATATAATTTTTTTTCACCATGTGTTACAACGTTACAATGCGGTCAAACTGGCTAACTTTTGCCGCGGTCTTCCCCCAAGCACTATAAGTTTTATGGCTGCTGAGGGAAAGTTATTGCTGTTGTCCTATTGTTTGCACAAGAGGAAGGCAGCTTCAAGGGACTTGATTCACAGGTTTCTCTATTCTCTGCTGAAACTAGTAATGTTATTTGGTCACATTATTCCTCTACAGATCCGAGCTTCATGATGATTCTGTGTGTTTTAGCTTTTCAGGTCCTTAGTCTCAGTAAAGGCAAACAAGTTCTCTGTCTCTCAGCCGTGTCAATATTATTTTGCCAGATAAATGTTAATTAAGATAAGAGGAAAAAGGAAAGAGAGATAGGTTTAAAAAAAAATTTTTTTTTAATTTTTAAAGGTATTAAATGGAGGTAAGGAGATAATTCATGAGTGTAGCAGGTTTTTTCTTTTTAACCTTACAGCTCTATAAATTGACATTGATGTAACAAATCAAGATTCAGCATTCACAAGCCAGCAGTATGTTTTAAAAAGCGACGAACTAGGTAATGAATGGCTGGATAAATGATAACATTATACTTGTAGTACTTCAAGTGTCAACTTTACCTTAATTTCGCCATCTGTAGGTGTTTTCCCAGTGCAAATCATTCCGCTGTGTTCCTTTTGAATTTTTATCTCAAAATAAGGTACCAATGATGGACGTGTTGACACCTAAATAAAGAAATGGTTAAAAATAATTATAGGCATAGCATTTGATTACATTAATTTTTGTTGCAGGCAAAGTTAAGTAGGCCAGGCCTTGCTCACATCAAATTAGAAATGAGCAAAATACCCACAACGCTTTCAGTTTTACATAGAAATGGCACAGCTTTTAACTATAAAGGTTTTATTATTAGTATCATGTCAAAATTCTGTAGTATTTTGTATCACAGACTGACGCCTCGCGGCAGGCGAATTTGCCGTGGCATAATAAAATTTCGTACTTTTCACTCGACGCTAGATCTATTAAAAATAAATTCAAGAAACAGAGAGAGAGAGAGAGAGAGAGAGAGAGAGAGAGAGAGAGAGAGAGAGAGAGAGAGAGAGAGAGAGAGAGAGAGAGAGAGAGAGAGAGAGAGAGAGAGAACCTCTTCCTCTTTCTCTCTCATGTCCTTTGCCTCGCTTTTCTCACTTTTGATACTTTTTTATTTTTATGTCTGTGTCTACATCCTCACTCTTTATTTCATATTATATGTCGCTATTCTTTTTTTTTCTTGTCTCTTTGGTTCTTCCTATTTTACTCTCTCTCTCTCTCTCTCTCTCTCTCTCTCTCTCTCTCTCTCTCTCTCTCTTTCTCTCTATCTATTTATCTATCTATATGTATCTATCTATCTCTTCCTCTCTCTCCCGAACTAACAAAATGAAAAGTAAAGGCAGAAAAAACGGTTCGCCTTCAGATCGGACAGCTTTTTCTATGATCGATTTATAAAAGACCTACACAAATGGAAAATATTTTATCAGTTTAGAAATTTAAACATCATGATCTCAAGAACCGAATTTCTTTTTACTCTGTTCGTTGAGTAGTTGAACTTGTTAGTAATAAACACGCAAGAGGCTTTACAGGTCAAACGAAAAATTGAACTATCTCATACTAGGCTTGCTTACAAACTGAACAAACCCACTACTAGATACAAAGGAAAACTATTTCAATCTTATGGCATAAAGTTACATATCATAACAACCATACAACATAGAATCATGGTTTGAACTGATTTTTCAGAAAAATTAAAAAAATTATCCCACTATTTAACATGATAAAGAAATAGGTTTTTTTTTTAAATATGCGGTAAGAAATACAACTCTTGTATGAAAATTATAAAGAGAAGAAAAAACATATAAAATGCCTCTTTTTCGTTTGCTTGTATTAGATGGAGCCACTTGGGTGGTGGCGGGAATAAAGGTATGAAAATATTTTTCTCTCGGCTCCCCCGTACTCAATTCATGGACCCCCAATCGCCTCATTACTTCGGAAGCACCCACATGTTGTAAACAAACAAAATCATACAGGGTAAAACACATGCTGGCCGACGCATCAGAAAAAAGGGATGATATTACTAATAAAAATTCGATGATCAAAGGCTTCGAACATAGAATAATTTTTAACCATATAATAGTTGAATTACGTGTAGGGTTTCGCGCGAAAAACTGGCTTCCAAAAAGAACGGTTATGTAAAGCAAGTACACTGAGACAATAAGATTGTAACGATGAAACATCGCTGTTAAATATTAATTCAAAGACCAGAAAGATGAACACGACTTATTTCGGCAGAGGAGAGGGAGAGTACAGAAATAATGAGAATCAGTAGAAGACAGTGGTTTTAAAAAAAATAGAAGATCAGTCATAGTCATAGACAGTGCATGTACATTGATGCGTGTTCATTACAGAATTAGAGATAGTAAAAACATGTAAAAAAAGGAAACATATATAAAGATCGATTTATAAAGAAGTCAGAATCATTAAGAGAGAGAGAGGGAGAGATAGATAGATAGAGAGAAAGAGATAGTGATAGAGAGAGAAAGAGAGAATGAAAGAGAAAGGACCAAAAAGAGAGAGAATGAAAGAGAAAGGGATAAAAAGAGAGAGAAAAAATAGAGAAAATAGAGAAAGAGTGTATGTGTGTGTGTGTATGAGAGAGAGAGAGAGCGCTGGAGCAAAAGAGAGAGAGAGGGAGAGGGATAGAGAGAGAGAGAGAGAGAGAGAGAGAGAGAGAGAGAGAGAGAGAGAGAGAGAGAGAGAGTGAGATTGAAAGAAGAGAACCGGAAAGAAATGGAGGAAATAGCGACCCACAGTTATAGAGGAGGACCAATTAATAGGCAGATTTAGAAACAGACTGACGGATTGAAAAATATTAATAAATGGAAGAAGAGGCGGAAATATGAGAGAAAGAGTGTATGTGTGTGTGTGAGAGAGAGAGAGAGCTTGAGCAAAAGAGAGGGAGAGAGAGAGAGCTTGAGCAAGAGAGAAAGAGAGAGACAGAGAGAGAGAGAGAGCTTGAGCGAAAGAGAGAGAGAGAGAGAGAGAGAGAGAGAGAGAGAGAGAGAGAGAGAGAGAGTGAGATTGAAAGAAGAGAACCGGAAAGAAATGGATGAAATAGCGACCCACAGTTATAGAGGAGGAGCGATTAATAGGCAGATTTAGGAACAGACTTACAGATTGAAAAAGATTAATAAATGGAAGAAGAGGCGCAAAGATGAGAGAAAGAGTGAATGAGTGTGTGTGTGTGTGTGTCTGTGTGAGAGAGAGTGGAGGGGGGGGGGTGAGGGGAGAAACAGAAAGAAATGGATGAAATAGCGACACACAGTTATAAAGGAGGACCAATTAATAGGCAGATTTAGGAACAGACTTAGAGATTGAAAAATATTAATAAATGGAAGAAGAGGCGCAAAGATGAGAGAAAGAGTAAGTGTATGTGTGTGTGTGTGAGAGAGAGAAAGAGAGCTTGAGCAAAAGAGAGAGAGAGAGAGAGAGAGAGAGAGAGAGAGAGAGAGAGGGGGGGGGGGGTGGGGAGAAGAACCATATAGGGATGGAAGATATAGCGACAAACAGTTACGAAGGAAGACTCCGTATATTGATTTAGAAAAGGACAGAAAGATATAAAAGTCTAGTAAAAAAAATGAGAGAAAAAGCGAAAAGTAGATAAATAGAGAGAGAGATAGAGAGAGAGAGAGAGAGAGAGAGAGAGAGAGAGAGAGAGAGAGAGAACGAAAGAAAGTGTGTGAGAGAGAAAGAAATCGAGAGAGAGAAAGATTGAGGGATCATGGAAGGGAAATAGTCCGGAAAAGAAAGAGTCGCAAAGAAAAGACGAAGGAAAGAGAGAGAACGAGGAAGACACAGAGAGAAAGAGGCAGAAAGATACAGAGAAAGAGAGAGAAAAAAAAAAGAGAGAGAGAGAGAGAGAGAGAGAGAGAGAGAGAGAGAGAGAGAGAGTGAGAGAGATAGAGAGCGTGGAAGGGAAATAAAGTCCAAAAAAAGAGAAAGAAATAAGGACGCACAGGTACAGAGAAAGTTTGAGTTATATAGAGACATAGTCGAATCGAGAGGGAGAGAGAGAGAGAGAGAGAGAGAGAGAGAGAGAGAGAGAGAGAGAGAGAGAGAGAGAGAGAGAGAGAGAGAGAGAGAGAGAGAGAGAGAGAGAGAGAGTGGAAGAAATGGAACTAGATAAAAGAAAGAAATGGTCCTACACAGATAGTAATAGGGAGTTTTAATT